>JADDOH010001248.1:0-438675 GCA_016648135.1 Agrypnia vestita
ACCTTTTCACGAGAGTTTGGTTAAATAATCCTTGTATAAACAAATATAAGTAACAAAAAATTAAGTCTTAATGCAATACATGTTACCCAAGATATTATAATAATCGAGTAACCTGTGTTAAATGTCACCACTTTCACCTGTCGATACGAGTTTAGTCCAGCACAACAGGAAAAGAAAATAATAATTTCAAAATGTGGAATATATTGATCAATGTCGATAGCAGTCAGTGCTACGAAAAAATAGAATCCCTCTTCCCGTGTCCCGCACCCCGCGAAAATCTGCGTAAAACCCTTTCGAGATCCGACCGATGCTTCGACAAACGATTGCCTTAACATCAATATATTGCGACTGAGCGCAAATTAATTTTGGAATATTCTCCCCTAATACTTAGTGCACCAAGCTTATATCATATCATAGATTAAATGATGTCCCTATGACAAAATCTGTACTTTTTACTGTACTGTACGTAAAAAAGTACTTTTCTGAAAAATTTGGACATACTCAAAATATATATTGTAGAATAGTCTTTTGGGATTGAGTTTGGTATTTTTTGACTACTTATTCTATATTATTATTTAATTGACTGTATTGTATTGTTGTATTGTATTATTAATTAAGATTTTTGATCTATTAGATAAATAATATATAAACTTTCACATTGTCTAATAAATTAGATTACCTACTTATATGATTGTAAGTGGTTATCCCTCACCACATACAAGAATCGTAAATTTTTTTGGTGAGGTTTAAACATACAACAAAAATGATTTGTAAATATTTATAAGGTATCTTTGTAAAAAAAAAATTATAAATATTATTAAATAAAAAAATAAATAATATACCAGTGAAAAAACCTGTAATTGGCTTTTATGTGTCACATTCTTTGTATTTACTTAATTATTGTCAGCTGTTGGTATTCCGAATAAATGTAAATAAATAAAAAAATAGAAAATATTCATATGATTTGATTTATTTTTATTTGTATTTTAAGTCATTACACTTCTTTCTCATTACATAATTTCTTTATAGCTTTAAATGAGACACAACTTATATTCACATACTCTGTATATTTAAGCCAGTGAAGGTTTTGAGGATGGTGTGAGATATGCGCAAACTTTGAAATACCGGTAATGAATCTCGCGGCGGCATTAAATACAAATTGCAATTTAATTATGTATTTCCTGTTTTGGGAGATGTGCACACTTACATAATATTACATAAGTTTAAGCTAGAAATAACATACTATAATGTTTATTAATAATTTTGTTACTTTGGTTGGGATGCCATTGCGAATATATATTGAATGCGGCGTAAATTACAGAAAAAAGAACTGGTTGTGTTGTTTATTTGTTGACTGTTAGACTAGACTAGAATCCAAGTAGACTCTAGTAGTTTGATATTGGTTTGGTCAGTATTTCAAATGGAAACTTGGAGTTGTTCCAACAGGTGTTTGGATAGCTGTCCAGAAGAACTCAGATTTAATTTTGATTTATTCGATGAGATCCAAATTCTTACGTCATTTAAGCACTGAATAATAAATCATTTAAGTACGTTTATATCGTCTGGAAAACAATGGAATTACTATTCCTAGTCATCGGCGTAACCGCGAGCTGAAAGTCTGCGTGCTGTAATGATGTCAAACAATAATTGTTATATCCCAGATAGCCATGGTCACAAAAGAGATACTCATGTCTAGAAGAGAGACAAGTACTAGCTTACCGGTGTCTATTGCGAGTATTATGATGACTAAGTGTGATGTAAATGTAAACAAGGAATGCTTAGAACAAGTGAACGAGTTTGTGTATTTGGGAAATATGTTTAGTAGAGACGGCAAGGCTGAGAATGATATCGAAAGGAGAGTGACTGCGGGAAACAAAGTTAATAGTGCTCTAAATGCAATTGTGGCCAATAAGAATCTGTCAAAGGAAGCAAGACTAGCGGTACATAATGGCGTTCTAGTGCCAACACTGCTGTATGGAAGTGAACTGGAAATGGCAAAGGAGGAATGAAAGTAGACTGAATGCGGTGGAAATTTGGTCACTATGACGCTTGTGTGGAAAATCTTTGGTCGATAGAGTGAGGAATGACCTTTGGAGCGAATGAATGCTGGCGGTAGTGTGGTAGATAGAATAAAGAAAGGAGTGCTGATATGGTTTGGTCATGTGGAACGTATGAACGATGTTTAAGAAAATATACGAGGCGAGTGTTGAAGGCAACATGAATAGAAGGCGTCCGCGAAAGACCTGGCACGATCCAAATCATATATTTACGTTTTTGCCGCTCTTTCGATGGATCTTTTATTTAGTGCCTTACGGACACCATTGTAGTTTATTTTTATTTTTTAATGGCGTCTATCTAAAAAGAATGTTACCTGAAAACAACGATTGTTTTTGATTTTAAAAAAATCCTTCGTTTAATCTCTATAAAATTGTATAAAAAAAGATTTGATTTTTTAAAATTGAATCATAATCGTGTCGTAATGGTAGGTATAATCGTGGTTACCGATTTGAAAAATGGACTTTTGAGACAAACGCATTTAAAGTTTTGTGCTATAATTACAGTCCGATACTTATTCTATACAAAAACCCATGTACCTAACTTTTTCAACAAATCAACATAAAATTTTATACACATATTTTCAAGACATTTTACTTTGAGAAAACGATAAAAAAACGATTTTTCAAAATTTATGGCTAGGTGCAATCTCTTAAAACGCGTACTTTTGACTTGACGAGTTTCCTTAACATGTTTGAAGTTACATACTCGTACGTAGTTCAATTTAAATATATGGCGGTACGCTATTAAAAATGTCGAGAGCTGGCTTATTGCGTGCTTTGTGAGCTCCTTGTGTAAACTCCCTACGCATATCTCCGGCACGCAGATTTTAAATTGCTTGTTCTGAAAGAAAAAATAATGTAGATTCTGACGAAAATGTTTGACATACGCCTGTGTGTGACGGCTGATACGCTTCACTGAAGATCTTTCAATTTATTTTATTAATTGAATGTGGGTTTTTTATTGTAGATTTCGAAAAAATATTATATTATTTTATTGATCCTGGATATTAAATATAACATTTGAAACCTATGGACCCATAAACAATTGGATTGTGTTGATTACTTATTATCGTGTTGATTAGTTATTTGAAATTCAAAAACAAAGATGAATCTTTTTACTCCCTTTATATTAACTCGTGGCGTCTGATTGCTTGTCTGACAAAAAACTTTGGATCGATTTTTGACCCTTTTCCCGTGATCCAATCGAGCTGAAAATTTGCAAGCAGACTCGTGGCGACGATCAAGAAAGTCTATCAAATTTTCGTTAAAAGAAATAATAATTATAGTATAATTTTGGATTTTTCAAATTTTTAATGGTTTTTTCAAACAAGTTTTGTGGAGATTCCGACGCATGTGGTAGAGACGATACCCGAAAATGAGAAAGGGAGTATTGTAAAAACTTGGTTTTTATGGGTTACTTTTTTAAATGTTTCGAAATGATTCTTTAAAACTTATAAAGGTTTATTATACTTAAGTGCATCATGTATGTACTTACCTGCTAGGGTAGCATGTGTTTCATATTTTAAATAGTTTTATAGAGATACTACTTTTAACCGAATCGTTACATGAAATATTAATAAAATTGATGTTATTCATCGCGGCCGACTAATATTTTGCATTGGACCGCGTTGAATTTAATATTGGTTTTAGCTGTTTTAATGACGAGCAAACACGTAAATTGAATTAAGCTATCAAATAATTGAACGTATTTTCATTGTTAATATCAGGTTTCGAATTATGCATTCGACATTTATTCCTTTTCCGATAAATGTTATTTACAAAAGTTCCCTCTGCTGCGCTAAAACGGTTTTATTAAACTAATATGATTCGCCTGCGGGCGCATCGGTCAATGCAGTTTTTCATTGAATGTTTTCTCTTTGCAGGTAAGTAACCTCGGTTGTCGCGGCACGGGTCCAACTATTTCCCCGGTGTTCTTCGCTCCGCGCGATCGATCGGCCAGTAAGCCCCCTTATTTATTATTTACCACCCAGTACTGCTGGAGGGCATTAACAAGAATGGTCCCGTTTTCTTTCACCCGAATAATGATGCGTTGTGGCGTGTTCCTCGTCTGTTCGATTTTTTCCATTTAGGGAGGTATTTATTAGGAAATATTTTATCGATGACGACATGATAATACGCTTTCATTCTTTAGTGGACAGTAATTGTTATTGGGTTTTTTCCCTTGTCACAATAAACACCTTTTACATTCACATACCTGTTAGTTCCTTAAGGCGGGGGTAAGGTTAATTCGTACAAAAAAAGGCTTGTTTTTGTGAATTTTTTGTGACGACACAGTTAAAATCTCTTTATTAAAACCAATAGTACATTAAATTATGATATTTGAAAAATATTGTGTAAAATTTTCAAGACGAAATATTAAGAAATACGGCAATGGCAGCAATTATTCGGACGTGTCTCGGAAAAAAGTAGAATTGCGGTGTCCATCATAACTTGGTGCTAAATCATCTGAAATCAAAAAATCATAGTTCATTCGTTAGATAGTAGATTTTCCCAGGTAACGCTGGGAGGGTTTTTTGAAATTTCAATTTTTCAATTTTTTGGAACACTTTGAAGGAAGAAACGCGATTTTTTGCGAAAAATATCGACTAATTTGTTATTAAAAAATAAAAATTAGTATCTAATTTGAAAAAAATTCGATAGCGTTACCTCGTAAATTATGTACAGAAATAGTATTCAAAATTTCAAAAGAATCGGTGCAGTTATGATGGACACCGACTTTGAAAACGTGAGATGTGGGGAAAACGCTTTAAAGTTTTGCACACTGTACAATTCAAAATAAAACTCAACACTTATTTTATACTTACACATAATCGTCGATGCCATGTTCACACAGCAAAGAGCTTTCATCATCAGCATCTTTTTGTCCTTGTCTACACAAAACTCTTCCAATACAATAAGCACGTCCGGTAGTCCTCAGGTGAGCGCGTCTCTCAGCTGCCCGAGCAGGTATAGAAAATCAGTCTGAGTATCGCTCAAATGTTCATAATTTCGTCAATTTTGCTCCGATTGACTTGAAATTTTGACACAATATTCTTACGATGTTATACATTCGTTT
Source organism: Agrypnia vestita (assembly GCA_016648135.1). Taxonomy (NCBI): domain Eukaryota; kingdom Metazoa; phylum Arthropoda; class Insecta; order Trichoptera; family Phryganeidae; genus Agrypnia; species Agrypnia vestita. The sequence goes on from JADDOH010001248.1 coordinate 5,134, forward strand.
AAAAAAATAAAAATAAAATGCAAAAAAAAATTAAAAACCTTACCCCCCCTCCTTAAGGGGGAATACCTACCTAGACATTTTGAAAAAATGAAAAAAAAAATTCTTAAAGCTCGAGGTCTTGAGTATGTCTGGTGAAAATTTCAAGCAAAATTACAAAAAAATAACAAAGTTGTAGCTGATGATAGTGGCATCTCTTTGTTGATTACGCGACGTTACACTCAGGTAGCTGCCTGTCGGGCTCTTTCATAATAGAAACGTAAGACCTGTTTCCGTTATGTTTGTGAAGACTGCTCCATGATATGAGAATTCTAAGCAAGGTGGAGAACTTATATTATGGACCTGGAATCGATGATTTTATGTAAGTTGAAAGATTTCGCGATTTATTCATTGCTCAATTTTAAAACACGTTTTACTCGAAACCATGTTTTGAAAATCTGTGACTAAAATATCTCGGCAATCATTGAACCGATCAACTTAAAATTTCTAGTGGTTGTTCTGTACATGATTATCTCGTAGGATTTTTTTTAAGTGATTTTTATGAGAATTTTCCAATGTTGAATATTTTTTTATAAAAAAAAATTATTAAATTTTTAAAAGTATGTACTTTCATGTAGAAATGATACCAATATCGTAATTCATATAGGTTTTCTCAAAAAAATTCACAAAAATTGCCTTTTTTCGAGCTTCGTAGGTAGGTATTCCCCCTTAGACTACCCATCCAAATCTTAAACCAACCAAGTGTGGTCCGTAGGATCTAGTAAAATATTGAAAAAAAAGTTATTTATGTCAGTATATAACCTCTAAAAATTACTTTTTTGTCTACTGTTTTCGATACGTAACCCGTCTCTTCGTCAGGACAATCACTACACTAGCATGTAAATAACACCACACAACACAACCATAGTATCATTTTTAAACACCAACACCTTCACAAAATACTCTTCACTTGTGTGTTAGGTACTAAAGGCAAACATGCACTAAATTTCTTACCAAAAGGGATTAAGAATTTGAGTAGAGGAGAGAGGGAGGCGGGGTGGGTTGTCTGTAGGGGGTGTTGACAACCCGGGTACTGACAAACCCAAGATTATAAATAGATCCCACCCCTAGATTTTCCTAGAAGTGATGTCATGTCGCCAAAGTAAAAATTATAAAGTATAAAGTAAAAATTGCCTTATTATTTTGATTTTTCATAAAAATAATTCAAATTCAATAAATTTTGATAAGATTATGTATTAATTTTCTTTCATCAAAATTGATTTGTTAATATTATAACATAATCTCTAACCAAATTCCTTAAATTTTCTCTGAATTCGGCTATGAAGTACAGGAGTATCTGAGACCCCACTTCCACGGAAGTGTAAAAAAAATGACGTCCATAGTTAAAAGTTAATACGCGAGTCCCTGGGACCGTATCCGTGTACTGAAAAAAAAACCATCTGATAAGTCAAAGGTCAAGTGTCAGAATCGACGGAAGTCATCTGCAATAGATATCAAAATTCAGATCTTTGTGGAAATAATTGTTTGTTCGTAATCGCTAAAACAACCATTTTAATTCATCCTCAATTAAAAAGGTTTCCAAAAATATATTTTGAAAATAATCCATAGGTAGGTAATTACTTATTTTTGACTTCACGATGTTGTCGTTCACGATACATAAATTAAAATTATTTATTTGCACATGATTGCCACGAAATGTGCACGCTAAATGTGAGTAGCTTATTAGTCTTGTGTTTAGGACTCTCGCCTCGTGATCTAAAGGACGCGGGTTCGAACCTCATTCTAGACCGGCAAGTTAGTCCTATTTTCAACAAGCGTTTAGCCTATTTAGCGTAGTAAGAATATTTTTCATAAATAATGGATTCCCGTGTGTTTTTTTATAAATTTACATTAAACTAATCTTTTTTCTACACACACGTTGAGTTATTTTATCACTTCGATGGTTTCGAGAGGAGCAGTACCTCTCTTCTTCAGCTTTAATTAATAACTACACTCGACGATGAGAGGGATTGGTCCTCTCGAACCTAAAATGGTAATAAAATAACTTAATGCGTTTGTAGTACAGAATAGGTAAGTGTAATTATATAATCAAATCATGGGGAACCACAAAGTAACAGCCGATGATTTAATGTGCATAGTTTTAAGGCTATCCTTCAATTTTCTACATAGAAATTGTTGTATTTCTCCCCACACTTTTTACCATTTTATGGTGGGATTAATGTTACCTTAAAAAGGTATTATGAAAGAAAGGCATCTGTGAAAGAAGGCGACGAGAGTAAAATTGTTTTTTTATAATAAATAATATATTACCTTAGATCTCGAACCACCCGACGTCATAGTAACTTAAAACTGTTTGAATTCTTCCTTTTTATTTTAATTGTACCGAGTATTTACACAAATTTTAAGTACGTCGATTTATAGTCATATTTTTATTTTTTGTGAATTTTTATCCTTTAGAAACTATATTAAATATTTACATTTTAAATAAATATTTGTTAACTAAACAAAGCACTTTTTATCTGATTACTGTTCCTGCAGACAGCACGTGAAATGCCGACAACGCAATAAAATATGGAAGTTTATAGAGTGATACAAGAACCTGTCCGAACCGTTCCAGAGTATAATTATATGTGCCCCCCACCCCCCTCCCACCCACTCGACCCCCACCCCCGGGGCTGTAAATTAAATGCATACACCGGGTCCAGTTGACATTCAGTTCAAATTATCCCACATTTCCGTACAAATTAAGGACTGAGACATAATTTATACTCTAAACGACCGCTGGTAATTCAAATTGAAATAAAACCTTATTCAGCCAAGTAAAAAAATATTATTCTGAATATACTCATTTAAAAGTGCTAATTTTTTCAGTGACGTCATGCTAATTTATGTCACCTTTCATCTCCTATCCCCTTTTATTCTATTCCTCTTCCAAAATGACATCACGCTGGCCCGGACTTTGCCAGTGTTTAAATAAACACGATTTACACTGCTTGTGATTTAGTGAATCTTTTGTGACTGCGTGCTTCTATGTGACAACACTATTCCCAGTAATGATTGCAGATCTGCACTAGGAATTATAATTAATTGTATACTTTTAAAAAATTATCTTGGAATAAAATATCTCACTCTAATCCTCTTGTTAAATTATTGTATATTCAAAACAATTTAAATAATTTAAATAGGTACTTTAAATGTTCGATGTTCTTTATTTATTTCGTAATTTCAAATGCTTAGAAGCGTAAAGTTCTCGGTAGGGTCCGTTCGCTTTACGAAAGCCACTTGCATTAGTGTGAGTGATACCCTCTGTAACACGTAAATTGTGTAGTGGTATTTCTTTTTCAAAGCTACTCCATTGTCCACTTCAGTATCACGATGGCAGTCACGCAGAGCGGTCGTTTCTTTGTTTAATATTTGATAATTTGTTAAAAATAATATCCCAGACACCAGTTTTAAAGGCTTTGGGCGTCATTGGTATCACATAAGTTGTGGGTCCGCACTACTTACCAACCCGAGCGTATTCTCACGTAGTGTAACAGTATGTATACATTTTCAAATTGCGGTAATCAATGCGGAGGCCATATTAAATTGACGCCTCTTTAACCGAAGGATATTTTTATTTAATCGCACGTTTTAAATCAATTGAGTCGTCTTCCGAGCCCCTGTAGCCTATTTCCGGACCGGAGTCTGCTGTGAACACCTTACTTCGTGCGAATTCCGCCCTCTTTGAAGGGAAAGTAATGAAGGTATCAAGATTTAATTAACGGGGTCGGGTAACGGTGTTATTTTCTACATGACAGTTGTGTATTTCTCTGATAGCTCCCGAGATACTTGGGATATTTATTTACCGCTTTAGATAATTCGCTTAAAGACATTCAAGTCTACCTAAGATGTCTAAGATTAGACTATTTTTAAATAATATAATGTATCTACGTAAAGATAAAATGGTGTGGAGAAAGCAAGGATTATTATTTTTGTAAGAAAATTCTACTTACACCTTAGTACATAAGTTTAAACTCGTTGCTTATGAACTTGTTGCTGTCGGTAGACTGTTCTAATTACTGTCCTTTGATATTTAAATGAACGTGTTTTGTATCTTTTTCCTGAAGATCGATTGTACATCAACGAATATTGTTCAGTAAAAGTGTATACAGGGTTATTTGGAAAACATTAATAACCTCGCAACACTATATTTCTGCATTGATTATGAGTCGAAAATGTTCAAGCTATGACCTAATAGCAATAGTTATGGAGATATGCGACATCAAAGTTTGCATTATTTTTTCAATATTTCTGACTTATTTTTTGTAAAACGTTGGAATATCATTTATATCGAATATGAAAAATTCATTCCCTTTAATAAAAGTCAAATAAAAAAATAAAAAGCTTCGAATTCCAATTGAAAAATTTTCAGGGCTTTTATCATTTTATTTTGTATGTATTGAATCAAATGAATTTTTTGTAATCGATATAAGTTACTGTAATGATAGTCCAATGTTTTACAAAAAACAAGTCAGAGATATTGAAAAAAAATGCCAACTTTGATGTCGCATATCTCCCTAACTATTGATATTAGGTCATGATCGCTGGAACATTTTCGACTCATAATCATGGCAGCTCTATAGTCCTGCGAGGTTATTAATGTTTTCCAAATAACCCTGTATAATGTTTTATTAACTAATAAAAACATATCAATATATCCTAGTTACCGACTACTGCCATTTACGCAGGCCAACCACATCATAAGTTTCCTAGACTACGGGGTATTTTTAAAGTTGCTGCCCAATTGATTTTCGGCCCTGAAAAAACATTCCATTTTACACCACTCCTCAAAGAGTTACATTGGCTTAAAAATCCTGAAAAAGTGAACTACAAGCTATGTCTGATGGGGTATAGATTGTGTCCTGCCGGTGCTGACGGGGGTGCTCCTTGCCAATCTCTTGGTTGGGGAGGCAAGCACCCGCCGCAGGTTGGGAAGGGTCTGGAGGTGTGTCAATTTGGGACACACCTGCAGGCCCTCGGATACCAAATATAGGGTATTGTGCTCATGTATAAGAGAATCAAGCTTAGCGAGTTGGCAAGAGAGATGGGAGACGGCCACCACCGGGTGATGGATATACTCCTTTCTGGATATCAGATAGAAAGGCCCCGGCATTTGTCGTTGCAGATGATCTCGGATCAATTCCGAAGCAAGCTCCACGATTTAGGGCTTGCCCCGAATCCGTGCTCTACCTGCAGCCGGATAAGGCAGACGCTGTACGTACCACATACTCTGAAGCTGTGTTTTGTTGAGGGATGCGAGGGGATTTGAAGTAGCAGGTCGGAGCTCTGAATTGAACTCCGATCTGTTAAGTTGCGCTAGGAAGGAAGCTGCGCTGTTCAGGGCGTTTCTGCGGGTGTTGGTCTTCAGGTGGGAGATCCTTCGGAGTTTCAACAGCTAATAGGTATTCTTGATTGATTGGTTCGTTGTTTATTATTTCAGATGTAAGTTTGTAGGACTCCATAATCACACATATGGAAACAAAAACAATTGTTTTTTAAGTTCTACCTTTTTAATTTTCTGAGACGCGTTTCGCCTTATGAGGGCATTGTCATTCTAAATATTTTACATTCAACAACTTGTATTTATATTAAAAATATTAGAAAGAGATGCTATATAATTTTAAGAATTTATCAATGTTTTTGGACTTCTGCACGATTCTAAGAAACAATTCTGTTCAAACACTAATGAGAAATAATACATTTAAGGATGAGGATAGATTTACAACTTGATATTACCAAGAATATCACATTCATTCATTCGACATTCAATGCGGTTGTCAAAGTTGTATAGTTTCGAGCCTTAACACTGCTGTACAGTTTGGCATATAAATATAAGTTTATATGTTATAAACAAAGGAAATAAATATTGAGAAAAAAAAGAATCTTTTAAATACAAAACCGTTTTAGGTCGAAAATATTTAAAACGTGAAATGGGATACGGAATGGGGATGGGGTGGGAATATTTTTGATAACGCACACTTTTTGATTCGTCGCATATATCTGCGATGCTGCGGCGATAAATGTCTCTGAATCGTTGTGTGTCGTCGATTCTAAGACATTTATCTATTATTTTAGCTCTACAACATGCTACGTTTTTACTTGCACATTTTTTATACCTGCATTACCTGTTATTTGCCAAAATCCCCCGAACTCAAATGTCATAATATCCAAACCTTCTTATTTACAATGTTGTACATTTACGGAAAATATTTTAGGTTTGATACTATAAGTCTGTTAGTAGTCTCTTGGTCTATTAGCGACGAACCCTAGCGAACGGTGTAGCCAGCACTGTAAATTGAGCGAATTACCTACTTATGTGCGATAGTGAAGAGAATTTTAGCGAAAGTGTTACCCAGCGATCATAAAGAGTTTATAGACGAGTGATAAATTGCGAAGTTGTTTAATTAGATATTAGTGCTGAAGATTAATTCGTGTCCAGTGACTTTGTGAATTAATTACAATAATGAATAAGTCGTTAATTAATTTATAGTGTTTTCATTTTCTCCCAAAGCCACGTCCCGTGACAGTAATATATTTAATTTTTTAATATTAAGTGTAAGAAGATTATTATCGAGCCATATGTGTTGACAGTCCATTAACCTGCATTGCTTTTGGCATAGGTTTCTTCCCAATATAACCACTAAATACCAAAACTGTATCATCTGAAAATGCTACGGAAATACCAAAAAAATTAATTTACATTACCATTATATTATTATTCCTTTATATGTTACCGAGTGGAGAAGTTTAAGGTTATGGCTGTCGATAAAATGGTTTATTTCAAAAATATGATTAGAGAAACTCTGAGGAGCTGTTAGGCAGCGTCGATGTTATTTTATTAGCGTCTTTAAATTTCTCGCGGTTTGGATAGCATACTTTTTATCGCCATCGCCGCAGGTTATTTCATATATTCCGCCCTTTTCTAACAAACCTATTTTTATTTTAGAAATGAGAAGTATTTTGCTGATATTATTGTTCGTATGAAATGCTGGTTTGACGTAGGTAGGCTGAAAATCAATGTGTAATTTTTGTAGAAATTGGACCCGAATAAAAATTTTTTCGCCAAAAAATATTTTCAGTAATGTTTGAGTAGGTATTGGTATTTTTTTACTCCCTTTATTTTAACTCGTAGCGTCTGGTTGTTTGTTTGTTTGACGCATAAACTTTTATCGATTTTTAACCCTTTTTACGTTATCCAATCGAGCTGAAACATTGCAAGCAGACTCGTGGCGACGATCAAAAATATCTATCAAATTTTCGTTAAAAAAATTAATAATTGTAGTATAATTTTGAATTTTTCAAATTTTTAATGGTTTTTTCATCCAACTAGAGTAAGTTGTACGAAAAGACTCCGACGCATCTGGTAGACACGAAAACTGATAAAATAATAATTTTGGATTTTTCGAAATTTTTCATCCCTTTCGTAGCGTCGCCCGACTCGAGCCCAACGCATAGGTTAAGCGCCAAACCTGTTTCCGCTAGTAAATGAGAAAGGGAGTACAATAAAAACTTGTTTTTTATGGGTTAGTTTTTTTATTATTAATTTTAGGTTTTAACATTAAGCGATTTGTTTAATCGTATTAATATCATTGTCAATAAATGCTAGTTAGTGAGGTTGATTAGCGATTTAACCTGAAATTAAAGCTGGCTATTTTATACGCTTGTGGATACGATAATGACGCGGAAATTACGCTGTCGGTGTGTGTAAGTTTTCGGTATATGTTAAATTGTAATTTATTATTTTTAATCAATTAATGATTTCAACGTTTATTATTCACAGAAATTAATGTGGGAACAGTTTTATTTCGTTTCTTACAGGCTTACATTATTTTACTGTAGGGCTTATTTTGAAAAAAGTTTTGCTTTTTATTAAATGCCGTTCTGTAAATTTAAGGCAGATCGTTGAGCTTTTAATGTTAATTCTTACGTCAGCAAAAAATGCTGCAAAACATTTTGCGATCACAGAGATAGAGGTTTGGGAAATAGTTTTGTTAAAATGTCCGGATAATGCCCAAAGTTAAAATAAACTCTATAACTTAAAGGACGACTATTGTTTTCGATCGATCACCCATTATATCTTCTTTGAGTATATTTAAATTCCTTTATATTCCCAATTATAGTTAGGGATTTATAAGTAATATACAGGGTGTAAGACAACTAGTCCACAATACTTTACAGGTAGATTTCTGCCTTGATTATGAGTCGAAAATGTTCGAACAACCATGTATCAATAGTTAAGGAGGTATGCGATGTCAAAGTTTAGATTTTTTTTCCAATATTTCTAATCTATTTTTTACATAACGTTAGACTATCATACAGTAACCAATATCTAAGATGAAAAGTTCTTTACCTTTAACACGAGTTAAATAAAATATCAAAAACCTTCCAATTCCAATTGGAAAACATTCCAATCGGAATTTTTCAGGGTTTTTATTATTTTATTTAACTTTTATTGAAACAAATTAATTTTTCGTAATCGATATAAGTTACTGTAATGATACTTCAACGTTTGTAAAAAAATACAAGTCAGAAATATTGAAAAAATATGCAAATTTTGACATCGCATATCTCTTTAACTATACAGGACTATATATCTGCCTTTATTATGAGTCGAAAATGTTCAAGCTATTGTGACCTAATATGACGAAGTTTGCATTTTTTTTTCAATATTTTTTACTTATATTTTGTAAAACGCTGGACTATCATTACAGTAACCTATATCGATTACGAAAAATTCATTCCCTTTAATACAAGTCAAGTAAAATAACAAAAACCTTCGAATTTCAATTGGAAATTTTTCAGGGTTATTATCATTTTATTTAACCTTTATTGAAACGAACGAATTTTTCGTAATCGATATAAGTTACTGTAATGATATTCCAGCGTTAAAAAATAAGTCAGAAATATTGAAAAAAAAAAAATGCTAACTTTGATGTGGCATATCTCCATATTGATATTAGGTCATAATAGCTGGAACATTTTCGGCTCTTAATCAAGGCGAGAATCTACCTGTAAGGTACTGCGAACTAGTTCTGTTACACCCTGTATAAGTGTGAATTTAAAAATATAAACATTGAAATTTTTGTTAATATTAAGATTTTCGCGGGTAAAAGATGAAGGATTATTTTCTAGGATAACCCGCGTATTGTAGTCTTGAGAAAGATTGTTATATTGTATACAGGGAAGCAATAGAAATACATAAAAATAACATGAATTGCCGCGACGACGCGATCCGAATTCCTTTTACTTGGAAATCCATTCTTAACGACTGTAAAATCTTTTCAAAATCAGCCCCTAATAACCCGATTCCAAGTACAGACACAGTAAATGAACATATTAATATAACTAACAATAATGGAATTGCCAACAATAATAGAAGAATTACCAGGTCACGAAGTAAATTCAGCAATTAGCCTCGCATTAGGCTTTACTTGGATGTCGACTTCTGGAGTGAACGGGTGTGCTTTTGCCATCAATTCAAGACAGAACTCGAAATACAAGGCAAAAAATCCCTTTGACAATGGCCAGTGCTATCTGTCCGAAACGTTGGGTACATAATAACAGTCTTTCTCGCGGGTTATCCTAGAAAATAATCCTCCATTGAAATTTTTCTTTATATTCGGATACATTGATGGAAATTTCGTGTCAAAATAGAAATTACAAAAGCACCCTCGACTGGAACTCGACCGTTCATCGAAAGGTAATCCGAATATCTTAACAACCGATTTCATTAATATTTGGCCGAGCCGAAAAACATTACCGCCCGAGTCCATTTATTAGTTGCTCTCGCTCGGCATTCCGGCGGCGGCGGGCGCTCTCAATAATTAATTCCGTATTTTTTCCAGCACCGGCGCGGGCAGCGGGATTTCCCGATATGTGTCGGCTTTGGCGAATATTCCGGGATTTTGTTATCCGGCCTGTCGTGGAAATCGGATTAAATCGGCAGCCTTTAATAAAAATAACACCCCAGAGTGGTGTATCCCGCTTTATGTGGACCATTAATGTTTGTTTGAAATTTGATTAAACGTGTTTTTGGGCGAATTCAGATCAAAAGCGCCCAAATTGCGAGTTTTAAATTTAATTTTGTATTTTTTAATACTTTCATCCTTGTTTCTGGCGAAGCGAATTTTCGTAGAATCTAATTTTACGTAAAGCTATTTTTATTTCACATAGGTATTACTTATCTATTTTGGCTGCATGTAGACAGTTGGCTAAAAATAAATTCTAAAATTTCCCTCGCAGGATTTTCAGGTCCCAACTTCTTTTTCCTATTGTTGAACCATTTCAACGTTAAATTGGCGAGAAAGAATAATTGTATTAAATATATGTTTCATTGGAACAAAAATTGCGAAATTTATAATTATGCATATCGAAAACATGAGTTAAATATAAAATAGTTATATCCACTATTTTTGATTTGATTTTAAACCAATAGAATATTTTTAATTATTTTTTTAACTTGTATTGAAACGAATAAATTTTTCGTAATCGATATAAATTACTGTAATGGTAGTGTTTTATAAAAAATAAGTCAGAAATATTGAGAGAAAAAAATGCAAACCTTGATGTCGCATATATCCATAACTATTGATATTAGGTCATCATAGCTTGAACATTTTTAACTCATAATCAAGGCAAGGTTTTCCAAATAACCCTGTATATTCTGACTTTGCTTTCCACTAACATGTGCTTATGGGCCCTACTGCCTAGCCAATTAATTTTATTTAATTGAATTTTTGGAAAAATTAATTTGATTTTCTTATAAATTATTTTTAGTCATTTTAAGCTGTAATAGTCCGTAAGTTTATTAGCAGAAAGTTTTAGCGATGGGATGTATATTTGAAATGGGCATTAGTAGAAAAGCCTCATCGAAATAGCCTCGTCGTAAATCATCCGTTCGTTTTACCCCGTTATCCCTGCTCTCCCCTCTCCTGTTCCCGTCCCTCTCAGCGGGCGCCCTCCCTCCGCGGTAACAAGTGTCCGCCGTGAGCGATGGCGGTATGATGGACCCGCGGTATAAATATTTCATGGGGACGCTTCAATCGTTCGCCGCTCTGTATTCAAAGCGTTTTCTTTTTCCCTTTCTTTTGGAATCGGGTTCGCATTAGCTGTCCAATAACTGTCGGGATACGGGGCGGGCTGTATTACTTATTTGTCGCTTCGATTCGGGAGAAACATATTTAGCGTTTGCGTACCACTTTGCTTTTTTAGATAAGGGTGATTGTCCGTTACGTCGGCTGCACAAAAGTGTAATATGTAAATTTCAAAACGAAAGTTAAAGTCATGCTTACTTGATAATTAACAATAATGATTATAATAACATTAGATAGATCTGAGCTTATTCATATTTAGTTTTAATCGGGGGCGTGCACTCCAAACAAACAAAAAAAGTTCTTCTACAAATATAGCAAAATTATTTTGTGGTGACATAATTATAATTTATATAAAATAACTTTGTAAACACCACTTTTTTATTGAAAAAAAATCAACATGTTTCGAAGCCAATGGTTTCTTCGTCAGGATAACAAAAATAAGATTTAAAAATTGAAGTGATTATCAAAATATTAAAAAAGTTATACATGGAAAATGAATAATATGAAGTACCTACTTAACATGAAAATAAATTTAAAAGATAACTATTTGCAAAAAGGACCTGATTATAACCCGTAGAACTTAATAATAATATTTATTAAAATTTAATTTATTTTAAATTTCGCTAAAAAAAAAAAAAAAAATTTATAACATTAAATTTACTATTAACACTCTTTCTTATTTCCAAAATTTCGTTTCGATTTTTAAATTTTATTTTTGTTATCCTGACGAAGAAGCCGTTGGCTTCGAAACATGTTGAATTTTTTTCAATAAAAAAGTGGTGTTTACAAAGTTATTTCAAATAAATTAAAAAAAGTTCTGCATAATTATAATTTATACGAAATAATTACCCATTTATCTGATATTTGTGCATATATTAAGTACGTAGGCACTTGCGCAAATATTTCAATGTTCCCATCAAACATTTATAAAAGACAAATATATTTTTTCGAATAATTTTTCGAAAATTTGATTGTGATTGAGTGATTCCCAAATCTGTACATTCTAAACTCAATACAGACAGCTTACCACAGTTCAAAAAACAACTTAAGACGCATTTATTTAGACAATCCTATAAAAACCTATAGAATCTGACCACAACAACGCTAGCTAATGTTTTCCACTCCTATTGTGCACTCCGCGACCTAATTTTTTCAGGCACTCCCAACTATAATAGTACTCAATTTTAATTCCATTTCTTGTATGCCACCTAGTGAATAAGTAATAGTAAATAAGTTTTTCTTTTCTAGCAGTAAGTTGTTTTGTAAGATAATAATTTTTCTGTGTAAAGCGCCCTTGAGGTGAGTATTCGTGAAAACGGTGCTATATAAGTTATCCGATTATTATTATTTATTATTATTTGATTGTGATTGAGTGATTCCCAAACCTGTACATTCTAAACCCAATACTTGTCTCTCGCGCCGTGAGCTGTTCTTAAGGGGGGGTTAAGGTTTTTAACTTTTTTTTTTGCATTTTATTTTTAATTTTTTAAATGAATGTATAACATCGCAAGAATATTGTGTCAAAATTTCAAGTCAATCGGAGCAAAATTGAGGAAATTATGAACATTTGAGCGATACTCAGACTGATTTTCTATACCTGCTCGGGCAGCTAAGAGACGCGCTCACCTGAGGCCTACCGGACGTGCTATTGTATTGGAAGAGTTTTGCATAGACAAGGACAAAAAGATGCTGATGATAAAAGCTCTTTGCTGTGTGAACATGGCATCGAAGATTATGTGTATGTATAAAATAAGTGTTGAGTTTTATTTTAAATTTTACAGTGTGCAAAACTTTAAAGCGTTTTCTCCACATCTCACATTTTCAAAGTCGGTGTCCATCGTAACTTCAAAACTACTGCACCGATCCTTTTGAAATTTTGAAAACTATTTCTGTACATAATTTACAAGGTAACGCTGGAGACTTTCTTTCAAATTTTTTATTAATTTTTATTTTTTAATAACAAATTAGTCGATATTTTTCGCAAAAAATCGCGTTTTTCCCTTCAAAGTGTTCCAAAAAATTGAAAAATTGAAATTTCAAAAAACCCTCCCAGCGTTACCTGGGAAAACCTATTATCTAACGAATGAACTTTGATTTTTTGATTTTATATGATCTAGCACGAAGTTATGATGGACACCGCAATTCTACTTTTTTCCGAGACACGTCCGAATAATTGCTGCCATTACCGTATTTTTTAATATTTCGTCTTGAAAATTTTACACAATATTCTTCAAACGTCATACTTTAATGTACTATTAGTTTTAACAAAGAGATTTTAACTGTGTCGTCACAAAAAATTCACAAAAACATGCCTTTTTTTGCACGAATTAACCTTACCCCCCCCCTTAAGGGGTTCTTACCTAAATAGCGCGAAAAAATGCATTTTTTTTAAGAAAACCAATTTAAATTATGGTATTGGTATTATTTCTACATGAAAGTACATGATATTGAATCAGCGCGGCTTCCAAGATCATTGTCTGCTCTAAATTATTTCACGACCCATCTCGAAACGCATTTGCCGTTTGGCAAGTTTTGTAGTTTTGTGGCGTTGCGGGCCAGGCGTAATAAATACTGAGTTGCGGAAAACGTTCTTAAAATTTTACAAAATAGTTTTTGTGCATTGAAATGCGAAAGAAGTCGAGTGCCAATGTTTCATGTATATTTATTTATGTGTTTATACGTAGTGTGTGTTAGCCCAGAACTGCAATGAGCTGTGCGCTGAATGCAGCGATAATAACGTGGGATAGCTTTATATCGGTATGCACTCATCGCGTATGAATAACAATATAGAATTGGAAAGAAACTCATTGCAAGTATATTTGGTATTATGAAAATCGCTTTTTACCCATTTTAAAATGGAAATAAAATGGCAAAAGAAGAATGAAAGTAGGCTGAATGCGGTCACTAAGACGCTTGTGTGGAAAATCTATGGTTGATTGAGTAAGGAATGAACAAATTAGACGTGAATGCAATGCTGGCTGTGGTAGATAGAATAAAGAAAGGAGTGCTGAGATAGTTTGGTCATGTGGAACGTATGAACGAGGAAAGGATGGTTAAGAAAATATATGAGGCGAGTGTTGAAATAGAGGGCGTCCGCGAAAGACCTGGTACGATCAGATACAACAAGTGTTTGAGGATGGCCCCGTTAAAAGCCGCAACAACCGTAGAACTTGTATGAGAAGATGTATGAATGTGGTCGAAGCAAAAGTGGTGTGCCAAGATAGAAGCATGTGGCGTTCAATCCTCTCTGCCTACCCCTGCGGGGAAACGGCGTGATGGTTAGTTAGTTAGTTAGTTAAAATGAAAAGTTTTTTCTTTAAATCTATCGATCAAATTACATTGCAAAAAAATAAGTAAGTAAGTGTACGTCACATCCAGGATGCAAAATCGTATCCCCAAATACACTCAGTAATTAAGTACAAGTATATATAAGTTAGTACATGAAAATTTCTTGACACCACTTGGATAACTATTGTTGTAGTGATTAACTTTTTTTTTTTAATTAATTGCTGTACAAATAGAAATAGACAATTACCTAATATATCCAGTGAATGACAACTCACACTAAGCGGTCTTTGTAATGACTAGTTAATTATACTAAAAGGACTCATCGCACTACATTCAACATTCAATATACAATACACATAAATGTACATGTAAAATATACTTAAATGCAAAAACACATGTTTCTAGAGCGTGCCGAAGACACTTGTAATTGGGATAATGGGCATAGTCTTCATTTATAATGTTTTATTATTAGAGTATCATGTACCTATTATCCTGTTAGTAATAAATATAAATACCTCTTTCCATTTATTAAAAACAATCGAATTAGTATGTGTAGCAAAATGACACCGACGCAACGAAAAAATGTGCGTCGTAGGCACGACTCGCACATGTGGCGTCTGGATGCAAAACCGCCACTATCCATACAAAACCATTTTTCATGTTTTGATTGATTAATGATCTCTATCCTATTCTGCACATTCTGTAAGTTTCCAATATAAGAAAATATGCTTCCATGCCCTTCAAAATCGTCCTTAAATATAACGGTGAGTAGCAAAACCGCCACGTTGCCGCAAAGTGGGATGCAGAACCGACACTATTCACTCGGACCAATCAGAATGGAGCCCCGCTACGAGATTTAATATGGAGAAACGTCGTCTGTCGCAGATAACGCGTGTTTTGATTACCTTAAATATTTACATAAAAACTAGAAGTAGACATCTTTTATTACCAAAAGACAGTGTACTAAAGCATGAAGTAAACAAGGATGGATATAAATGTAACTTTCAAAAGCGAAATAGGAAAGAATTATCACATTAAAAAGTCCGCTTTGTGCACATTTTTGAATATTTTTGTTGACACTTTAAAGACCGTGCGATTGGATTTACTATAAATTTATTTTATTATATGTAAAATAAAGTTAACTTACAAAAATAAGTATTTATTGTATCTAACATAACATACACCATCAGCATAAAATCTTCATCATCATCATTATCATTATCGCCTTCAGTTTCAGTTTCTGTAAATATTTCATCATTTTATTTGATTTGTATTGAAGTGAATAAATTTAAATAATTTTTAAATTTATTCACCGATTGCTTGCTGCTAGGCCCTACAAACGGTTATACTGGCGACCGCGAGGCCGCAAGTGGCTGCTGCGCGGCCATTGGCATCTGCAATTGGCTATCGTCTGTACTAGCCGTTGCGCGGCAAATGTTACCTAATATTATCAAGGTGTCTCGTAGCTATAAGTACGAGACTTTACACTCTGGGTAAAATAAGATAATCTAATAAGATCTGAACAGATTTATGATATGAAAAGTATGAAATTTTTATATAAACGTTTTTGTAATTTTTTGGGACTAAATTAGTGAAAAAGTTGAACTACCGTTACAGTAACTTATACCAATTATGAACAATTCATTCGCTTTAATACAAGTCGAATAATATTATAAAAACCTTGCAAAAATTGAAAATATAAATTTTCACAGGGTTTTTATTATTTTATTTCATTTGTATTGCAGTGCATGAATTTTTTATAAACGATATTAATTGCCTGTCTTTTCAATTTCAAAAATTTTTCAAGCAATCATGAGCTAACAATAATAGTTTGCATTTTTAAAAAAATATTTTCGACTTATTTTCTACAAAAAGTTGAACTATATTTACAGTTATTTATATTAATTACGAAAAATTAATTTGTTTCAGTACAAATTAAATAAGATTATAAAAATCTTGCAAAAGTTCCAATTTTATTTTTTCCAATTAGAATTGCAGGCTATTTATTATTTTGTTTAACTTGTGTAAAAGGGAATAATTTATTTATATTTGATATAAGTTACTGTAGTAAAAGTACAACGTTTTAAAAAAATAAGTCCGAAATATTGAAAAAAAATGCACATTTTAATGTCACTATTTCCTTATCTATTGATATTAGGTCACGGTTGCTTGAAAATTTTCGAATCATAATTAAAGTAGAAATCTACCTATCAGGCATTGTGGACTAGCTCTGTTACATAGTGTATATAAGATGTACACCTCGTAAAAAATTATATTTTCGATTTTTGTATCAATTTTTCATAATTAATTTAAGTTCCTGTAATGATAGTTTAACTTTTTGCCTAAACTAAGTCGGAAATATTGAAAAAAAAATGCAAACTTTGATATTGCATATCTCCATAATTTTTGATATTAGGTCATGGTTGCTTGAGCATTTTCGACTCTTTATTAAGACAGAAACCCACTTGTAAAATTTTTACTACTTACTATAAGACAGCCCATATAGGCATATAGGTATGATCATATATTATATTTTTTTATTTCCATACTCTTATTTAATTCTTAATATTATTGTTTTTAGTTTTTAAAATAATTAAAACTACGTGCCTAAGTTATTAAATTTTTGTACTCGAAGATCAATTTTTAATCATTAAAATATTTTTATAAACTCCGTTAATCGCCGATGAAATAATTGCCTATTTAAAAACATATTATATCTATTGTTAAATTTGGTGTCGTAGTAAAGGTCTCAAGAAGTGATACGGAATTATTGTTAAATCTAAAAATATTTTTGTTTCCATGATTGTTGGTTCATTATTTACATATTTTCTAAAATATATTTAATCCATATTCCTTACTCAAAACATGCACTAAATTTTAATTCTTAAAATATTTTTGCATCTATTGTTAATCACAAATAAAATATTTATAAAATAATATATTTCATTGTTTAATTTTCAATCGCAGTATTGTTCGCAATGAGTTAAGTCGGCAAGTCGACACGTGATCGTCCGCGAGCGCGCCTCTCGCGATCGTTCGGTAGCAAAATCGACTCTATCGACAAAATCGACCGGCGGTGGGTAGCAAAACCGACACTTTGCAATCAATATATCTTTATATTGCGGAAACAACAAAGAAAATCTTTAAAATGGGTATGCAGATTTTAACACATCCTTAATATGTATCAAGTAAAATAATAAAAAACAGGAAAATGTGTAAGGGAAATACTTAAAACGTTTTTTTTGATTACTGAACATTTCATATATATGCAACGTGGCGGTTTTGCAGCCAGACGCCACACATGCTGATTTTTTTAAATAGAGATGCGAACATGGAATACGTGTCGCATCAATATTCTTATTATTTTCAGACTAAGCTAAACGCTTGTGCTATGAAAATAGGACTAACTTTCTAGGATATAAATATAGGAGATATAAAAGAGGACTAATTCGAATTGTCTTTCTTAAATGGAAAGACAATTCGAATTAGTCCTTCCATTTAAGGGTTAATTCCATGATTAGAAGTGCTAATTCGTGGTGGATTGATAAGTTGCTGTTAGTGCCTCCAGGCAATCGCCAAACCACTATCTCGTGACAAATTATAAGACTAAAACTGTCGATTCTCTGTGTTAAAATCTGAAATGTTGCTTATCTCTCAGGTAAAGTGAGTACCTATATAAGAGGAGGGTATAAAAGCAAAGAAAGCTGAGGTTTTTCTGAGATAAATACCATATTGTATCCTAGGTCAAGGAAATAAATTTTTAAAAGCAAGTGCCACCCAAGGTTTTTTTTGTGTACGTGCATATAAATAAATATTTGACTATTTACTATTAATAATTTTAATAAATGAAAAAACGAAGGAACGTTGTTTCCGAAACCGGTTGGTTTTACCAAAAATTAAGTGGTGATAAACGAAGTTATTTCGTTTAATTATATTCATAATGAATAACCACAAAGTAATAGCAAAATAAAATAGTAGAAAAAGCTTTCCATAAACCGCATGGAGTAACTCAACGCCTACCCGTTTCTTTACCACTGTATCGTCGCCAGGACGGACGCATACTTTACTTTTAAATACGGGTATTGCTATGTTTACTACCAAATAGTGGAAATTGCTGTTTTTGCTATTTATGTAATTGGCTATGAGGTTTCAGTATAAAACCTACATCAATTTTCACTTTGGTATGAAATGCCATTTTGTCAATATCCTTGAGGGTTGATATGTTGAAGTAGATATTGCTGCCTTTGTTTTTTATACTACGAGGATATTGTTCTTAATAGTGATTTAGAATGATGATTTTGGAAGGGATAAAGCTATATTTCCTATAAAATCTCGAATTCAGTACACTCTAATTTAATCCTCGGTGACTGCATTCAAAACAATTTTTTTTGATATTGCTGCCGCTGCTTTTATACTCCTCATAAGTGTTCAGAAATTCTCTATCTCTATTTTCGTGACAAATTGCACTTGGGCACTGGCCAGTTGCTGAACAAACACATTCCACGTTAATAAAAAGCACGAAAGTCATTCGCAAGTAATATAACCTATAAACACGATATAAGGTGTTCCATCTGTCTCCACACTTTTAATAGCGGGTGAACATATTTTGGACTTATTTGAAGGGATTCGAGTATGCGCAACAATTTATTCGTGACGCCGTACACGGATTAGTAACATACCACTATATTTTTCTAATCAGGGTGATAAATGCCGCGTCATGAAGAATGGTGGTACAGTCATTTGTTAACGACAGGTCCTCGCGCCGTCATAATGAATACCCGCTAATTCGTGCTCGTCACTGCTGGAGTGCCCTCCCCGTGCGCAGTGGCGTGGAGTGCCCTCTCGCTGGAACGCCCTCGTAGTGCGGCATTACGTTTGAGGAACGCTGTTCTTTTGCAAAATTTAATTGAGACTCCATTTTCATGGTTTTCTGCGTTGTTAACGCACAAACAATTATTTTACTTAGTAGGTAGGTGCCTATTCTGTTTTAAGTATTTGTTATGTATATATGAAGAAATATGCGACGCCTGAAATTGGGGTAGAAATTGAATGATTTTTTACAATTACTTTCCAATACTGTAATATGGAACTAAATATAAATTTATCTTCTTCTTTTGTTAGATCCTTGATCTGTGTTGACAGGTCAGTCTTGGTCTTGTGACCAGGACGTCCAGCTCTCTGTCCATCTCCCTGGTGGTCGGCGCCCCTCTGGAATCCCGCGCATAACGGCTCTGGGAAGTCTCGTCTGCTCCATTCTCTCGACATGGTCCCTCCAGAAACGCCTTCTCTGCTTGCTCCATCTTACAATATCTTGTATGTCGCAGGTTCTGCGGATTTCCGCATCGGGTACTCTGTCTCTGAGGGTCTTGCCCGCAATGGGTCTTAGAGTCTTCATCTCGGTAGTCCTGAGGAGGTGTTTAGTTCTCACCGTGTCCGCTCTTGCTTCGATACTGTATGTCATGATATGTCTTATGCATGTTATATATATTGTGACTGTTATCCACTAGCATATGCTTATCGGCCCATACAGTGTCTCTTAAGCATCCGGAGATAACCGCTGCTTTGTTTTCTGCTCTTTGACTTCGTTATACAGATCGCTATAGTTAGATATTTCCACCCCAAGTTACTTAAATTTCATAACCTGTTCTATGGGTTTATTGTCTACGACCAATTTACATCTTCGAGGTTATCTAGATTTGTAAGACATTTAGTTTTCTCGACTGAAATGATCACGTTGTACTTCCTGCATGCAAGATGAAACTTGTAAAACATTTTCTGTAAGTCATCCTCGTTTTCGGCCAGATTAGTAGCATCGTCAGCGTAACACACTACATTAATGATTTTATCCCCGATCCTGTACCCGAATCCAAGAGCTGTCACTTCCTCTATTATTTCGTCCATAATCAAGTTGAACAAAATGGACTAAGACTATCACCCCGTCTGATTCCTGCCGTCGTTGGTATTTCCCTGGACAGTTGACCATCCACTTTAATTTTATAAATATACATTCGAAAAATTAAATCAAAATTTTCCAGCATATACATTTGAGCGCGCAGTGCACATTGTCAATGTGCCATATAGTTTTTATAAGTTTGACAATATTTTTTTTACAATCTTTAATTTTTTTAGTAAAAAAATTCTGCCTTCGCTCCACTGAGATTATCCCGTTCGGATGGAATTTGTTTAGTTTAGTTTTTTTTTCAATATGTAATAACTATTTGGTGTACATATTTAATAACTAACTGACTGAAAATTTAAAAATTAAAGTTAATAACTTCATCGGTTAAGTTATTATCTACATATGAAAAAAAAAACTTAAATAAATAAATATTATCAAACCGACATTGAGGTGAATTTTTTCCGAAAATAGCGCTTAAATTGTTTAACCCGTTTTTAAATTGGTATTTATATATTTAAAAAAAACAAACAATAGTAATATTATACATAAAACAGATGTTTCTCTTTTTCAGGAATTTCTAAATGGTTCTTTCGTACTTTGTGAATTTTTCTATAAGAAAATACATTTTTTCCGGCTGCACCCTATAACCCTTAGGGAAATATATCAACCCGGACCCAATTTCCCTTCAATTTCTACTCTTTAGTGCCGGCAAAACAAGAAGTCTCCCTCCAATCTTGACTCATTCATTCATCTTCATCCCCTTGTCCTAGTAAGGTCGGGGACCCAAAGAATCTTGACTCCTATTTTAATTTATTATTAAATCTGAATTCCGTGTAACGCCGGATCCCGGCCGCTATCTAAACTGAAAAGTCTCCCAGCAAAACGCTTTTATAATTACTACAGCGCTTTAGGACTTTATTTCCGTCAGCCCCAACTTCATCGCCCCAAATTATCGTTTCCCTTATCAATAAATTACTTAAAAATTAAAAGGGTCTCTTCGTATTACTTCCCTTATCTCCCCGTTGTCCGGTTGCAGACCGAGAAACGGAGAAAAATCCTCTACTTATATTTCACAGGGAAATATTCGCATTGTCGGAGGGTGAGCGATAATTCCCCGAATGAAAATAATTTGCGAAAAATTTTCCCGTCGCGATAAGTTTATCTTGTACTTTTAGATTTATAACGTTTCGGTATGGTAATGTCCACCCCCGCCCCGCCGCCATTGTTACCATTTTTATTTTTGTTTTCGCAATTTACCGGGCTTATCGGCTCGCTGTCTGCTGTTTCCGGTTTACATGTACCTACCCACTTTTTTGTTTTTGTCACAACAACAATTAGTATCGATTCGGTGCAGTAGAGGTAAAGAGTGTGTAACCAAGTTGCGACTTTGTTTTCAAGATGAGAGGTTTAAATCAACGTGCGTGTGCACGTTGGTTTGACAGTTTCAAAAAATAACGAAATCGTACGAAAAAAATTAAAGAAGCGAGATGTACAAATTATTTTAAAATACTATTATATATTATGTAATGAGGAAGAAATCTAGTGTATTTTCATAATCTTTTTTTTTTGCTGGCATCTGTATTTTTGACGTGATTTCTAGGTTTACCTTGATTCTTAACCGAAAGTATTAACTTTACATTTAGTTTTAAGCTTATGAACGTTTTTAATAACGAGAGAAGAAATGCCGAAGAGAGGAGGAATGAATGAAGTGGCAGAAGTGTGACGTAGAACAGCGTGGAAAGCTTTTTTGTTGTTTTTTGATACTGACAATGCGCGCATTACGTGCATTTTTTTCACTGAAAACTTTGATCTTACCTTATTGTTTTAAGGGAACCGTATCAATTTTTAACGAAATAAGTGATAAGTGGCAGATTTCAAAATATAACGGAAGACTTATGCTAAGAAATATTAGGCAAGCAGCTAGTAACTGCTAGTATAGTGTTAACCGAGGACGGAGAAACTGACGCTGGTTTAATGTAGGATTACAAGTAGAAAAGTAAATTAATATAAAACTGGTTAAAAAACCTTATTACATCGATGAGTCAATTGAAATCAATAGTATAAAATAATGATAATTCTAAGAAATGTCAAATTTGGAATAGAAGTAGGTTTCATAGAGAAATAAGTGAAAAAGAATAAACGGCTACATGTACACGTCCGGCACTCGCCGCTGTCTTATATCTGTTTTATCCTAACGACGTCATTTATTGGCACATTTCATACTTTGGAATTTTTATTTTATAAATAATAATTAGGGTGTTTTAAATAAAATTTAAAAAAATAATTACTGAATAAAGCCTCACAATACGGGAATAAATAGAATATTATCGTATCTTTATATGAATAAAAAGCGTTTGAAAATCATCAAAAGACATAAAAAATTCTTGTAAGTTAAAAAAATTATAACTTTATTCATATTGAACATTTGTTAATGATCTTAGTACGGATCCAAGGTAATGACATACTTTATAGTATTAAAAAACATTTTATGTGTACATATAAATATTCTTTAAAATTTAAATCGCCTACGACGCTAAAAACGATCTTTTTGACCGCGGCCTGTCAATTAATGCTTATATTTTATTAACTATTGTAAATAATGTTCAGTTTATTGCTTTTATATAAGAACAAATATTCTATCGCCCTAAAAAAAATTGCAGTCTATCATATAAATTCTGATATAAATGAATAATAAAAACCCACATTTTCATAAAAAAAACGCCGAAATATGTGCCGCCTTAAGAAAATCTGTTTAGACACATTATGTATTGAACTGTATTGTTTGCTTTCTTCCATTAATAAAATAATTATAAAAAATTGTTCTACCTACCAGTTTAAGGAATTTCTTTCCTAAACGGTCGATGTCTTCAATAATAATTATAAGGTCAATCAAATGCGAAAGTTGATTTAAATATTCAGATTTTATCAAGGCTTTGGATATGGTGAATCGAAAACTTGTAACGTAATCATGCAACAATATGGTAGGTCAATGCGTCCTCATTTATGGATTAAATTGATAAATTTGTGGAATTTAGAAAATAATGCCATTATGTCCGGAGTTTTTAATTTATCACGACGGACTGGCACTGAAATCAACCTTCGTCTGGGGCGTATAGCAATCAGTCAGTTTATTTAATATATAATTTATGAATATGATGTTGTGGTTTATATGCGAATCTTCCGGAGTGTGTAAACAAAATTTAAATCGTACTGAGCTTTTTCGTAACTATAACAAACGAATAATAACCAAACTTGTATTTAGATACTTTATATTATCATTTTCCATATATAACTTTTTAATATTTTGATCTATACTTCCATTTTTAAATTTTATTTTTGTTATCCTGAAACATGTTGAATTTTTTTCAATAAAAAACTTGTGTTTACAAAGTTATTTTATATAAATTAGACTTGTATTTGTTTGTTTACTTTGTTTATTTGTTTATTTTAGATTTGTTAATACAAGTTACTAATAACTGCCACACTAGGTAAAACCTGTTCTGTGGTAGTTATTCTCATTTGATATTTATGTAATAGTAACAAATAACAATAGTTAAGAAGTGTAAACGTAAAAATGAAAGAAAATAAAATATACATATAAAATTAAGATAAAAATTTAAGTAGTTACAAAAATAAATATTATATTACAGTATGCTTGAAATTATATAAAGCAGTTTTTGCCAATTCAGAAGTCAAGGGCGGATCACTTCTTGAGCATACCTCCTACCTGATATTTTTATAAAATTAGTAATACGGCGTTTAAAAGATTTGTGTATTGTAATTTCTTTAGTCTCATTTGGTAACTTGGTAAAAACAAGCGGGGCAGTGAAATTAAATTGTCTTTGTCCAAAAGACGTATAGTTTATATATTTTCCTTTGGTAGATCGCTCTCAAGTTTTGCAGACCTTTTATTTAGACCCATTAAACAACATTCTGGAGGTCTTTTCCGTCTTTCTTCTTATATTATTCTATCTTATTTCTTCAGTTAGCCTTTTTCGCGCTTGACGCTTCCTAGACAAGTAAATATTTCGCGAATACACATAATCTGTGCTATTCTGAAAATAGCAATAATGGGATGTGAGATCTTTATCCCAGCACTCAATAGACGGAAATAAAAATAAACGAGACGTAGGTGTAGGTACGTCGGTGATGTGGTCAGAGGGAGAAAGTCAAATACAAATAGAGTCCAACAATATTTCTCCTTTCTATGGTCCAACGTGACAATGACAATTTTGCCATAATTTTACATCAGACGTTGTGGGAGAAGAAATTAATAAGTGCATGTGAAATAATTTTTTTCCATAAGCTTAAATACAGCATTAGTATTTATTTCATATAATTTTAATCGAAACATGAGAATTGGGAGGTTATGTTTCTCAGCGGAGGGAAGCTGTCAGACCAGACCGGAGAAATCGGACATCCCAAATAAAGATTTTTACTTTGAGAGAAATACGTGACAATATACAAATCTTCTTATTTAAGTACGACGAATACCATACCTGCGTCTCGTTTATTTTAATTTTCGTCTATTTAGTGTTGGGATATAGATCTAACATCCCAATATTGCTGCTTTCAGTATAGCGCAGAATGAATATCTTCTGACCCTAGATCGCGTTCTCGGATTCTCGTATCATCAATATTGATGGCCCGGCGGTGCCCTACGGCGAATTTCATGTATATTTATTGAATTACCCGATCTATGAAAATCTTCATTCCCATCCTAAATGGGATTTTTCTCCGAAAATCTAATAGATTCAAATAAAGGGTTATGATAACTCTGCCGGCTTGTTTTGCAAATCTTATTAATCAATATGGACTTCCGAGAAAAATTATCAGTACGTGATCTTAATTAAATATTTCCCCTCGGAATAGATTATAATTTAGACACGAAAGTACCTTTAAGACAATTTCTTGTTTTTTAAGGGAAGACTTCCATTATATATTAAAAGCTGTATTGTATCTCCTTGCGAAAACGAGTTTCATTTTTTATTTTAGATTATTTATTTCGCATTTCTCGAAATGATTTTCTTAATTAAATACTGGATCGAATCGTCAATTATTAAAATAAAGATTTTTACGTGGAAGCGAATGAAGCAATATTCTCACTAATTATCAACTTGGTTTAAAGCAGTCTTTCGTAAAAAACCATAGGTTTTTACGAAAACGGATTGTGTGATTGTTGGAAAACGCAATAATCGACAGTTAAAGCGAAATATTACTCTTATCCATGTTGATGCAACCGGCCCTTATTAGCATCCTTTTTAAGGTGAAATGCAATTAAGAAATACATTATTAATATTGATAGAAATACATATTATACAATTCACAATCTAAAATGTAACACATATTTTATGCAGCCAGACAGTAATTATATTTTATATAATTACTGAAATAAAATACCTAAGTGAATTCATTGATAAACATTTAAGATGGAATAGACAGATCGCAGAACTCGTAAAGAGAATAAGAAAATATAAATTATATATATTTGTTAGGCTGAGAAATATATTAAGTGTAAAAATGATTAAAAATGTATACTACGCCCTCGTTCATTCCCAGCTGATATACGGCATTATTTGTTGAATAGGAACATATAAAAAAACCTCAATCCAGTATCACTTTATTTAGTTCAAAATTTAATTATTTAAGTAGTTCTTAAAAGAAACACCTTTCCAACAAACGAATTATACAAAACTGTTTCCAGTACGAAACGTGGAAGATATAATAAAGCAAGTTTCTTTAATAAAAATATGTAAAAGGAAAAATATATCACTCGAATTAGAATAGGTAAAGGTCCAGATACACGAGCTTATTACTGGCATGCTCATTAGCATGCTTAAAACTAGCATGCTCTAATAACTGTACACACTTGCTCATTATTAGCATACTTATTTTAAGCATGCTCAAAGGTAACAATCAAACACACATGCTTATTAGTGGCATGCTCTTGTCAATGAAAAGAGGCGCTCTTGTTCAAAATGGAAACTGCAAACTGAAATAGAAAATTCAAGTGAACCAATAAATCAAAATATTTTTGATTTTAGTTTTTATAATTTTTATTGTAAGATTTGAATCATTTATGTATTGAATAAAATTTCATAAACATTATTTCTTTCTATATTATTTTTACACAGCGGTGACCGAGTATTCCACAGACATTCGTGATTCCTATAATAAGTCACGAAAAGTAATGTTTTATCATTTCCCCAGCGCGCCATATTTGTTTCATCTGTCGCGGACTGAGAAGATCGCATTGATAATCAATACTAGCCGCGAATGACATAAGCATGCTCATAATAAGCAAGCCTATTCACACATGCTCAAAATATACCCCTTTTCATGGTGAATGACATTAGTATGCTCGTAAATCAACCAGCGTTCATTTTTGAGCATGCCACTAGTGAGCATGCTTATTAGGTACTAGCAATGTGCGTACACACATGCCACTAATAAGCAGGGGCTAAAGAAGGTCAATACTGCGTATGCTCACGTGCCACTAATAAGCATGTGTATCAGTACCTTAACACATTATTTTTCGTCATTATATTGTTGGTGAGTACTCACGAAAACGGCGCTATATAAATGATCCAATTATTATTATTGTTATATTGTTGAAAGCGAACTCACCTGGTTCCGGTCTTTGCTTATACCGTAACGAGAATATTTTTCCTAAAAATATTAAATAATTATGTTTGCCAGTGGGCTTTCGCGCGAGGAAACCGTTTCGATCCATCTCTGTCAAAGAGCTCAATAATGCATTTAGTTTTACGTATTACGTGTATTTTAAGGATATGTAAAGCTTGCTCTAGCAAATTAGTTTCGAGGAAATACGTAAATGAATTCATGCCTGCCGTTTACCCTTCGCCAGTTAAGAACTTCAACCACAAAATCGATACCAAAATGGTTTTTATTTCGTTCCTAGCCAGCTTGTAGCGCGTCGCGCGCTCGTCAGGGCTCCGCGGAGAGCAGAAATCGGCCCCCGCATCTCGCGTGAGAGGAATGCCTCCGGGTTACACAACCAACCCCTCTGTGTTATTTGCTCTGTGGTTTGCCACGATTTATTACCAGCAGTGCGTTTGAGCCACATATTGCTTCAGTTCATTACTTTCCATGTATTTTAGCTACTTTTCAATATATTGCTTTTTAATGCGTATATTCAAAGTGTGACAGATGAAGTAAGAGAAGAAACGAGCCACAGAAGAGGCTTTAGAATTCACGGTCAAAAAATTGATGTGATAAGGTTTGCAGACGACATTGCTCTAATCGCAGAAAGCGGCATTGGAAACTATGGAGAATATCCTAAATACTAAGTTCAACAAGAGAATAAACAAGGATAAAACAAAATTGATAACCGTGGGCAGAGACGAACGAGACGAACTAATGTCAGGAGCTGCAATTAAGAATGCAAAAGAGTTTGTCTATCTTGGGAGTAAAATCACATGGGATGGCCGCACAAAAAGAGAGGTTGACAGTCGCATCCACCAATCAAAAGTTGCGTTTAACAAAAAATCAAAGATTCGAATCCAATAATATAAACCTAAAGCTCCGCAAGCAATTAATAAAAACTTATGTGTGGAGTATTTTGCTGTATGGATGTGAGACATGGTGCATTGGCGACAGAGAAAAAACCGATTAGAAGCCTTTGAGATGTGGACATTCCTGGAGAGACCACATTACGAATGGAGAGGTTCTCAGCAGGATCAATGAAACCAGACATATAATGAATACCATCTCGAAAAGGCGTGCAATATGGATGGGGCATATTTTACGCCATGAAAATCTGCTCAAAACTATACTGGAGGGAGTGGTAGAGGGAAAGATTGCCAGAGGGGGCGCCCTCGCCGAGAATATCACGAGCAAGCAAGATATGAATTGTGCCTCCCACACAGAGCTGAAGAGACCGAGTGGAATGAAGAAAGAGATGTGCTTTGCTGCAAACCAATCCCATGGATTGACACCCAGGAAGAAGGAAATATGGATATTTCACTCGCTACCTGGAGCATACGGCCGCTACGATTAATTAACGCTAGCTCTCTCCCATGTCGATTTAAATCACCATATTTAAAACCGTGCTCGAAAAGCGTTTTCTTAATCTGTCAATAACTTATTGTAGGCCCCATTGCCAGCAACGACAGGTTTAATTAAGATGAATTATAGAAAACTCACAGAGACGAATCTATTTATATGAGAAACGTATACGCAAGTCACTTCTACAATGGCTCCCGGGGCTTACATGTACAACCTTCACCAATTCCTTTGTGAGAACTCCACAGATTATCAAAATTTTGAAAGTATATATGTTCCAATTCTGGAAACCTTCCTGTTAGAGACATCTGTAGTCCTTGCTCATGGAACAGAATATATAGGGATAAACAGTATATATTGTTGTAAAACTTAAATATATCTATATACTATTTCCAAAAATTTGATAGATGTGGTATTCTATAATGGGTGGAATGGTGAACGTTACATTGTGTAAATTGATTACTTAAGCCAGCCGTACGATAGGTAGTAAACCCTATGAAAACTCAAAGACTTCCATATCTATTTTCTCATAAAAAAATATAGCTTCGTCTCTATGAGACATCTATAATATATCTTGAGTATATTATGTAAGTTTCGCAACTGGTAATGATATAATAAGAGCCATTGTATAAGAGACTTCCATACACGCCCCTCATGCAAATAGCTTCGTCTCTGTGACTTAATGTGACCATTATTCATCTTAATTAAATGATAATGCTCTCGACAAATCCAGTAATCGTGTTCTCAGAATAAGCATATAAAAATATTATAAGGATACGTTTATTGGAAAATTCCGGATTACTCGATTCAAATTATACATGCGTACATACATACTCACATGAATATCACTTTTATTTATTTCTACAGTATACCTTCTATATAACGAAATGTTATATAGAAGGTATTTATATTTATAAAGAAGAATTTAGCCAAATGAAGATTTTGATTATTTTATATAATACTCGGAATGTATAATACCCAAATTAACCTGGGAATATATTTCATTATTATGTTTCCTTATCTCGATTACGCAACTTGCACTACAACAATGGACTTTCAGTGTTTCCAACGTGTGTTTCCGTGATAGATGCTGCTTTCATCCCAGCTCTCGACTACTTCGGAGATTAATGATAAAAAAATAGAATATTGCAAATTAATTTAAAAGCGTGTCGATATTCTTGGGACTACGAAATCTTTCTCGCAAAAAATAAATCTTATAAAATCTTTTTTATGTCCTTTGAGCTGCGTTATAAGGGATGACGATTTCATTCTCAGGGCTCACACTCGCGCGCTTTAATAACCTACTTGTGCTTAATTAAAATTCTAGAGGGAGCATTCATCCTTCACATAGGATTTATCACTAATTACTCCTCCAGACTCTGTTGGCGCGTTGCTATCTCCCTGTCTCTCCGTCTCTTTTGCACTTGTCTCTTCCTCTCCTATCCCTCGTCGCTTTCCTCGCGACCTTTGTTTCGCACCCCTCAAGAAACTTGTCTCCATTCTTGAAATGTGAATTTGGAATTGGTTCAATCGGCTTCGACTGTTATTTTGAGCAAATTTGATTTAAACATATTACATGGAGAGTCCGTTCACTTTGTGAAAGCCACTTGCATTAGTGTGAGTCCAAAAACAAAGGTTTATAAAATAAAAGTACCAAGATTATGTTCATTATTTTTAATGTATTAAATTGTTTTACAATTACTAAATAGACATAGAATAAGAACATTGGCTATTTACATTATTAATATTATAAATATAAACTCAGTAAAGTGGTACAGACAACAATAATTAACATAATATTTTAAAAAAAAAAAACAACCTTTGCGACACATTAAAATATGACTTTTACTTTTTGTTACATTCAAAGACGCATTTTTTCGTCCTTTCAACATCGATACCGATAAACCGGCTATATATCATACAGCCGACCCTCGTTTACCCGGGGTCTGATTAAACGCGATGCGGATTAATCGGGACGATTTCTGAAAGTAATTGAAAAGATATTTTATAAAACGAAAATGTTCCAAATTATTCATAAATACGTCTTCAGAGTCCGGAAAGTGTTCTCTAAAAACATTTCTTTTATATTTTTGATGTTAATAGCGTTAACTTTGTGGTTGGGCATTTAAGTGGTTAGTACAAAGTTGTTTAATTAATTATTTTTTATGTTTAATTGTTTGTTTAATTAAAGAAAAGATTTGTTTGCTAGAATAGGTTATGGATAGTTAGTTTGCGTCCGTCCTGATGAAGATAAGGTGGTATCGTAACCGTTTCTAGTTATTTAGAGTTACTAGTTAAGTGGTTAGTACAAAGCTGTTTAATTAAAAATTAACATTTCTTTTTTGTTAATTATTATTTTGTTTTCATTTAGTGTTACTTCTTTCTTGACCACTACGTTACAAAATCTTTTCTTGTCCTTTCTTATTTCTCAAAGTGATTTAATTTCTTTTTTTTGTTGAATTTCGGTGAATTAAATAAAATTATACAAAAAAGTATTTGGTAACCCTGCAACATCCCGGCGATATTTTTGTTACAAAAACACACGTGCCCGATTTTCAGACAGTAAGCGCCTACAGTGCGCGTAATTTTTGCAAATTTTTGGTATATTTTTCACTGCTTTTGTGTACAGAGAAATCGATTACCCGGGATTTTATTCGTCATCCATCCCAGATAATCGGGAGTTTACAGTAATTATAACCAACGCTGTAATTTCAAAAGGCTTATAGAAGACATAGTTATAATTGTGCTACCAAAGCTTCGTTTTGCTAGTTTTAGGAAAATGGAATGTTTGGCATTCCACATCCTACGTAGATGTATTTCATCGTAGGCAGATAATATCAATCTTTGGATGCAACTAAATTTCAAGATGTATTCTTAATATTTGTAAATATGTGTACTTAGATCTATTTTAAACAGTGGGTGAAATAATTTTCCCCAGAAGAATGAACAAACATTTCTAACAAAGTCCATTTAAATGGGACGTTGTGATGAATCCCAATTGCGATAAACGCTTCGATTTGCATAAGTTTAGCACAATAAAATGAAACTTTTTTGGCTCTTAATATCCTTACCCGGAGGGGGGGAAGAGTGGATTATGTAGTTTGAAATTACTTCCCTTTTTGTTTACAGAATAAAAGTCCTATTTTCCGTCATTTTTTTCGTATTTTATTTTCAAGCGAGACTTTATAATGGACGTTTTCGACGTAAATGAATGCGCGTTTTTCAGTCCAGCGTCATTTCTTTTTGTTTGTTCCTGCTTACATTCATAGAAGTACACATCTAAATTTTTGAAATAAATATAATTTTTCAAAAATGTCAAAAATTAAGGGAAAAACGCTTTTGGCGACCAAAAAAAAGGTCGCCGGAAAAAATAAAATAATAAAAATAAATAAATATCTTTCATTTCAAAAATGTAGCTTTCGGCGACCAAAAAAAGGTCACCACTGAAAAAATGTATCGACCGACACTAAAATTGGCGACTAATTTTAAAAAATTTCGAAAAACATACTAAATTGATACTGTAAAAAAAATATTATGTTATTTGATATATCGCGAAAAAAAATGTCGACGATAAATATCGATATTTTTCAAAAAAATGTCCGCTGTATTCCGGGACTTGGTGAACCGTACTGTGAGCTTGTTACTTTTTTACCGCAGGCAGGCAAGCTGACCTTACCCACGAACCCTCCTCCTTTTGCATCCGGGCTTGGGACCGGCATTGGCGGAATTCTTCTTCTGTATTTTATTTATTATTACACGGTATGATAATCTTTCTCTATTGTATACGTTGTATTCTCAAAATATTTCGTTTACCATTTTTATTTGTTCATTAGCAAATGAAAAATCTTGTTCAGTTTCATAAGGGTTGTGAAATCCTATCCCTTCCTAGAATCTTAAAGTCTTTTTCTCTATTCTACAAATCTATGCCATTTGACCAATCTGAGCCAAATTTTGCACACTTATTCTTTAGGAACCGGCAGGTAATAAAGGCCATATTTTTACCCTACCCCTTTACCCCACCTTCTTCTGATATATTTTCTATAAAACCTTTACTACTGTTTGATAGATCTGACTCAAATTTTGCATATTTATTCTTTAGGATCCGGCAGAAAATATATGCCACACTTTCCCCTTTTCCTTTTTCCCACCCCCTTTCCTTTATTTATTTTTTATACAAATCTACACCGTTTGACAGATCTTACCCAAATTTTGATTACCTATTCTTTAGTACCCGACCAAACATGCAAAATTACGTCATTTTTGACGAGTCAAATTTAGTACGTTGATAATTGTGATGGAAGTGAAGCCTGGAGCTGGCAGAAGAGGAACGAAAGTAGATTGAATGCAGTAGAGATGAGATCTCTTAGACGTATGTGTGGGCAAATCCATGTATGATAGAGTAAAGAATGAAGATATTAGGAATGAATGTAAAGCTGATCGTAGCATTATACATAGAATAAAAATAGGGTCGCTCAGGTGGTTTGGGCATGTTGAGCGAATGAATGAGGAAAGAATGGTAAGAAAGATATATATTGCAAGTGTTGACGGCGCCAGAAAGAGAGGGCGACCACGGAAGACGTGGCATGACTAGATTAACCTGAACAACCGTCGAGCTTGCATGCGAAGATTTATGAATGTAGATGAAGCGAAAGTTGTATGTATATATAAGGACAGAAGAGTATGGCGCTCTATCCTCTCTGCCTACCCCCACGGAGAAACGGCGTGATGGTAAGTTAGTTAGTTATAATTGTGATAGTAATATTCGAGATATGTGTATGTTTTATTTCAAAATATATGATTACGTAAAAGACATGCCTCAATGTTCCCACTGCACATCCCTGATAATTGGATACGAAATATGAAAATATAACATAATACTTATTTGAGTTTTTCGTACCTATGTTTATTTGAAGTATTACGTATTAAGTATTAAGTGGAAAAAACAAGGCCTAAAGCACAAAATTAAAATGTCAAGTTACATACATGGCCGTGTGTTCCGTCGGTGTTTCTGCCGACGTGACTCGTGACGTCGTAGATGTTGCCCTCTCATATATATTTATGACACACCACCGAGGTGTTTCCGAGATAAAAAAATACAAAAATAACCTGTCACCACTCAAGGAAATTTGTCTGAAATCTTTGAAACCTACATCTTATTGTAAATAAGTTTCTAAAAACCATTGCCATCTCAGTTTTCCTTATATATATACGTGTGCAAATAAATATTACACTTTTAGAATAACCATACTAATGTGTTTTCTATAAAATAGTGGACATTGCTGCTTCTGCTATTTACATAATTGGAAATTGCTGTCTTTGCTTCAGTCTCAAATCGACATCATCTGTCACTTTACTTATTTTGTTTGCATTTCTTGTATTATGTCTATGTATTTCTGTGCTATATTTGATCTTTCTTCTTTAATATTTTGGCATTTTGTCGTTTAATATTTTGTAAATGAATATCATTGTGTTTAATTTTAATCCTTGTTTTATATTAATCCAATTTAAATTTGAGAGCATCATTTTGGAATATCTATGTCTCTGTAGAATTATCCTCACTGCTCTATTGTGCCGAATTTATAATTTTCTTATATCTCATTCATTGCGTAGGTACAAAATATTGGGGCTATACATCATCTGTCACTTTAGTATGCAGGAGGCATTTTGACACGTAACTCATCCTTGGGAGTGGGTTGAAGTGACATTGCTACCTTTGCTTGTAACAGTGATTAGGAAACATGATTTTTTAAGAGATACAGCTACATTTTCTATAAAATGTCGAATCCTATGAATAAATTTACTTGTGGCAAAATAATGATATATTTGAAAGAATTAAAATATAAGCCATTTCGAACAAAAAATTTTATATTGTATCTACGATTATCTGTTTGACGTATTCATTCGTTATTCATTGAAAACCAAAAGATCTCTACATCACTAAGAATGAAAACAAAGCTGATAAAGTATTCTTAAATCGAGGAAGGTACCTGACGAGGGTTGCAGGGTGGGAGGAAGATAAACCCATGGAAATCAGGTAATCCAACCGAGGGTCAGGGGAACAGGGGGCTGTAACCGGATTGTATATTTCTTCATATTCATCGAATTTACATTTTTTAAATCACATTTTGTCATATTTGTTTGTACCGGGGTTTTCTTCTCCATAAATTCGTTTTTTCTTTCTAATTTTCTTTCAAACATACAAACCATTCAATAATTGGTAATGTCATCACCTGCCACGATCATCTTAATCTTTTTTATTTATGGTTTTTGTGTTTAATTTGTAGAACTTAAAATAACATTAATGTTAAAATAATATTTATAAATAACAACTAAAGAGAATCATTTACAGAAAGCGGGGAATTTTGATAATTAAGCATAATATAGTATTTTGTAAACCGAGGCACCTTTAATGATAAGTGCCCGGGAAAAAACATACATTAATATAGGGCTTCAACAAAAATATCTAATTACTCTAAAGGGGAAGGGGTAACTTAAAATTATATAAATAAGTCGATTGTACGTGGTTTATCCACTATTTGATAATGGCCTTGCAAATCGAAACAGCTGTCACACTAAAAATAGTTGACCCGCAGAACTTAATAATAATATTTATTAGAATTTAATTTATTTTAAATTTCACTAATAATAATATTTATTAAAATTCAATTCATTTTAAATTTCATTAATAATAATTATTAAAATTAAAATTTATTTTAAATTTCGCTAAAAGTTAATCTTTTTTCCTAAAATACGCGAAGTCTCTTCGCACACCCTTCCGAATGAGCGCATTTCCACGTCAATCAGCGCTATCTAACTAAACTCGGCATTTTCTGATTTAAACTTTATTTTCTTAGAAGTTTCTCAGTATCCTTAGTCATTATCATCATCCCCTTATCCTAGTAGGGTCGGGGCCCAAAAACTCTAAAATGTGCTTCCGTATTGTCTTGCGCTGCTTCCGCGCGAGTCAACCAGTCCAGACCCATTTTGTTTTCATACACATTTTTTTGTTGCTTCTCCCAGCTTAATCTGGGGCGACCCGCCGGCCGTCTTCCTTCTGGGGTTGACAGGAGGATTCTTCTTGGTATTCGTTTATCTAACATTCTGAGCACGTGCCCAAGTCACGTCATTTGTGATTTTTCTGTATGTAGGAGTAGTGAGACTCCCGACATGGAAAATTCATCTCGGCAGCCTGGATCCTTGCTTTCACTCTCTCTCTGTTAGGATCCAAATTTGATGGCCATATATTAGGGTGGGCCTGTACACAGATTTGATTGAAAACAGTCAGTTTTGTCTTGACACTAAGCTCGGATTTTCTTATCATTGCACTATCGGATGTTTTTTCGGAAACACTAGCCGCCTACAAGAAAGCTATTCTGGGCGAATTCGGTCGTTTATAATTATCGATGTCATTTCTATCTTTCATTTTATTTTGTTGTAATTTTATTGCTTCTTCAGTTCCAGATTTGATTTGTTTGACTTGTTCACAATTTTTTCATTTTGATTTGTAATTTTGTTTGTCTTTTGATTTCAGACTTGATTTGCTCACTGTTATTTTATTTGCTTTTAGTTTTATTGCTTTTTGAGTTTTATATTTGATTTGTTTTTTTTTGTTGTTGTAATTTTTTAATACTTTATATCATCTGCTTAATATTTTGTTAATCATGTCTCTTTCGTTTATATATAACTTTTTACATTTATAAGTACATTGTAAGGTGTACGTATTAAAATCTAAGACCATAGAACGCCGGCCGCAGCTCCGATTCTTCTATTTCACTGTCCTGCCTCCCATCGCTAGAAATTTCCACCCCAAGGTATTTGAATTTTTCGACTTGCTTCAGCTGGGTCCCCTGTATTCGACCATAACCCGTGTTTTGGCTAAACTAATCTTCATGCCAACTTGAGTGCACTCTTCATTGAAGGAATTTATCCACAATTGTAAGCTCGCGTGTGTGGGCGCCAGCCTCGCTGTTTCATCCGCGAAGAGTAAAGAATCTATCGTATCCTCAGTGTACTATATGGTAATATTGATATTACCGTCCTAACTGAGTTTGTCGTTTTCTCTGGGTCTGAATCTCCGGCTGCCAGATTTCCTGACTATTTGTATTTATTTATTCGAGACACCTTCCGCTTTACCTCGTGCTGTCGATACGCCAGACCCCGAACTCAAATGGCAGTTAATCTAATATTATGTTCTATTTCATCAATTACGAAAACACTGACCGTGGCCTAGTAGTACGTATTACATCTTCTCTCATACTTTATATATCTTGAAACACGATTTATAGGATGACTGTCAAGATTGCGACTAAGTGTATGTGGGACAAACAGCGCGCACGATTTCCAAGAGGGTTGATGAGCGTAAAAGAGCATGCAAACTCGGTCATCCGGAAAAATCGGCATTGGCTTAGCAGTTTCTAGATACGGGCCACCATTTTTCATTTGAGCCGAAAATCTTAGGAAAGCCCAAGTCACCACACGCGCCTAGTCAAAGAAGCAATTGAAATATACAAGCACCCGGTAAACATTAATAGGGATGACGGTCGTAAGTTAAAAACCTCGTGGTATCCGGCGCTGCTGGATAAATCATATCGACGATCCGCACAGTCCGGCATCCGTTAGTAGATACACAACACACTGCATCAAGACGCACACACCCTGCTTTCGACACGGTACTGCAATCCAGTACTTAACCTAACACAAACTTGGACACACCCTGACTTCGGTACGGTATTGCAAGGCAATACTTAACCCACACTTCAACACACACCCATCACATCAGCCCTGATGATGGACCCTGCAATGGGATCCGAAACGTCGGCCACAGAGGTCACATATAAACGGCAGAATGTCTCAGAAAACTATAAACAGAAGATCTTGGAACACTGTTTATTAACAGAATTAATGAAGTCGTAATATGTAATGCCAGTAAAGAATTGTATGTATTGTGACTTTCAAGCGCAATTCACCCAATGAGAATGCGGCACGATGGTACGCGAGTAAATAGGTATTGTGGATTAGCTAGCTATCACAAGTACAATATTTGAATCAGAAATCATAATCTTCTGCCAACAGACATGACCCGTTTCAAAAAGGAGCCGGAGTTTTGTTAAGTTCCCGCCATTTTGAAACGGGTCACGATTCGCACCCCTTCCGGTGTGTGTCCCCCGACTTCCGGTTACCGCCAAAATTCAATTCTCAATTTGGCACGTGATCTTGCGCTGAATCCTGAAGGACACGAGATCAACTTGCACAAGACGGACAGTTTTTTACAAATATACTGCATAAAATATCCCAATTATAATAATTTCGTTGTCTGTTTGTCCGTCCGTCTGTCTCCGTGACTTCGTATAACGTCCGTAACTTTTTTATAGTAATTTTTTAACGTAAATTTTTTTCGATTTTTTTTTACGAAATTTTTTTTTTAAAATAAAAAAAATAATTATTTTTATAAATTAACTTTGTTTAAACCACTTATTTATTGAAACATGTTGATTTTTTTCAATAAATAAGTGGTTTAAACAAAGTTAATTTATACTAATTATAATTATGTTACCACAAAATAAATTTGCTACATTTGAAGAAGAAGTAAAAAATTATTCTTTAGGAACCGACATGTAAAAGTAACGTCATTTTTGACGGGTTACAGCTAGTATGTAGACAATTTTGCTGGACATAATTATTAATTAATATATAATAATTACTTCTTCTTCAAATGTAGCAAATTTATTTTGTGGTAACATAATTATAATTGATATAAATTAACTTTTTTTAAACCACTTATTTATTGAAAAAAAATCAACATGTTTCGAAGCCAATGGCTTCTTATTCAGGAAAACAAAAATAATATTTAAAAATCGAAGTATAGATCAAAATATTAAAAAGTTATATATGGAAAATGATAATATAAAGTACCTAATTAACATGAAAATAAATTTAAAAGATAACTAAAAAACAAAATAACAAAGTTAATTTATATCAATTATATAATAATTAATTTAAAAAAAAGTTAATTGTTTATTTTCTATAAGACACGGTCGGTCTTACGACCGAACCTATTTTTTTTTACTTCTAAACATGTTTAAACATTTCCCCTAAGCCCGTCCTTTCAATTTACACCCAATTTATTACAATAATCACAACAATTAATGTTATCACTAGTTTTTAATATTAAATATTTTTTTTCAGGTGAGTTGCAAAGCTTTGTCGTACTCTCGTCTAAGTGGATTTTCTATTTTTGTTGGAATGGTAAGCTTAAATTTATGTAATGTTAACATTATTTTAGCGAAACTGTGTATACACATATGAAAAAAAAAACACATTGTTTTTTTGATGAACATCCTATATGATTTGATGGAAAATAAATTAGTTATCGTTAAGTCAACGCACGATTGCTCTCAAAAGTAATGGAATTTTCGATTTTCATCTAGATTGGTATTATTATCGGAATTTGTAATTTTGCGAACATAAATATTTGACCGTCTTGTTGAGTTTGTGGGAAAATACGTTTAAATTTTCGCAGCATTCATATAATCGTCTGATATATTAATTTGAATCCCAAACAAAATTACCTTGCCGTCATGCTATGCTGCTCACAAGGATGTTCTCAAAATACATTGTAAATATACTTATAAAATACTTGTGTAAATAAACTTGCAAAAAGCTTGTAGTGTTTTAATCATGCACAATTTATTAGTTGCGGCGCCTTGGCGACCACTATTTTGCAAAGAATCCCGCTATATTCAGGGTGTACCAGTCGAATCAAATGATAAAAATCTTGCAAAAATTGAAAATTGTCATTTTTTACAAGGTTTTTATCATTTTATTTAAGTTTTATTGAAGCAAATGAATTTTTTATAAGTTACTGTAATGATAGTTCAACTTTTTGCAAAAAAATAAGTCCGAAATATTGAAAAAAAAATGCAAATTTTGATATTGTATATCTCCATAACTATAGATATTAGGTCATGGTTGCTTGAACATTTTAGACTCATAACATAGTCAGGAATCTACCGGCCAAGGTTCTGCTGCTAGCTCTGGTACGCCCTGTATAATTACATCAAAATAGCCCAAGAAATCAAGTGTGGAAATAATATAATATTTAGAAAAGCGTAACGTTTGTAAAAAGTGAAAAGTCTAATCAATATAAGCGAGTGCAGGAGGCCTCGCGCTCGATGCTGGAGTGGCACTACGTAGTTAAACATATCACATCTAATGTAGAAAGAAAAATATACACATTCAAAATAACTTTACTGTAAAGCTTTTCATCGTCGCAAATAGCTACGATGAAGAACGTGTTTTTTGCTTTCTTCGCTTTCACCAGTCTTTCACAATGACTTAGTTTCTTACGGTAAACTGTATCCCTGAATTGGATGTGAGTTTCGGTGGCTAGCACTTAGGGCCGGTTGTTTCAAGTTGGAATTAAAGTAAGCGTTCGTTTAAAGCATAGATTTTTGCGTTCTCCACCAATCAGACGATCCGTTTTCGTAAATATCTATGCTTTAAACGAACGCTTACTTTAATCCAACTTGAAACAACCGGCCCTTAGTTGACACCGCTAATCGCTTGACGTATGCCCGATTGTGAATTAATTGTCTCGTCACAAATTTTTACGGAATTTATCATCTTTGAACCCCACGGACAGGTAACGTACAACTATGTCATGTGCAGTTACATATTTTAGTCACGTGTCCGTGCTTGGTATCTAAGAAATATAAATTAGATCACAATTTATTAATAATAATTTTGGTTACTGATATGCCATATTTCCATAAATTTATTATAGCTATTCAAAGTTACAAAAATAAACCATATAGCTTTAACGTAGTTTCCGTCATTATTTCTCCAACATCGGAACGTAATTTCTTCCTTATTAATTCCAGAAGACATTTTGTTTCTCTTACTAAAACTATTATTGGGTTTTTAATGATCAAGACCGATTTCGGTTTATAACATACGCTACATAACAATTTGTAAAAAAAATAAAATAAAAATATAAAAAGAAATATTATTTAAAAAAGAAGCTTAGAAAAGTTCTCATTCATTACTGTTTAAATTGATGAAATGTTGGGGTGTAAAAGCGAAGGCAGCAATATCCAAAAAAAATAATTAATGCAGGGTGTAGTTGAGTATCCCCACATCATGAATACCACAGCAGTGTCGCTATTAGTCGCCCAGTCTCAGCAATATTTTTCCAAAACTGTTTTTACCATTATACGTCATTATTATTTTGTCTATATTTTTTGTTTCTTTGCAAATATTTCATTTGTTGTTTTCCAAATTGTTGTGATGATATAAAATGAGCCGAATTAACTCGCCTAATATATTTTTTAAGGGTTGATGAACTTCTTTGTCGACTTCATTTTGTCATTGGTTATATTATTTTTGTATTAGCCAGCTAAGTAGATATTTATTATGTTATGCTTTTCGTCTTTTATATTTATATCTTCACATGTGTTTACGGTTCAGTCATGAATTGCGCATAAAAAATGTACAATTCAACGAGGCGAGATATCAAAGAGGCGTAATGGAATAAAGCAGTCACATTTGATTGTCCGCGCGGCGCCCTCGCTCGCCGCCTGACAGATGGGCGCACGTGGTCGCTGCCCGCCCACGCGGCTGTCCGCACTGTGCGCGGAGTTATTTCTACTTGGGTATTGTACCAATATTTTCTCCGTATCGACACCACCATATTTATGTCTGTATAATTTTTGTAACAGAAATTAAGAGAAAAGATTTTTTCGATTATTTATTAGGACATTCTGAATCGAGTTGAAGCGTGCTACTATCTAACAGCCTAATAATATCTTAGTTTTTGAGTCCGAATGATGATAGTATGACCTAGGTGCCTATTAGACCTGTATGAGATATGCAGTGAAGGTTTGTGATATTAAATAAATGTTGGGCGTGTTTTGTGTTCGTTGTTTACATGTACAAGCCTGAAAATAACCCATGTATGTATAAACACGCTTGCTACAGTTCATATTAGTAAATCAAAATACCCAAGGTAGTTGGTAATCTTGTTCGACTTTTTCATTTCCTTTTCATTCCTTGAAGTTTTATTTCTCCTGTCAATATCACATGTTAGAGAACACCTCAACATGGAACACGGGTGATATTTTCTGTAGACAAATCTCAGATTTCTAACCGAGAGTTGAACAAAAAATATATAATAAAATATTTATTTACAGCTCAAACTGCAATTATGATGTTATTATCTGAAATGC
Organism: Agrypnia vestita; assembly: GCA_016648135.1. Classification (NCBI taxonomy): domain Eukaryota; kingdom Metazoa; phylum Arthropoda; class Insecta; order Trichoptera; family Phryganeidae; genus Agrypnia; species Agrypnia vestita. Next base: position 46,701 of record JADDOH010001248.1, read on the forward strand.
TACATATTTTTAAAAAGCTATAACGCATTAATTGTCGAAAACCTGTCTGTTTTCGCTATTTTAACGTAACCCTTTTATATTCACTTATTATCTCTATGTCTTCTTCAGACCTCGTGCGACAATTCTTGCTGAGTAAACACGCTTCAATCTCGTCTATATTCGTTCTCACTTACGAAATGAATTGTTAAATTGATCCGCACAAATGTAATTACCGTGCCTAAATAGGCGATAGCGAGAAAGCCACGAACAATAAATACAGCCCGAACCGATTCCCGCCATTTTGTTGTATAAAATCGTAAAGTTGGCTTTTCATCGATGTTGAAGTAATTAGGTATTCACTCGCCGAGTTATTTATTCGCTCCACTCGGTCCGTGTCGCCAGGCTCTCTCTTTATTATATGGAAACATATCGTTTACACATTTTTTCTTGGCTTTTACGATAATGGCTCTCGGGAGACGAGAGACGCTAGACGGCCGCGTTTCTCTATGCGGGTTCTTCCGTGTGATCATTTTTAAAATGCATAGTTGTGTTCTGTGGATTACTCTGGAAATTTACGCAATTTTTTAATGAAATTTTGATCATGAAATTTCTATTAATATTGATTGTTTTTTCATAAATTCGTAAAAAATATCTACCGCACAAGTTTAATTGCAACTAAAGTGCAACTTTTCCGTCATCAACTGTCATTGAACTGCGTTTGTTTGCACAACTCAGTGTGCAACTTTTCCGTCATCAATTGTTATCAAACTGCGTTTGTTTGCACAACTCAGTATGTTAAGATCGTTAAAAGTTTTCTTAGGAATTGAATGCTGAAAAGTGATATTACTAATTTACATGAGGTGTTAATCTAACCCCCTGTGTCAAGCATGAAATATAGAATTAATCATATTTGAGGGATTTATACAATAGTAAATTTAACAATTGATAACCGCTCTTGAAAACAGGCGTCTATGTTTAAGAAGTATTTCATCAAAAATTTACCTATCTTTTTTTTCAAATTAATTCAGCAACATTGTATATTGACATTTTTTTAAATATTGATTGTATTATTTGTATAAATCTACTTATATTATTTGCTTAATTACACCTAGATGTTTCGGAAATACCTTTCCATCGTCATGGTGTTATATATAAGTAGATTTATACAAATAATACAATAAATATATATATATATTTTAAAATTTACCTATCGATTTTAAAATCATCGCTCTGGCTATAAAATCCGTTATTATCACGTTTATCTCAATTTTCTCGATTGCGGTAGGTTCAGTTTCTGAAACCCTCGTATAGAATGATTGTAGAACCGTAATGGAAATATTTAAAATTCACTTAAATAATATTACGGCTGTCCATATCAACTCAAGTCGCGTGATCCTAGGTACAGCGTATATATTTACTTCCCTCCCCTCCCCCCTGGATATCGCCACATTCCTGCCCGCAATTTTGCATCACATTAAAACGTTTTTTTGTTTAAAAAGCTACAATTCATTAATCTATTTTTAGTTTTAACTAAATCTGAATGCGGACTGCTATTCCGGAATATTCCTCAATCACACTTGATAAAAACGACCACACACGGTGTCGTGGGTGTCTGAGAGAAATGTAGTGTGTGAACACGTGTTTCTAGGTATGAAATGAATCCACTTGATTTTTTTTCCTCTTGTTTATTATTATTATTATGGGTAGTTTGCTCTGATGGAAAAGAAACAGTAGCATAGATCATCATTAGTCGGGCTTTAATGCGATTTTTAGAGTAGGCCCAAATAGTTTCGTTTTGACAGGGTGACTAATCCCAGCAATTTGGGCGCATGGACGCTAGATTCGCCGACTTTTAATATCGAGGATATAAATTATCCGTTTCCCATCAACACACAAGTTACTCGCCTAATAATCTATATAGTAGTCGGGGATTCGAGCCTCGTCCCTGGATACCGACGTGTTAGTCTTATTGCATGCAAATCACCTTAATCCCTGCAGTCACCCTCCTCTCGATATCTTTCTCAGTCTTCTCGCTTCTACTGAACATACTCATCTTCTTGTTCCAAACGTTTGAGACTTATTCGCGTTCTTTCATTTTTATAACTTCTCTCTTTTCAGCCTTGCTTTATCGTATGTAATAGTAATATTTTAATTTGTATACCTATTTGTATTCTTATGTGGCAGATCAGATCTTGCACACTCAATCTGGTTACGCTGGAATAAATGCATTACTATCATGCCAAATCAGATCGATTTTGTCGGTGTATGAGAGCGTTTTCTTACTTTTTCTCTAGGTCGTTCGCAATTACGAATATTTTGAGTTTTAAAATAGCTGCCGTTTAGAAAGAAAGTGATGGATCAGGGTGTTGAATCTAGTAGGTATTTACCAAGTCAATTTTTTCGAAAAGTTGCCAAAGTTTGTACCTTAATGTTTTGATGAAACTGTGTTAATATTTTTATGAAAATGCAGTGCGAATGCAAGCAGCAGACTTCATAATATAAGGGGGGAAAAGCAGCGCGGACGTAGGAATGCCAGGCGAAGAGTGTCAAATATAACAAATGACCAATGTCAAAGTAGGAATGCTCTTCGGCACTAAGAGGAGCGTGATAGAAGAAAAATTAGACTAAGAGTGAATGCAGAAAAATAAATACTTAATATGAGAAAACTAGGAACCAAAGCGCCAAGAGTGTAGGACGACGTGTTTTAATATGATTATGGCGCAATTATGCAAAACTGCCACAATTGATAACTGATTTGGAAAGCATGTCAGATTTAAAAGCATTTCATTGAAATAACATAAACTCTTGAAAACCCTAGTTATATAGTTTTATATTAAAGTGCCTAGTGGCAAGAAGTACCTAAAAGCGGTTCGATGAGAGCCGATTACAGACGCCAACACAGATTCTTCTAATGAGATAGGCGTATTTCAACCCAAATTGTGTATTATCTCTGAATGAGAACAAAATAGCAGTAACTATCGGCCGTAAGGCGGCCTATATAGCCGCCCACAGGGCCTAGCAGCTAAGATATTAACCTTTTAACAGAGAATTTGTGTCATTAGACCCTCTGGAGTAAGTAGCATTTCTATGGAAATTACCTAGAAAAATGTACTTAGAAATAGCTCATTTTTTCTAGTTAAATCTGAGAATCATTACATTCATTATAAAATATGTTTTTTATTTGCAATTTGACTAAATTTAATGTTAGCTTTTTTGGTTGCATATTACATGTAATATTTTGAGTGGGTGGATAACATACGTATCTATTGTTTAGCACGAACATAATATTTATAATAAATTATTGCGAATAAATTTAGCAAGCGATTCGAGGTGTTTACTTTTGAAGTAGCTAAATCATAACGCAAGGTTATGTTCTCTTTTAGTATCGGATAAATTGCAGGGAATTCGCCATCTTCGCTCTTCTCTAACGCTGTATCCGTCGTTCCAAACGTCCCTGGCTTCACACAACCCACCAGAGCGTGGAGACGCACGGACGGCGGGGTAAGCCGAGGATATAAATATGTCAGGACACAAATCTGGGGCGGCTCGTTGTTGCGCGCGCGAGGTTTAGCTTGGTCCGCGGCACTCTCGCGCGTCTCCCGGCGCAGGTCGTAAAAATGGTGTCAAACATGTCATAAGTTCCCATTCGGCGGAGATTTCCTTTGAGAGGCGGCGTCTCTGGAGCCCGCGCCGCGCCATCTGGACCGCGGCCCGCGAGATTTACGGCGCGACTAGTGGACAGATGTTTATTTTTATTGGCTATTTATTTTTCAAAAAAAAATTTTTTTTTCACAAAAACGAACTAGGTTTGCGACTTAAGGCCCCAGACCACTGTGCGCGCGCGGTATGAGGGTGTATTTTTCCTAATTATTTTCTAGCAAACGATACATGTTTTTTATTTATTACTCATAGTATGTATATACATATTGAAAACTGCATACAAATGTTTTTACTCAAATCTGAAGTATAGTTTTCGGTGTACGCTGCTTCCATACGTGTACGTGTACATGGCTGTCAACCACGTGTACGTGGTTGACAGCCATAGGGTACAACCGAAAAATGAAATAAAAATATATTTAGAAACTAGACATGTAGGTTTATGGCATCACGTAGGGAAATTTCGATATCTAAAAAAAAATGGCGGACTAGCGAATTTTATTTTCGATTTTTTATGGAAAATTTTCATAATTTATTAAAAAAAAAATAGAAGGGGGCCTTTTATAAAAAAATCCCTTCGTGGTGCCATAGAGACTAGATTTTCAAACAGTTTACAACTTGGCGCATGCAAATCGGATGCGTAGTTTTTCTGATATGCTGTCAACCAGGTTGAAAAATGTACTTTTTAGAAAAACGCATTCAAAGTTTTGCTGAAGGTTAATTCAACATACAAACAAAAAAAATTAAACCGCTGTATCTCCGTCAATTTTACAAATTTCTTTAAAGTATTTGGTGAGAGCATTCTTAACAAATGCATCTTTCAGAAAATGAAAGAAAAAAATGACAAAAAATAATTTTTCACAGTGATCCTGGAGCCTTAACAATCTAGAAGCATTGGAAATTAATAAAACTATCAATAATAATAGTCAAATAATAAATATATCTAATAGTCTGATTTTAAAGCTGTTCCCTCTATCTTCAGTTAACTCCTCCCCTTCCCTCCCCCCACCTAGTTGACACTCTGTCCCTCTCTCTTTTTCTTTCCTCCTTTATAAATTTCTGTATCTAGATTAGTCTATATTATAATTGTCCTGAAGAAGTTTGAGTCTGCCCGAAACTAGTTGACAAATATATAGCAATAGAGTGGTTTAAAACATGGTATTTAATTTATTCTTAAATGTCTTATTTATTTTTTGTTGCTAAATTCTTAAATGCGTACCGACGATCTTCCTAAGATGTGAAATTATTTCATTTCTAATTTTGGTGACGCGCAAAGACGACAGTGTAGTAAGAGATGGTTAGGTTACAATTCTTCTTCTTACGGCGCGATCGTTCTGGCAATTACCACTTTATTTACCGCCGCACGGAACAACAGTCGAGTTAAACTACCTCAAGTTGTGCAGTCATGAGATGCGAGATCTTTTTACTCCCTTTAGATTAACTCGTGGCGTCTGCTTGCTTGCCGTCGACAAAAACTTTGGATCGATTTTTGACCCTTTTCCCGTGACCCAATCGAGCTGTAACTTGGCAAGTAGACCCGTGGCAATGGTCAAGAAGATCTATCAAATTTTCTTTAAAAATATTAATAATTATAGTATAATTTAGGATTTTTAGAAATTTTATTGGTTTTTTCAAATTGGAATCATTAGAAAAGCTTGATTACGGCGGCCCGATAACGTCGCGGAATATTTTCTAAATTTGAATTACTCCGTCGGTATGCATAATAGGTAGGTACTTCACTACGAATGTCGAAAATCTAAATTGACTGACAAATGTTTTTAGAATTTAATTTTCAAAGTATGAAGTGTCTTATCAACGTTCAAAACATCTGACATTTTAGAAATATATTAAATTACTGTAAGTTTAGTGTTACGTTATATGTTTTAATTCTTCTTTAATTATTGTTATATTTAACAAAGAAAGGGAGTATAGTAAAAACTTGGTTTTTATGGGTTACTTTTTTTACACTTCTTTATAACTTATTTTTCATAATAATAAAATACAATTCACTAATAAATTTTAAAATGCACAGATGGGCATTCGATCGATAACGTTGTATTAATAATAAGAAAAACTTATGAACATGTTGATTATTCAATAAATATTGGTTTACATAAAGTTTTTTGTAGTCCTTGATATAAATGATGTTACCTATATTCTTTTATTAATTCAGTATTATTTTTTACTATAAATATTCAATGTTGCAGACGACAAGGCAGAACATCTCGCAGTAGTCAGCCACAAAATGAAAAATACCTGCTTTAAATAATAGGAAGAAAAATAGCAGAAAATTATACTGTCGCGTGTCTTCTTCGTATTCTTTCTTTCTTGCGTTTCACCCCTATGGGTGTTCTTGCCACAAAACAAGTGTGTTTCTTTGTTGGCAGTGGGTGTGATGGTTGCGTTTTTTTCTCTTCTAATTTAGAGTGAAACGAAAACAACGTGAAATGAAAACACTCAGTCAATGAATGAAAACACTGGAAATTAATTAGCGGTTTATTTTTTTGACTAATTAAAGTCACTTAAAACGAATTAAACTTAACGCTATTCTTTTAATTACACTATTTTGCAATAAATCACTCGTAAATGCATACTTTATCATCGCTGTGTTTACACGTATTTAACATTCACTAGAACAACACCCGATTCGTGCACGTATTAATCGCTCTGATTTATTTTCAACGCCAATTAGCTCGATTATTCGCTTTGTGTATCGCTTCGAAATTCATCACGACTGGCCACACTGGGCGTCGTCGCGGCTCGTATCCGACTTCGCACCGGCCTGTCAAACGCGACAACTCTGAGCGGCGACCTAGATCCGCGTTATTTATATCCAAAAACTGGATTATCGAATCATCTGTTTGTAGTTTTCGGAGATATTGTTTATACATAATCCTCGTAGTTACTCGTCGTCTGGTTTCCAATCCATAGGAATGTACTAGGGATGGGCGTTGAATGGACGGACTAGTTGAAATCAACCGTTGACGTTGCATCGACGCGTCGACGGTTTACGTTCATCGCATGGACTAGTTGAATTCGTAGACGGTGGACGGCGGACGCCGTGGTCGGTGGACGATTCGAGATTCAACGTCATGCAAAGCAACGAGCAAGAGCAAGACAAAACGTCTCCGTTTATTTCTCTCTCATCTCTCGCTGTCGACTTGTAGACGCCATAGACGGCTCGACGGGTAATTTCATTTCAACTCTAAAGTAAACGACCATAGAGTGCAGATCTGTGTACACGAACTATGACAGAGACTTGAAATTTGAATGCATGCGTAGGGCGAGATAGGCTTAATAAGCGATTATCTATTATTTTTTACTTGATTTGTGTGATGTGCACGTACGACGTTTCGATGAATTCCCAATTTTGCGCTGTATGAAATAAAACAATTCTGTTTAATTAGTTTATTTTTAATTGAACTAATATTTTACTGCTTACACCTGATATTGTTGTGTATACCTACTTCTTTCTTTATTATATATAGAAAGAAGTATTAAAACAATATGTAAAAGCCTATAATGTGCGTAAACAAATAAATAATAAAATATTTATTTTTACATATAAGCACAAGTAGCGGCTTTACTTTCCCCGAAACTATATTCCTACGAAATTCTTTAAATTTAAAAAATTAACGTAATAAAAATAGCCAACGGTTGAGTCGTCGAGCAGCGTCGCGTCGAACCGTAGACAGTTGACCATCGTCCCGATGTTTAGATAGAACGTCCGCGTAACGAAGTTGACGCGTCAACTAGTTGACGAATTCAACTAGTTGACCGTCTCGTCGATGGACGGACGTGGACGGTCTCGTTTCGTCGACGGTAAATACGTCGACGACCCATCCCTAGAATGTACGCTAGCTTATTTTCCTTCACTGCTCTTCGAGTATGTTCGTTCCACCGTGGGGTACTTTTCTGAACCCACTCGTTTGGTACCGTATGTTACTGCTGGCGCCTCAGTAACTCAAAATATTTTATTCCATCAATTCGCACAATACTGTACTTGTTTATAACTGTCATTTTTAGAAAAAAAAAGTTCGTATGTGTCGGAGAAATACATAAATTAAATGACGAACTTCCTCGAGACTAGGTAGGTACTAGATTTCCGCAAAAAGCCGGGCGCCGCAAGATTTATAATCGTTACCAAGTCGCCGAAATTGCTGCAAAAAATATGTAAATACGTGATAAATCAGCGAAGACCTACTGCGGGCATTGCTCCGCGCCGAGTTACGGAGGGAGACGTAAACGATGTCACTGCACTCGCATTAAAATTGCAATTTATGCCGCTGCAAACAGTGTTTTGGTAATTAAATGCAATTTTGCGAGCTTCGCAAAGAGATTGATATGTAAAATATTCGCATCTTCGTTGAAACTTGGTTACTTTACGCTGTTTCTGCTGGATTATTTCGGCATCGGGGACGCGATCCGATATTTTGCAAATACTTTTCAGTTTCAAGTGCGGTCGGCACGTCACGGAGGGATGTTTCATTCCATTCCAACGTTCGATAATAGGAGAATAATGTAAAAAATTATATTATTTGTTTTAATCTACTTATATTCATTAATTACACCTACACGTTTCTGAAAAACCTTTCCATCTTCAGGTTGTTTTCTAAATGTCAAAATATCAAAATGAATGGTGCCTCATGTTTTCTGGTTTTCTAAATTATGTAAAAAAATATTTTTAAATATTATTTCTGAAGTTTATTGCATGCTTTACTAATTTCTAACGATTCTAAATTATTAATATTTCGGACAAAAATTATTTACGTGTAAAATTTTATCAAAATCATGATTATTTTCTAATAAATGATTTGCAAATTTAGAATAATCATGATTATTCAGACATCTCAAATGCTCTCTAACTCTTGTATTAAAATTTCGACCGGTTTTTCCATAAAACGCTGTACAATCTTTGCACGTTTATAAACACCTGAATTGTTAAATATATTATTTTAATCTTTTGAATGTATGATGAGTTTCCCTATATTATTATTTGTAAAATATTTATTAAATAATTTAGAAAACCAAAAAACAAAAGACATCATTCATTCTGATATTTTGACATTTATAATAAACACCCTGACTATGAAAAGGTTTTTCCGAAACACGTAGGTGTAATTAATGAATGTATGTAGATTAAAACAAATAATAAAATTAATTTTTTTAAATGTCAATCTACAAAGTTGCTCAACCAATTGAAAAAAAAAGTTTTTACTATACTCCCATTCATTGTAAAATATAACAATAATTAAAGACGAATTAAAACATATAACATAACACTAAACTTACAGAAATTTAATATATTTCTAAAATGTCAGATGTTTTGAGATGTCAAGATTTTGATAGATTCAATTATCTTCAAAATCGTACCTTATGAATTTCCAGCGTCAAATGATTTAGTCACAATCAGATTTGAGTAATGTAGAATCTTTTAAAACTAAGCAGAAATCTAAAAGAAATAAATTATTATTTGATTTTTCCCAAAAAAAACCCAATTTTGCTGTCATCTGTGAACCAATTGTTTTGTAAATTTTCGAAATTCGTAGTGATGTACCTATTATGCCGACGGAGTAATTCAAATTTAGAAAATATTCCGCGACGTTGTCGGGCCGCTACGCTAGTAATCAAACTTTTCTAATGATTCCAATTTGAAAAAAACCATTAAAATTTCTAAAAATCCAAAATTATACTATGATTATTATTTTTTTTTAACGAAAATTTGATAGATCCTCTTGATCGTCGCCACGAATCTGCTTGCCAAGTTTCAGCTCGATTGGATCACGGGAAAAGGGTCAAAAATCGATCCAAAGTTTTTGTTGACGGCAAGCAAGCAGACGCCACGAGTTAATATAAAGAGAGTAAAAAAAGGAAAATAATGTCTTTCCTTTCTGAGCGGCCGAGAAGTAAATATGAAATCCCAGTTTTGAATGACCAAGTACACAGCTAACGGGTCGCATTTCGCGCCGCTTTCTGGACCACTCACTGAGAGCGGCATCTCGGATGCGGAATAATCAACCCGCATTTCCCGGGTTGAGAGGCGGGCGGTCAGGTCGATTATATAAAAAGCCACTTTTCTATCCCGAATGTCGGTCCATTTGGAAAATAATTCCGGTACTTATTATTTCTACGCTGTATCGTGTTATTCTTCGATTCTCACCGTGAAACGGGCTTCACCCGATGGCGTTTGAGGTTAATGTCGCGTGTGAACGTGGCAGATGTTCGGCAGTCGCGCGGCGAAAATTTTATCTCGCTCCTGCTTACCTTTCTTCTTTTTTCACCTGTGCTTCAAAGAAATTGTATAGACGAGTTTTTATTTACTCGTATTACCTTTGTTTATTTCAATAGCGTCCTTAATTTTTTATTTTGTGTGAAAAAGTACGAAAGCGATACTTATGTGTGTTATTTTACCCGCTGCGTAGATATTGATAATATACTTATGCATATGGAAATAAAAAAGTAAGTTTTTTAAGTTCTACATTAAATTTAATTTCTGAGACGCATTTTGCCTTATGGGGGCATTATCAATCTAAATATTTTACAATTAACAACTTGTATTTATATGAAAAGTATTGTACTTTTCATGTAAATACAAGTTGTTGATTGTAAAATATTTAGATTGATAATGCCCTCATAAGGCGAAACGCGTCTCGGCAAATTAAAAAGGTAGAACCTAAAAAACAAATGTTTTATTTCCATATGTGTGATTATGCAGTTCTATAAATTTAGTTTAGAAACAATAAATATAGTAATGGATGAATTGATGGATAAACAAGTTTACTGCAATGTTGGCGCTTTATTGATGTTTGTTATCGAGTTTTCGGGTATATTTTTTATATAAATACCTCCACATCTCTCGAAAAACACGCGTCACATTATTGCGTAGGTGTGGGAGCTCTCATGGGTTTTGACGTAAACAGCTGTTTCTTTCGCCCGACTGACAGTGTTTATAAAGTGATTTGTTTGGATGTTTCGGTCTCGCTCGGTGTTTCTGCGGTCCGCGATTAAATAAACGCTACGCGTGAACACTATTGTCCCTCTGCTGACTGGGTCGCATTATTATTAATCAATTAATAAATTGAAAACTCTGTTAACGCGTATATTGGCGACGGACCCTTTCCCCCAACTGTGGAAGATAACAAATCTAAATGAGTGGTACGTTTCCTATGCAGATAAACCAATTAAGGGGGGGGGGTAAGGTTTTTAACTTTTTTTTTTGCATTTTATTTTTAATTTTTTAAATGAATGTATAACATCGCAAGAATATTGTGTCAAAATTTCAAGACAATCGGAGCAAAATTGACGAAATTATGAACATTTGAGCGATACTCAGACTGATTTTCTATACCTGCTCGGGCAGCTGAGAGACGCGCTCACCTGAGGACTACCGGACGTGCTTATTGTATTGGAAGAGTTTTGCGTTGACAAGGACAAAAAGATGCTGATGATGAAAGCTCTTTGCTGTGTGAACATGGCATCGACGATTATGTGTAAGTATAAAATAAGGGTCGAGTTTTATTTTGAATTTTACAGTGTGCGTTTGAATTTTAAAGCGTTTTCCCCACATCTCACCTTTTCAAAGTCGGTGTCCATCATAAATTCAAAATTACTGCACCGATCCTTTTGAAATTTTGAACACTATTTCCGTACATAGTTTACGAGGTAACGCTGGAGACTTTTTTTCAAATTTGTTAATAATTTATATTTTTTAATAACAAATTAGTCGATTTTTTTCGCAAAAAATCGCGTTTTTCCCTTCAGTGTTCCAAAAAATTGAAAAGTTTAAATTTCAAAAAACGCTCCCAGCGTTACCTGGAAAAACCTATTATCTAACGAATGAACTTTGATTTTTTGATTTCAGATGATCTAGCACCAAGTTATGATGGACACCGCAATTCTCCTTTTTTCCGAGACACGTCAGAATAATTGCTGCCATTGCCGTATTTTTTAATATTTCGTCTTGAAAATTTTAAACAATATTCTTCAAATGTCATACTTTAATATACCATTGGTTTTAATAAAGAGATTTTAACTATGTCGTCACATAAAATTCACAAAAACATGCCTTTTTTGGTACGAATTAACCTTACCCCCCCTTAAGTGCGCAAACCTCAACATCGTCTTGCAGGGATCGAGTCTAAAATTCAGGGATGACAGCGTATTATCCTCCCATCCTGAGCCCCTTCGATAGTTAGGGATTCTAGGCCCGAATACAGAGTCAATACTTAATGATTTAAAGGTTAGGGTACGCTTTTAAAGCGTAATTTGCGGTACAAATTTACACTATATATTCAGGCCCAACGAGCCACACTTTCAAGTGTCAACGTCGGGTCTTTTTCGGGCGTTCGGTTGTATTTTGTATTCAAATTAAAGTTAAATTAAAGTTTGCCCTTTCTCTCTTCTCTCTTTCGCCCACCGTTTCGTGATTCCACGCCGCACAAGCAAATCTCTCTGAATGTAAAATCAGGTTTGCTATATGTTTTTTATACCATATTTTAAAACTCTCCGATTTGGTTTTTTTGTGGTAGTCATATTCAAAGGGAAGATTTTTAATATTTTTAAAGCACCACGCATTCTCTTATTTTCCTGTGATAAATTTGTCGTATTCCTTCATTAAAATGCACCAAGCGTAAACACAGCGAATTCTATCTGAATTATTTCTGGTTCTGCTTCCACATTAATTTTTATATAAAAACATTTTTTATATTACATCGCTCTTTATATGTATTATAATTCTCTGAAATAAAAATGACCAAAGCGCCAAAGTAACGTATTCCGGTAAAAGAGATTCGTAGATGAGAAATGAAATGATGAGAAAAGATGACTACTAAACATACAGTAATAATATTAATTTTATTTCCTCATAAAAACAGAATTTGAGAGAAAAAGAGAATCCATTAAAGTACGAATTGTGTGCATGTATCGCAAGAGCTCTAATTTTAATTATTTTGTGTGCATGTTGATGTGCTTGTAACTAGGACCGCCCACCTAATGTGTTTTATTTTTCTTTTCTTTAATTTGAATTTCTTTAGTGTAAAAATAAAGATGCAGATCAACGAAAACATCGAGATGTTTATTTATACTTTGTGTTATTTTAGACCTTTGGAAATTATACACATGTGTACACATTTAATAACACCTTTATTGTGTTTTAATTTTTAATTTGTATATCATTTTTATTTCGTATTATTATTTTCTTTTATTCTATTACACTCACCATACCCCTCTCCTGGGTTATTCGTTGATTTAACAACAATCAGATGTTTGGATATGCTACCAGAACAGGGCTGAGGATGGAGCGGAGAAACATTTGAGAAATCAAATGTCAAAGTTTATTTTAGGTTACACCATCTTAAAACACCAAAAAATACATCCAACTTTAAACATTTCTTTTCAAGTATCAATAGCACATATGTATAAAATTTGTTTTATTTTTCATTGTTTACGGCATACATTGGTTAATAATATTTTTTATAAACAAACTATTTTGAAAATTTTAAAATGGTGGAGTCATGTGGTAAATGGATATAATCATGTCGCTAGGGTTTGAATAAAATAAAAAGTTAATTAATGTGTGTGATGTAGCGTATCGAAAACATTTTTTTCTGTGCAAATGAGATCAGTTTGAAAATAATTTTTATATTTTTCTTTTAAAAAATCAGTTAAAATTTCATGGAAAGTAAATGGCGCATTTTATGAAAAAAATCTTACGGTGTATCTTAGATACCTAATGTTATCAATAAGATTTGTGCTAAATTTAAACAAAATCATCCCAACAGTTTTTGAGATGTCATCTGAAAAGTCTGAAAGAGGGAGTTTCGAGAAAGGCACAAAAGAATAACGTAAATCATTTAAAAGTTCATCTACCACGCTGTCTTCAAATTGCTGTAACTCAACCAATTTTCGGAATATTTGATTTAGCGATGTCTCAAAGTATTCTTTGACTTTCAAGCTATAAGGGAAAGCAAATATTATTGTAAGTAGTCCCCAAGCAAGTCCCAAAGAAATGAAAATGTCAACCCCTTAATTAAATAATCTTTTAGCACCTGTGTTTAGAAATAACATTATTGTATTTTATTGTAATGTAAGTTTTGATCAAAACTAAGTGTCAAAATTGTGACTGTGTGTGTGTGAAGCGGTTTGCTAAATTTGTCATTTGGAGCCCCGATAAGGCACGGTCGTATTAAGTTGGATTAAAGTAAAAGTTCGTTTAAAGCATAGAGTTTTGCGTTCTCCGCCAATCAAAAAACCGGCTACCGTAAAAAGCTACGCTTTAAATGAACTTTTACTTGAATCCAACTCTATACAACCGGGCCTAAGGCCGGCCGCACTTTGGATACGAATTATTACGTACGTATTCGTACGATAATTTCGCGGGTGTGCGGCCGGCGTAGTGTCCGAGTCCCGCGTGTAAGCGTAAGGCGTCTGATACACATGCTTATTTAGTGGCACGTGAGCATACGCAGTATCGACCTTGACAGTGGCATACTTATTAGTGGCATGTGTGTACGCACATTGCTAGAAATGAGCCTGCCACTAGGTGGCATGCTCAAAAATCAACCGCCGGTTGATTTATAAGCATGCCACTGTCATTCACCATAGAGAAGGGGTATCTTTGGTGCATGTGTGAACAGACTTGCTTATTTATGAGCATGCTTATGTCATTCGCGCGCTTCGCGGCTAGTATTATCAATGCGATCTTCCCAGTCCGCGACAGATGAAACAAATATGGCGCGTTGGGGAGATGATAAAACATTACTTTTCGTGACTTATTATAGGAATCACGAATGTCTGTGGAATACTCGGTCACCGCTGTGTAAAAATAATATAGAAAGAAATAATGTTTATGAAACTTTATTAAAAGATATGAATGCTTACAATAAAAATTATAAAAAGTAAAATCAAAAATATTTTGATTTATTGCTTTACTTGAATTTTTTATTTCAGTTTGCAAAGTTTCCATTTTGAACAAGAGCGTCTGTATTCTATGACAAGAGCATGCCACTAATAAGCATGTGTGTTTGATTGTTAGCTTTGGACATGCTTATTTATGAGCATGCCACTAATAAGCATGCCAGTAATGAGCAAGTGTGTACACAGTTGTTAGGGCATGCTTATTAGTGGCATGCTCATTAGCATGCCACTAAAGAAGCATGTGTATCTGTACCTTAACTTTTGTTTGCACCGCCCGCTGATCGCGGATCGCGGCGTGCTGATACTGCTGATGTGCTGATGCGCGAGTCTTGTAAAAATACCGGCCGACTCAGCCGCGGTCGCCGTCCCGTCTGACGGGCGGGCTATTTTCCGCTCGCGTTTTTACAATAATAATTGAACACAACTCGAGTGCCAATTCTTTAATACTCCAGGTGCGCTCAAGCGGCGCGATCGTGCCCGGGTAGCTGAGTTGCCACTTTTGCGATTAGACGACTCGATAAACTAAATATTTTTTTGAGTATGTGCAAATTTTTCAAGATCAACAATTACCTACTGGATTTCGTCCCCAGGGGGGTCGTCATTAACCTAGAAGTCATATGGGAAAGTAGGTATTTTATTTTTATTTTATTTTGGGAAACATACAGTACAATGACACCTCGTGATCCAAATGTCGCGGGTTCGAATCTCACTCCAGACCAGCAAGTTAGTCCTATTTTCATAGCACAAGCGTTTAGCTTAGTTTGAAAATAGTAACAATATTGATGTGACACGTATTCCGTGTTCGCATATCTATTAAAAAAAAAAAAAATGTAATTAAAAAAAAATATAATATCGAAAAATATTCATTTATCATGACCAGTGAAGTTTTCTCGAAGCTGGTAAAAAGAAACTACATACTTTAGTAAAAAAATGATATACGTGATAAAAGTTTAAATTATGATAGGTAATCATTTCAAAGATTTAAATTACGATAATAATGTTAAGGGTGGGAAGAGGAAGGGAATAGGATTCAATTAAAGAATTAAATTTATTTCAATAATCATAGATGAGATTAAGGAGTTTCATTTTAAATAGAAACAAATTGTCAATAAAAATATCTAGGTTATTTGTAGAATGTAACATTGTATTTTGAAGTGTATCTAGTTTCAAAGCAGTCTTTTAATTAGTTAGTCCTACCAATGTTTGGGTAAAATAAATTATTTGAACGCGTTGAGTATGTAGGACAGCTTAAACCTATTTGCTCTAATAAATAGGGTAAGTCAACCAAGTTATTCAAGATTTTATAAAGATAACACAAATCTTTTATGCATCTTCGATGTGATAGGTATGTAGTCTTATTACCATTGGCGACATCTTTTATGGTTTGGAAGTCTTATTACTTATTACCATCGGCGATCATCATCACACTGTCTCGTGAAAATGATAAATTTCAACAATGGCGATTATAAAGTAATAATTTGTATCGAGTAAAGTGATGCGAGATACGTAGAAACCGTATATTCAACTTTCCAAATTTGTAGGATGTGGTGGTCGATCACGGGTAGGATCGGTGAACTTTGCATTGTGTAAAGTGATCACTTAAGGCAGTCAATGCGTGAGCGGTCGCAAGCCCTGTAAACGCACAAAGACTTCCATACCTACTTTCCCATATAAATAGCTTCGTCTCTGTGAAACATTTATAACGTATCTTGATTGCTTATTATTATTATTTCCATCGTATTATATAATTTAATATAGATTGAATATTTCCATCGATATAATTTAATATAGAAAGCTTAAACTTTTTTAGAAAAATTCTTATGCTTCTGATGTGCGATTTAAACTAGCTCTCCTCAGGGAAATAAGCTCTCCATCACACGACCGATTAATAATGTAATTTTTCACTTATAGAGACTTTAGAATTCGTGTGTAAAAAGTACGCTTAAATAATGGAGTCTACTCTAAAATTTGTTCTTAAACGCAAACACCGGTAAGGAATACAAAACCATAACATCTCACCAAGGAATAACGTAACACTCTTGTATGTCTTGTCTCGAACTCGAGTCCCTCAAAAACATTTTGTAGTAGGTCGTTGTTGAATAATGAAGTTGAGTCGATATATCAACTATATTAATTTACTTTTCAGTTTGAAATTTGAGATATTCTTTGGCTGTATCATTTTTCTCGTTAATCTAAAAAGGTTGCCGAAACCTGTGTAAATCCGAAATGCCTTGTGTTGAGATAAAATTATACTTATTATTGTGTATAATGAGAATGCTTAGTAAATGTGACAGTTTATCGATGGTGTAAAGTGCTTTCTTTTAAAGAGTATCAAATCATAAACAAAATGTATACAATCACATCTACAAAAATAGTGGCAATAATTTTTTTTTAAATGTGTTTCTGACGACACCTAGCTGATTTCGCTCAAAGTTCAAAAATATGCATTGATAATGAATTACTTTAATATTATTGTGTGTAATAAGAAATCATTTTTATATTCTTTATATTAGTTCCGCCGCTGCACGTACGTGTGTGTGGAAATGATCAAATAATGAGGTGTATAAAATGAGGCACAAAAAAATATAATTCTGTACATAACAATGTCCGACACCAAAAAAAGCATAATTGTCTATTTAATTCGCTATTTAATCAGTCAACCTCTAGCGTTATCAAGATGCTAGGCTACTCTAGATAGCACTCTTCTCATAGCCTTGACTGGCGGCCGAAATATATAATAAAAGTACGTCATTTTTAACGGGCTAGTGAGAATGTATTCAAAAGTTATGAAGTTTTCTCTACCACTGCAAGAATAGCTTGTATTATTTTAAAGACATATCATTTTTTGGAAACGCACGATTTACTTATTAATAAAAATACTGTCGGGTCAACCCCATAAAACACATGTCGACACGTGACATATTGACATATTTATATGGTAACAAGTTACCCATTAGTCGTCAGCCCTTAACGGTTTCCACATGTCCGTGCGAGCAGTGGCGGCTGGTGTGCAACAGTGCGCATTCAAGGCGCGTGGGGCAAAAATATTGTTGCAAAACAAGACTACAAAAAGTATACCTAATCTTCTTCTTCAGCCTTCTTCCTTCCACTATTCGATATAGGCTCTTCCAACTTCTTCCCTTCGTGTCCGTGTTGACCCCTCCGCAACCAGGCGCCACCAGCAATCGGTATAACGTCGTCGGTCTATTTGGTGGCCTTCCGACACTCCTTTTATTTGTTCAGAGCCTCCACTTCAACATGCGTGGCGCCCATTACATATAACTTGTACACTACTTTAATTATTTGATATCATTTAGCCTAGCGCTAAATACCTATTTCTTCAAAAAGAGCACAACGATTTTGTAGTGACATTATTAGTATCATTAATAAAAATGAACTTTGTTTTCACCACTTATAAAAAATATCAACATGTTTCAGGGCCAATGGTTCCTTCGTCAGTATACAATTTATACTAACAAATAAAAAATAAAAAATTGAAGTGTAGAAAAGCAAAATATAAATAACCAGGTCCTTTTTATAAATCGTTATATTAAATTTTTTTTTCATGTTAGTATTTTTTAATTTTTTTTATTTAACTTTAAGTTAAGTAATTAATTATTATTAATTTCCCATATATTATTTTTTTATATTTTGATTGACATCGATTTTTAATTTTTAATTTGTTAGTATACATTCTATCCTGACGAAGGGACCATTGGCCCTGAAACATGTTGATATTTTCAATATATAAGTGGTGAAAACAAAGTTAATTTTTATTAATTATACTAATACCTATTGGTTTGAATATTCTCATCACTCGAAGGGGTACTAGTCTATAAAATGTGATGATGGTGGATCTAGTGTACAACGCGTTACACTTTGTCTGTGCGACTCTCTTTCTCACACGTGTAGGTACATCAAATATGCTGTAAATTACCTTCAGTACTTATTTTGGTCTGTTCTTACCTTGTGCCTTATCCGTTCGACGGATGTTAGCTACCATCTTTATTTACTGCGGCCCGGAATACCCACAGAATACTGGCCAAACCAATGCCTCGGATGTCCTCCTTCTTCCACTTCCGGCTTCCGGCAATCGTTTCCTGCAATATGAGGTGCAAGTTCTCGTACTCCTCTGGATGTCTCATCACTTGTCCGAGATATTGAAGTTTTCGGATTTTTATAGTTCTTATTTTTTCTTCATTCTTCCGAAACATAACATCTTTATTCGTTTATTAGGTACATATAAGTTCCACATCTGGAATGCTTCGAGTCGCCTTATCGATTAATCGGTAAGGGTCCATGCTTCCATTCCTTAAAATAATAACGAGACAAGAAATTCGTAGCATCTGACCATTTGAATTCCTAATCCAAGGTTAAGATCATGACTGGAGAACATCTTTTCGTGTACGAGTTTGTGGCTTCAATGCGGCGTTTGATTTAATAGAAGGATCTCATCTTTCGTTTACATTTAAACTTGATACAGAATATTTTGAGTTTGTTCAAATCTTTCAGAACAGTGCTGGATTTTTGTCACAGAGACATCATTCATCAAAAATCCAGCACTGAAAGATTTGAACAAACTCAAAATATTCTGAATGAAAATACTGGTAAAAAAAGGAATTTAATAGAAATTGGAAATAATATTTCCTGGCGTATCCTAGTGTAATGCTAGTAATTCGGATGAATTTCATTACACAGAAAAAGTATATTGCTTTCAAAATTCCGTAAAATCAATTGTAGAGGTTTAAATAATTAGCGACATCTGTGGGGATTTAGGGTGAATGAAAATGCTTGGGTACAGGCTGCGT
Organism: Agrypnia vestita; assembly: GCA_016648135.1. Classification (NCBI taxonomy): domain Eukaryota; kingdom Metazoa; phylum Arthropoda; class Insecta; order Trichoptera; family Phryganeidae; genus Agrypnia; species Agrypnia vestita. Next base: position 66,059 of record JADDOH010001248.1, read on the forward strand.
GGAAGGATATTTACAACACACATGTTAAACGTGGCACGCAATTCAAATATATACAACTTCCAAAAAATTAGTACTCATATATTCCATCAAGGGTGGAAATGGCGAAGGTTACATTGTGTAAAGTGATCGCTTAAGCCAACCATACGATAAGTCGTAAGTCCTATGTACACCCAAAATACTTCTATACCTACTTTCCCATAAAAATATAGTTTCGTCTCTGTGAGACATCTATAATATACATTAATTGATAAACTTGATACTACTTTAACAACAATACATTATACCTTCTTTAATTTCGTAACTAACTACTAACCATCACGCCGTTTCCCTGCAGGGGTAGGCAGAGAGGATTGAACGCCACACTCTTCTATCCTGGCACACCACTTTTGCTTCGGCCACATTCATACATCTTCTCATACACGTTCTACGATTGTTGCGGCTTTTAACAGGGCCATCCTCAAATACTTGTAGTACCTGATCGTGCCAGGTCTTTCGAATTCTTTAATTTCGTTCCAGTAATATAAGGCCTCGTCTCTTTTGTTCTCATAAAAATTCAAATTTATGTATATAATATTGGAGGGTTTTTTAAACTACGAGCTGAAAAGTCATTATGTTAAATAGTAATTATTAGCGCACGAATATGCCGCCACTGCATCCGACCCCCCAAATACCTAACCCCGAATAGTGTGTTTGTGTTGTTATGTCTTGATAGATGTGTTTTGCCACATTTTAACACGATGTTTGTCAGCCCTGCTATATGTCTTCTCATCCTTAACATTTACCAAAATATGTTGTTCAACTAATTGCTGTTAGTCATCCGAGGATATGTTTTCGTATCCTAGTTATTTTTTCTTACATTATTTTTTGTTTACTTTTTGTTTGTACCTACTTAGTAATTTTGCAGACTTATTGTATTTACGCACAATTAATAAACGAATTCGAATTTTTTATGTAAAACAAATATTATGACAAATTTGATATCAATAATCCCTACATTTTTTAACATTTATTCAACTTTCTTGTCTTGAAAAGACTTTGGGTATCCATGGGGCTTACGACCTATCGTATGGCTTGCTTAAAATTGTGTTCTGAAAAAAAAGGACAAATTCAAAATATTCAAAATAAATTATCATTCCGCAATTATTTTTTTCATGTATTCCACTATATCCAGTGAATTTTATTCATATATATATAATTTAAAAAATATATATTTATTTGATTTTTTGTACCTTTTTTTAACAAACCGTCAATAGATAGTTATTGACCCCGAAAGATGGTCCTGTAGTGACATTTGATGGCTCTTTGGTGCTTTGCGATGACCAGACGAAGAAATTTATTCAAAACTGGTTTTTTTTTCAAATGACTGTCTGAATTTCTATGTTTTTTATGTTAAAAAAGAAAAATATATTTCGATCTGTCTCTATATATACCTATTATAAAAGAAAAGAGTTGAAAATTTTGAAATCAATCGTAAGCGTGGTCACCGATTTGAAAAATGCACTTTTAGGGAAAACGCGTTTAAAGTTTTGTCCTGTTATTAGGTTACGATATTATTGTATACATAAATCCTCGTCACTTATTCAATTTTGCGCAATTCTATATAAACTTACACAGATATTTTCGATACATTGTACTTTGAGAAAATAGAAGAAATATTATAAAATACTCGGAATCAAACGCGAGCAATATTCTTAACCTCCGCCGACTACGGTGTCTGAATATTTGTTGTAATGTTAGCACTCCACGTTATATATACCCTACTTATGAAAAAATGATCCACAAACATTAAATCTATTTTTATAAAAGCGCATGAAAAGAATCGTTGTTTCAATTCTCCAAAAAAAGTATGCTTCGATGGAGAGAGTTTGAAAAACGCCTCTTAAATAAATATTATTCACCACGTATTGCACCTAGTGTACATGATTTGATTTTATCACAGGTGCAAGTTTTCCGTTGAATCAAACATTATTCTATTTTTATCAATAATATTAAAAATGCAATTTTACACTCGCGCTTTCTGTTATTCGCGGACGACTTAAAGCTTTTTTTAAAGGTGGTAATCCACCTTGGACGATTTTCGTCTTCTCCAAGCAGATATATCAAATGTATGGGAATGGGGAAGGGGAAATAAACTTATGTTTAATGTTTCCAAGTGTTCGGTTACATCTTTCACTAGGGCCCAAAAAACTATTCTGTCGCTACAAAATGAACGACCAAAATCTGACACGAACGTCGAATGTTAAGGATCTCGGCATTAGATTTGTAAGCAACCTAACATTTCACGATCACATAGAGACGATCAGTGGTGATGCTTTGAGAATGTTAGGATTTGTTCTGCGTACTGCCAGGGTTTTCGAGAATACCCGCGTACTCAGAACTCTTTACAACTCCTTGGTGCGGAGTAGACTCGAGAGTGGCTCGATGATCTGGGGGGCCACATGAGGGCAAAGTACTCTCTTATGGTGGAGCAAAGTCCCAAGAAGTTTCTGAGATATCTTCTACATAGGCGGGGTGTGAGAGGTACGGGCATTCTCCTCTGGCTTTACGCTCCACCCTAGTGTTTCTCCAGGGTATGCTGGCTACAATTATTTGAGACTAGAAGGAATGTTGGTTTTGATTTACACATTTTTAATCGTTGTTGCCGGTATGATCGATAAATCCGCAATTATGTTAATGCAGAGCATTGGTTTGTATGTTCCCTGATAATTATACTAAGTACATCGTCAGCATAGATTGTTTCACATTCCAAGATACAGGACCAACCTGCCGATGGTTATGCCTGTTGGAAGAGCCACAGCTATGCTGAACAAAATCGCTTTGGGTATTGATATATTCCATGTGTCTGAGGGGGTTTTCCGAAGCGGGATTCTCCTACACCTTTGACCAGGTTTTATGTTATTTTTAATTTATTAAATATTTTCATTTTTGTTATATGTACTTCCTAATATGTATGCCTTAAACATTTTGTTTGTCATGTACATATTATCACGAAATAAATTGAATTGAAATTGAATTGAATTGAATTGAATATTAGGACTTGTTCTGCATACAGCCGGTGCTTTCGAAAATACCCGCGTACTGAGAACTCTTTCGATGATTTGGGGACCACATAAGCTTAAGTATTCACTTATGGTAAAGAAAGTACAAAAAAGTTTATAAGATATCTCTACATGAGAGAGTACGAGCATTATCCTTGGCTTTACCTAACCGATTTCCTCCAGAGTATGCTTGGCTACAATAGTTTAGAGACTAGAAGGAATGTGTTTCTGATTACGCATTTTTATCGATTGTTGCGCGGTACGATCGATAATCCTGACATTATGCGGAGCATTAATTTGTATGTTCCCGATAATTAGGTACTAAGACAGCGTCAGCATAGAGTGTTTCACATTCCAATATAGGTACAGGATCAACCTGCCATTGGTTATGCCTGTTGGAAGAGCTACTGCTATGCTGAAAATATTACTCTGGAAGTTGATCTGTTCCATGTCTCTGAGAGGGTTTCCGAAGCAGGATTCTCCTATACCTTTGATATGAGTGAATTTATATGCGTTTGATATTTTGTTGTTTGTATATTTTCTCACTTGTTAATAATATTTACGAATTACACATATGTTTGTAATGTAAATGTTATATTAAAAATAAATAAATCGAAATTGAAAAAATATTATCTTTATATACTTGATCCGTGAGTAGGTACTTATTCTGTCTCCGGTCAGAAGCTGACTTTGAATACAGACACACTCACCTCCGCCAGACGGAGTACGAGAACGTTTGCCCTTTTGAAATGGCCTAGTGTGACCCACTTCCTTTTATAGTATTCTGGAGAGGCGGAAGCGACTTAATCCCCTAGATAATGTACTCCACACTTGCCGCTCGACCCCCTCCACCCTTTATCGTCACATTTTCCTGTGTTTTTGTGACACCCGCAATAAGTTCATCTACGTGCATTCTATTAGCCCGTGCCGACGCATTCTCGAAGGATTATACAGTCACACCCTGACTCGACTTACATTTTCCGCTTTTTCGAATCTACACACCTACGAAATTATTTTTAAAACTTCCCTCAAGTCTCATTCTCTAACAATTTTAAATACATTTCACAATAAAATGTTTTGAAGGGGAGGGTTAGCACCTTCGTGTCCTCTTGATCCAGGCGCACAAAGTTGCCATCATACATGAATGGAATCATAAAATGTTGTAGATAAAGCATCAAAGAAATGTTCCATAGTAATTCCTATTTGATTAGTTAGTAATTCCTCACGTATGTTCATGCGATGATTTGAATGTTTTGAATTCATCAGAAGTAATTAGTAATTAATTAGGGGCAGCGGAACGGTATGTTGATCTATTAAAATTGGCTTAATCATTTTGTTTCTCATATATTTTGTTATAATAATTTCAAATAAGCTGTTTGAAATCCAAATAAAATACAATATTAAATATAATAAATATCGTTTCTCTTGTTTATTCTAATACTTTTTTTAAAATTAAATTTAAAATAAATTTAGTGTTATTTTAAATATGACTGCTGTTTCGACTTGTAAGGCCATTATCAAACACAAAAACCATAAATAATCATAATAAGTTTTTATTTCTTTACGCTCATAGTACAACTCTTTAATATTTTTTGATTATTCCCCGGCCGGTTTACAGTGTACCTGCCATCTTGGCCTTGAGATATGACGAGGACAAAGAAGGCAGCCGCACGTTTATCCATATTTTATAGTTGAGACTTTGTATGAAAGTCGAAATATGTATTTACATAACGGATACGTTTCTTTTCTATGCCAACAGATCGGTATAATGACTGATTTCACGAGTGTCTATTTGGATATCGAAGGATTACTTAAGGCCGGCGCCACACTACGCGTTTCTTCCGTCTCGTCTTTGACGTCGCGGAACGCCACTACATTTCTTTCCATACAATATGTGCTTATCGAACACACTGATCGGATCATCGGTCGATCCGCAGGCGGAAGGAACCCTCGCTTCGGCGTCTGTTCGGTTCTCCGCCCGCGGAACCTACGTCAACGTAAAATCGGTGACGTCGCGACTCATGCTTTTAAATGCAACGCGCCACATTCGACGGATCGTCCGCACTGCGTACGCACGTGTGTTTGTTGTAGATTATTGTGAATATATGTGACTGCTAAATTCGGTTGCGGTTTTGACGCGACGTCAAAGACGCGGCGGAAGATACGCTCAGTGTGGCGCCGGTCTTTACATGAAAAGTGAATGAAAGTGTTTTTTTACTTCCGCAAACCCTAAATATTATTAATCATTTACTACGCTGCTTACGTCTCCACTCTTTTAGTAGTTGTAAGGTATATTGAATAATTATTTGTCACGAAAAAATCTATAGTGAGCGATATTGTAATATTTTAGTATGATTGATTTATGTATTGAAGTCGATCCGGTTTGGAAATTTATTAATGTGCACTGCGTGTGTTTATTGTATAGTTTTTGTTTTCGCATAGGCTACAGAGTAACGTCAGAAAATTGCGTGAATATTTCGAGGCAACAGGAAAAGTTTGTTTTAGCTCCACAGAAACCGATTTCCTAACGGATCAAAATAAGTTTCTAACCATTAGTATACCTAACTAACATTGCTTTGGCAAGCAATCTCCTTTGGTATCTATATATCCTCAGATCTTTGGTATTCCAAATTACGATCCTTGTGTACGAGCGTAAACAGTCTAATAGTACTTCATTTCGAAGAATTCTTTGAAAGGACTCTCGAGAATCAAAGAAGCTTCACCGCTAGGGATGCCGCTCTCTCCGCGGTAAGAATTTTGTTTCGTCAATTATTCCGCTATTCTGATCTAATGAGATTTTCCCTACAACTTTGGTGAATCACGTTATCCTTATTTTTACGTAATTTATATCATGGTTTGAAATATCTAAATATAAACCTTGAGAGTTCTTTTACATTTATATTGCAGGATGCCGGGCCAGTGGAATACATTGTAGGTAGAAGATATCTATATTAAAATTTATAAAAATAAATGCTAGGTATATTCATAAAGAAAGGCCACTTGTTCTTTAAAAAAAAAACTCGTGAGATAAGGTTCTTATTGATTGTTTTAGTTTCCTCCATATCTACTTCACTTTTCCATATATTCTTCATTCAGTTCTAAGCACTTTTCCTAACGCTGTATGCAACAGTTTATTTAAGCCCTCTGCATAGAAGTTCGCCGGCAATGGCAGTCTTTAGTTCCTCTTCATTTTCGAACAGTTGTCCACCAAGCCACTGTTTCAAATGCAAGAAGAGGAAGTAGTCGCCAGGCGCAAGGATGGGATTATATGGAGAGTGGTCAAAAAGATCCCAAAGGAAATTCCGTACCGCACGGAATTTCATGGTACGGCAACGCTGTAAGGACATGCGTTAACGCGCGGTGAATATTTTCGGTAGGTAGGTACCCAATTTGTGATATTCGAGCTTCTCTATGACAATCCTAGAGGTTCATCCAAATTTCGGAAATCCATTAGCCAGTAATTTTCGGCCCACCTGTCCAATGATTTCGTCGGCCTGAATACTGGGCCTGCCACTGCGTTCCTTATCACGCACATTTGTGCGGCCATTTATTTTCCTAACCTTCCCTTCACTCTTTACTGCAGATTCACACACAAGGCCCGACTATTGATGCATTTCAGCATGCGAAGATCCTTTTGCACGAATAAATCAAATCACGGCGCGCACAATTGGCGGGAGGAACGATTATCGTAGACATTGCTATGTGCATTCTCCGACGAGCAAACGCCTACCGAAACCAAAAGTAGCTTCGTAGATAAGCGATAGATGGTCCCGTATGCATGAAATTGTGTTTAGATCCGCCAAATTTAAATATAAGGCGATGGCCATTAATTTATGAATACGCGTAGTAATAATGTTGATCTTTAATAAACAAGGAAAGACAGAGTTGCAAAGGGATAATAGAACGCTTCAATTATTCGAAAGTGAACATCAGACTTCAATCTACAAAAACAGTTGTTGTTTTGTAGAAATTGTATGAGGTTTGCTTTTGCAGAAAAGGAATGAAAGTAGACTTAATGCGGTGGAAATGTGTTCTCTAAGGCGCTTGTGTGGAAAATATTTGGTCGATAGAGTGAGAAATAAACAAATAAGAAGTGAATATAATCCTTACTGTAGTGTGGTAGACAAAGGAAAGAAAGAAGTGCCGAGATGGTTTGGTCATGTAGAACGTATGAGTGAGGAAAGGATGGTTAAGAAAATATATGGGGCGAGTGTTGAAGACAACAGGAGTAAGGGGCGTCCGCGAAAGACCTGGCATGATCAGATACTACAAGTATCGGGAGGATGGCCCAGTTAAAAACCTCAACAACCGTAGGCCATGCATGAGAAGATGTATGAATGTAGCCGAAGCAAAAGTGGTGTACAAAGATAGAAGAATATGACTTTCTATCCTCTCTGCCTACCCCTGCGGGAAACGGCGTGATGCTTAGTTATTTAAAGAATGAGTAGAAAATCGGCCAATGATGGCCCTTTCTAAAGTCTGCCTCCGTGGGTTTCATCACAATTGTCGTAAGATAGTCCTTCTCGGAAGTGAGAAGTGAACTATAAGGTTACACTGTCAATATGATTGTCGGGTTATTTTTTTGTCAGTTTTTTTGTTGAGGAATTGTTAAAATAGATGTGGGTTGCTTTCTGATAGATTTAACTGGGAAATGATCAGAGACGCGTGGGTTTCATGTCGGCGATATCAAAATGTCGACATTCGACACTAATAAATAATTTTCAGTAAAACATCAATAAGCAGTTTTCTTTGCGTAATACTCTTTTTCACTAACAATTCGATTTTATTTATTTTTGTAGTTTTGAAATTTTAAAAAGTACTCAAATTAAAATCGTCTTTTGTATATCCCATCCGTCTTACGCCGAGCCGCGCCCGTGACGTCATCGGGAAGAAAGAAAAAACGGAAAGACATATTGTATGCGTCAACTGACAAATCTGTGCCAAGGTTAGGCAGAGGGGCCCGCCCACCGGGGTGGGGTCTGCTTCGGACGTTGCCCGCCCCCACCGCACACACTGTACGGCGCATCCGTCATCCACTCTGGCACAAAAAAGACGATAACGATTATGTTATGTACTGTTAATAATGCTGCGTCTCCTCGACTGATTTATAGGGGTAACATCTCTCTTTCTGTTTCGTCGGCTTTGATTTATGTTTATTAGTTTCTTTGGTAGGATTCTAGTCATGTAAAAACTGGTGGGATACTTGTCAGCTATTAGCTTGTATGTAATATTGCAGAGATAACCTCTGGATGGTTAGCGCTTTGCCGTTGGTAACTGAATATTTGTTTTCCAGCGGTAGTTGGATACGGAAAACATAAAAGCATTTTGATGTCCATTTGGTCGGAGGAGTTTTTTTTTATTTGTTTATTTTATTGTTTATTTTACATTTGTTAATATAATTTACTAATAACTGCCACACTACGTAAAGCCTGTTCTGTGGCTATTATTCTTATTTGATAGTTATGTATTGGTAACAAATTAGCAGATAGATCACACATAATGTGTGATTCAAAGAAAGCAAAAAATATATATAAATAGAGCATGAATAGCCTCATAAACTTTCGAATAATCTAAAAATATTATGAAACGGAAATGTGGTTATGAAGATGCTACAGTGAAACGAAATTGAACGAAAGATTTGGAAAATGAAGATTGTTTGTCGTGAGTTGTGACTTATGTCAGAAGAGTTTATACTCGATCCCCTACAAATTCGGTCTAATAAAAAAAATTAAAAATTTTACATTTCACCCTCCCGCTGACAGTGAACTTTTCTAAAACTTGCAATGTAGGCGCGAGAGAAACGGACTCTTCGCTGTACTTTTACTTAGAGGTGTTTTCTTGTTATTTATGCGAACGTTGCCCGGCAGCTCAATTGCCTGGGTCTGGCACCTGGTTGCTGCAGATCGGGAAAACCATCGTTAAAATACAACCGCAAAGTTATTTTTTATAGTGTAATGAGTCTGTTTCTGCAACGCGTGTTTCCCGGTGGCCCGTGAGAACCCAGTTATTGCCAGACCTCGTCTGAGATCGAAAAATTTCAAGAGGAAAAATAAAATCTGTAGTGTCTGTATTTTTTAAATGTAATAATTTTATAAACAAATTTTATATATTAGAAACATAATAATATTAGAAACAAATTTTTGTACGTTTCCTACTTTGGACTGTCAAAAAAATTATGTGCCGCTTGGGTATGCAGTTTGTGTCGTCTAAAATAATATTAATATAATAAGTGAATAATATTGCAAAAAAAAAAATTGCTTTTATTACATGCTTAACGGATTCACTCATCTCCGTGACGGTGTGACAGGGTGGACGCGGTATGACGATCCAAAAATACCTCTGTCAAGTGTTCTTAATTCCAGCACATTTTAAATTCATATTTGCAATCATTTTCACTAAACATTCTCCGGTTTTATTCAATTTCTCAAACTCTTGAGCGTTGACTTAATTATTACTGCTGCTTTTGTATACCATAGCATATTATTTAATATAAATCATTTCGTTTTATTATTTTTAAATTATGTATAATATAAATATAAAGTTAACATTATCCAGTTATTATTAAAACAGACAAATAGTGTGTGATCAATGTTCCTCTTACAAATTATTCACACCCTTATTGCTTCTGCTGAAATCACCAGCTTGTTATGCTCCCTCGTCCCTTTCAAACGGAGCTACCCCCTTTTCTTTCCAACTTCTCTCACCAAAATAATAAGAAATCTTCTCCCGCCCCACGTGCATGCGTAGTCTATAATATTATTTTAAACCAAATAGACATTTTTAATATAATTTAATTTCAAATTCAATTTAAAAAAAAAACAAATGTATTCAACAAGCTTTCCATACTATTTATAATACATTAAAAATGACATATTAAATAATAAGGATAAGGATTTAAAACAAATCGGCTATTTATAAATTGATTCATAATTATTTTTATATAGGAAAAACGTATAAAATTTTGACATTTAAGTTAAAGAACACATAAAGTGTTTAAGTAGCAATAATTATTCCGAATCAGATCATTCTTTTGATATTAAAAAGGGTTTACAAATATTACGTACAAATTTTACAGAATTACAGTTTGATAAATTTGAAATTTTAGAAATAAGAAAAAGTGTTAATTGCAAATTGAATATTATGAATAACCAGGTCTTTTATACAAATAGTTGTCTCTTAAATTTGTTTTCATGTTAGTATACTTAATTATTATTATATGTATTACTCATTTCCCATATATTTTTAAAATATTTTTATTCTCTATACTTAAATTTGTTATTTTCTATTTGTTAGTAGTGTAGCCGGCAAACATCGTGAACAATTTTCGGCGTAGTGGGGGAAAGGTTGCGCGTGTACACTTCGTACTATCTCACCCCTGAGACCCAAAATTTGTCTTCTGCGCAGCTGAAGCCAATGTTCAAGATGTTTGCCGGCTATTGTAGGTACATTGTATCCCAACGAAGAGACCACGGACCCTGAAACATGTAGATATTTTCGATATATAATTGGTGAAAATAAAGTACATATTTATCAATCACATTAATAATGTCGCCACAAAATCATTTTGTTAATTTTGAAAAATTAGTTTTAATAGCAAATATACAGAGGATCGTCGTATGGCGAGGCTGATACCTATTTGATACTCGTCATCCTCCATGAGAATTATTTATTTATTTATTTAGAGTATTCACAAGCTCTCAATTACAATAAATCAAAAAAAACAATTTTGAAATATTCTACTGTAGCTCAATTAAGAACGACTCAATATAACAATATAATTTCAGATCTTAAACGCTAATCTAACCAATTATATAAACAATAAAGCAAGAGAAAAGTGAAATAAACAAAGTATGAAAAACAATTATGAAGTACATAGTGATAAATAACAAAAATAATAAGCAAAGTATGAAAACAGTTTTTAAATCAGTCAGAACACTCTCCCAAACATCGCATTCTTAATAATACTTGAATTATTCACATTGAATATAATATCAATACTTATGCGGTTCGTTAGCTCGTTACAGGACCTACTCGCTCGTAAAATTGAGTTCCCTTGCGATCTCGTGTGGTGTTTCGGAATTGAGAAAGGATGCGACTGTCGTGTTGAATACTTAGGGATCCCGATGCTAATCTTATCCAGTATGGACAGTTGATTTTGCCAGAGATTAATTTTACTAAGAACATTATGTCGGAGTATTCTGTTCTAAGTTTTAATGGATGTAGAGAGTATTCGATGATTCAAATGTCTTCTGCTCAAGTACTAATTATATGTACCTAAACATAGTTAATTACACTTTAGTATAACCGTGTATTATCTGTGTCTTGTAATCGTGGGAGTTATAATATATCTATTCATTTGCATTATTTTCTCTTGACATGTATTTACGGCTTTTTATTTGATGGCCAAATAAAATGAAATAAAATTTATTTTGCTCCCATGTTTCCGTAAAAGTGTACAACTTTGGTTAATTGTAGGTACTAATATCCATTTTTCCGGTTCGGGACCTTTCCCATACATGTTAATGTTTTCACGGTTCTGTTATTTGATAATAAAAATTAATTATAATTTTATCCTTCCTTCCGCAATCCCAACGCTTGACCGCGACCCAAAATATCTTTGGTTCTTTCACTGGGCCGGTGAGGTGAAAAGCAATAAAATCCGAGTTGATTTTTATTACGCCAGTATGAAAATATTGTTTCACAAACCTATATAGAAATACATCAATGTATATAATAACAGCCCACATCCGGACGTTTAATATTTGGATTTTTATTATATCGGTAATGTAATAAATGTTCTGGTAACAATACGCCCTGTGGCGGAGGGGGAGCCTATAGAATTTTGACAGAATTTTCTCTGAAAAATACATTAAAAAGTTTTACAACATAAACAAACTTTTTAAAACTTATTTTATTTTCGTGATATTTCTGGTGGTGTTATATACACTTTGCAATATTCTTTTTTGTTACGAACTGAGATTTTCGACTACAGTTAATCCATAATTATTTAATTATAATATATACCTCGGGTACTAAGTACACAATACCCCGCCAAAACAAATAAGTGAAAAACACCAAAAAGGAAATTTATTTTATTTATCATTTTAAATTTTCAAAATACTCATTCATCACAGTTATGTGAAATTCTTATTTTCACAATTTTTTTTCATGCTTCTGGAGTTGCTTTCTTTTTTTCTTTAGTCCTGTGCTAAAATTTTAAGACTCCTTTCTTTCTTTATTCTTCCATATTTTATCCATTTATTTTAAGTATAGGTAGGTACTATTTTTTTCCTACATCTTTACTGTGTAAATTCAAGTTTAGTATATTTAGTCGTGGTGTATAAGAAGCAAATAAAATACACGACACGAATTTAATTTAAAATTATTCCTTAATTCACACTATTTCCCTATCAATCACTCTTTTGTGAAACACTTTACTGTCGCTTGTTAGAATTTTCTGTTTAATTATCCACGTAATATCTGTCGCTTCGATTAATCTGTTAGTGCTGGTTTCACACGTACGCTGGTAACACTGCGGTCGGCTTATTCGTCGGAAATGTCACGTCGGTTAAACGTCAAAATAATGATACGCCACGCACTGACTCCGCTTTTTATACGAAACATGTGAGTTTTTCGAACCTCCGAGACTATTCCATACATTTCTAGTGTTTGCGAGAATGTTCCCATCTTTCGACTGTTCGAGACGTCTCCCGAATGTTGTAAATAATTCAGAGTGTCGTAGGGTGTTCCAGAGGTTTCTATAGTTTTGTCGTCTTTAATATATTACGAGAGATTCCAATCGTGTGTCATTTTTTTCCGAATTCTATCATTAAGTTACAATATTTTTGGGAGTAGCCTGAAATTAACTCATAGATTTGCTTCATATGTTAAATTCCGGTCGGCTCTGCAGAGACCACATTCAAACTCTGAGATTGCTCATACAGAAAACAACAGAGTACAAGATCCCTATACACTTAGCTTTTATTCACTGTCAAAATGCATTTGACTTGGCAGGGCATGTTACAAGGCAGGATGCTATAAGATGGACTCCCAGAGTTTTGAAGTACATAGAGACCATGGGAAAATAAAAGAGGCTTCTTGGATAACCTCAGAAGAGATGGGCCGAAGATATAGCTGTTGTATAGGGGAAGAAATGGCTACAATTTGCAAACAACAAGGAAAGATGGAAGAGGCCTATATCCAGCAATGCAGAGAAGAAGGTTGAAGAAGAAGAAGTTAAATGATTTATTTCTACTTTGTTTGTTGTTATTCTGCCGTATGCCTCTTAAACTCCTACTTAAAAAACACACATCCTATTAAAAATATTTTTGAATTTTGCAAATCACTCGTTGAAAATAATCGTATCAAAAGGTATTGAAACATTTTTACTGCAAATAAATGATGAAATTTTACTTAAAAAAAAAATATATTCAACACTACCAAAAAGACGATAATATAAGATCAAAAAGGCTAAATCTTTCAGCCCCGACATATATGGTATATATAGAAGTGCATCGTTCCTGTTTATTCATCCGAAATGTACTATGACTAAGAAAGTGGATAAAAATTCACATGTTTTTTCTTTGTCCGAATCTTTTGGCTTTGGGCCTTAAAAAGAAAATCATTCTTAACAGAGATATTTACGGGTCTTTGCCTCCCTTTCATTCCTTTCTTTATTATCGGGCTTTCTTTTAGACTAAAAAGGTCCTTGACATTTGCTCTTTTGGGTCTTTACAGACTCTGATTTATTAAATCTCCGGGATTTGCTTCTGTGTCCTTTATTTTTTGATCTCGACATTATCTAATCTTTTTATCCCGCCTTTCATGCGTATCTTCTGGTGTGCAATTAATTAAAACATTAGTGATGTCCGTCACGATAGGGGTGAATCGAACTGGATTCGTATCCATCGGTTGTATCTGATTTTGATGCAGTGTAACAGTACATAAGTAATTTAAAATGATAAATATTAAAAATAATAATGAATAATTTGAATGGCGCCATTTTCGGAAAAAATTCACCACAAGGGAGCTTTACACAAATATTATTTAGTCGCACACTACTCTTGCGAACTTATGGAAATGAATCTTCAAGTTTGTGTATACTGGGGTATTATGCCGTGTTGTTACGACCTTTCGGGCCGACGTTTCGGATCCCATTGCAGATGTGAAACATCAGCCCTGATGATAGACCCTGCAATGGGATCCGAAACGTCGGCCCGAAAGGTCGTAACAACACGGCATAATACCCCAGTAAACACAAACTTGAAGATTCTGAGTGGCCGTGAAAACCTAAGAATATTCTTTATGGACATGATTTTAAAAAATGATGCGTTTTTAGTAATTTTTAAACACTGTTTAAAAATTACTAAAAATTACCCGTATTATCGAGGGAAGAGAGTTCCGCGCCTTTGGGCTTGCCACCGCAAATGCCCGCCCACTGTATTGTTATTTCTAATAACAGCGAACTAATAAATTTTGAGTGCGACGGTGTAAAAATTCTAAAATATGTAAAAAAATATCAAATTTTCGCATTCGTGTAGGCTTAGGCCTCGGGTAGTAGAGTAGTGAGGGACGGTAGAGTAATGAGCATAGTTATATCGTGCCCGGGGCTCCTAATTACTTTGGCGCATTAACGCTCCGACGCTCTGCCGCACGCCGCTCGTATCTTATCCGAGGCCTTACGGTCAAATCAAAATATATATATTTGTGTGACAATAATATAATATAAGTATGTTTTATTATACCTTAATAATAATGTGAGTATATAATTTATGTAGACAGATACTCGGTTTATTCTCATTCCTTGCGTCATTATAACAATCATGTCCTTGACCTTTATTATATAACAATGTATAAATCGTCAATTCTGACCTGATTAATATTATTTGAAATGAGTAGGTAATTAATAATAATTTTATTTTTATTTTAAAATTTTGTCAAATGTCGATGTTTGACGTTTTACGCGTACGTAAATAATTGCGTCACGTATATTGAACACGTTTTATGGTACAAACTGTTAATAAAAAGATTATCTCAATATTTATATTTTCCTATTGACGTTACTTAAATCCAAGAAATATTACATAAATAGTAAGTAATAAAGATTTAAAATAACAAAAAATAAAGTATGAAATGTTTATGTTTATATACTGTACTGCATTTTGTAGCACGAGTTTTATTGTAGACGTGCTTGGCGGATCGGCAGGTTAGGAGGGGAACAATAGCTAAGCCGGCGGATTGTGTCGTGTCTGCATTGTCTACAACTACATCTCAGGCAGAGATTACAAATTAATAAGGCGAATCACGTCCCGGGACACTAAGCCGGGGCGGAGATTGCTTCACTGGGAGCAGCGGCAGGATTCAGATGCCTCGAATTACCTCAACGGATTGTGAACTGTATTACTTATCCCTATAAAAGACTGCACCCCTGGGAGGATAAAATTTAGGCACTAATTTGATGATTTTTTTGCAAGGAGGTGATTATTTAACTGTAACTGGTTGCGGATATTTTATACGAACCGTATGTTTCTCAGAGAAGCGATTCTCTACGTTTAGAGGGCGGACTGATTACTAATTTCGAGGGCGTAAATTATATGCACTTTGTTGTGGAATGTTCACTTCTACAGTAGATTTCGCCAGTGTGTAATATGTAATAGTTACGTCGGCGGACTTTACTGCGACGTCTCTCAAGGGTTGGATCAATGTCGTAAGAACAGGGCGCCAAATACTTGATAGTATGTAACTGTCATCTCTGTTGAAATTGGGATGTTTGTGTATTTCAATGGACTCCCTTACTAATCTGGGTATAAGGTGTGGTTCTGATTTTTGTCTGATGAAGTGATAGAGATTCCCTTTGGATGCATGTTCGCAGATTGCCGATATATTGGAGTTGTTGTTTTTAATTGCTCCAATATGTTCCTTCAATCGTGTAGGGATATTGCGTTGTGTAGAACGCTCCACAATCGCATGGAACTCTGGATACACCTGGAGACTCGAACGGTGTGTTATCTTTCACACTACCTAACATACGTGAGATTATTTTTTTTTTACTAATGTACATATGAAACTATTAATTTATTGAAAATTTTTGGAAAAAATAAATTTGATGGCCGCGTTTTGTCTATTTCCGTTGACTGAAATACAACTTGCCGGTGCACGTCGGTGACAAAAAAGAATATGGTTGCACTTATTAATAGATAGCAATTCCAATATATGCTAATAGAAAAAATTAAATAATTAATCCCCTATTTGTAAAAAATCACCTAATTACTCCTTTTCTTTTAATTCGTAGCGTCTGCCTGCTTGTCTGACGAAAAAATTTTGGATCGATTTTTAACCGTTTTCTCTTGATCGAATCGAGCTGAAACTTTGCAGGCAGACTCGTGGCGACGATAAAAATGATCTATCAAATTTTAGATAAAAAAATTAATAATTATAGTATAATTTTAGATTTTTCGAATTTTTTTATTACTCCCTTTCGTAGCGACGCTCGACTCCGGCTCAACGCGTAGGGTAAGCGCTAAACCTGTTTTAACTAGGAAATGAGAAAGGGAGTATAATAAAAACTTGGTTTTTATGGGTTAGTTTTTTTTTACAAATTTTTCTTACCAAATTTTCTCTCGCGTCACTGCTGGTTGATCCCACTCGTACCGATTGTACGGAAAATACAATTTATTTTAACATCACTCGAAAACTTTTTGTTTTGTAATTTAAAGAAGAGATCCCGCACGATTTGTGTGAACGCTGCGACAGTTGGCGGATATTGATTTACTAGATGGGCGGTTTCTTCATAACTTACCTCAATGTAACCTGTACATAAATTAGGGCGAAACATCGTGGAATGACACTCTTGTTTGTCCGGCAATTTCGGTTTGGTCGGAGACGAGGAATAAGCGCCCCAAAATAAACGAAAAATAATAGGGAATTTTAACACCTTACACTAACTCATTTTTCTGGCTACGTGAAGAATTATGGAAATTTACGGGATTTTAATCAAGTTTGCATTATTCATATTATTATCATTTCAAGGGAGGTTCCTATGTTGTGAAGACATGACTATAATTTTCTTCACCATTTATAGATTCATTTCATGTTTGTAATCTTTGTAACTAATGTAGATTCCCCTAATCACTACGACGTCTTTTTACATTGTACTTTAATAACACACAGATTTTCTATCAGGATCATTAATTAACTGTTGATAATCTATACGTTAAAAAATTAAATTAAGTTTAGGTGACTCATGTTTCCTTAATGCTGATTCCACACATTTTTATAATGGTCCCTTTTCACTTGTTCGACATTTTTAAATGCTTCTACCGATGCCTTTCTATTGTGTAAGTAAGGAACACGTTCATGTTTCCTTAAGCACGTTCTTATACGGGTCTTTTTTCACTTGTTTGTTTTTCACAACGCATCTACCAATTGCCTTTCTATCGTATTGTCAAGGTTACACCACCTTAACATTTTCAAAAAATCGTTTGTATTTCTTTTTCTTATAGCTTGAAGTCCTTTGAGTAATTTCATTTATCATTCATTCAAAAATTCCATGAGATTGCTTGAGGTATAGCAATTTGAAGCCAAGCGTCGTAATAACATTGTTTGAAGACGACATAACATTGTTTATGAGACGTTGTAAAAGAAATTTGTTTCTTGACTTTAGGTTTCACGATTTTTGCTCAAGATTATTTTAAACTTACGTTTCACGCTATGCCCCGCGTAGAAATAGATTTGGTGAGATTTATTTTTATTTTCCCTCTTTGTCTGGCTCCCTAGGATTGTAGCGAAAGAATGGTGTACGTACCTTCTTCAAGTTTTACGGTCCAAGCTCGCAGCTCGGCTATTACTTGAATACAATTTTAATCGGGCCTCAGTTTTGAACTCGGCTATGAATATGAAGGATTCAAATTTAATTGAATAAACCTAATTTATTGGCTTCGCTTTGCGGAGTTTAATTGAACTCCGCAATCTACTCGAGCGGCCGTCTTACACCGATTTTCCCCTTTTCCGCATCTCTTCTCCCACGCAGCATCTGCCAGATAGATACAACAGATTGCGTCGCGGATATTTAGTTTTTTTTACAAAGGAATTTTAGGTTTTCATTTACTTTAAGTTTGTTAGAAATTGTGTTTTATGTTTAGATTTTAAAGTCATCCATCCCAGTGAAACATTTTTGACAAATGATAATAAGTAACGTTATTTTATATTATATTTCATTCATAATTTGTCAATCATTCGGCAAGATATTATGAAGATCGTGCGTTGTAAATTCTGATGCCAACACTGATGTATGGAAGTGAAGCCTGGAGCCGGCAGAAGAGGAGCGAAAGTAGATTGAATGCAGTGGGGACGTACGTGTGGCAAATCCATTTATGATAGAGTAAAGAATGAAGATATTAAGAATCAATGTAAAGCTGATCTTAGCATAATTAATACAATTAAAAAAGGGTCGCTCAGACGGTTTGGGCATGTTGAGCGAATGAATGAGGAAAGAATGGCAAGAAAGATGTATAATGCAAGTGTTGAGGGCGCCAGAAAGAGAGCGCGACCGCGCAAGACGTGGCACGACCATATTAACCAGATACTGGAAGATGGTCCCGTTAGAAGCCTCAATAACCGACGAGCTTGCATGCGAAAATGTATGAATGTGGACGAGACCAGAGTTGTATGTCAAGACAGAACAGTGCGGCGGTCTATCCTCTTTGCCTACCCCCACGGGGAAACGGCGCGATGGTAAGTAGTGGTTTTTAGCATACATTATACTGATTATTTACCTATTTATGAGTATTATTTTGTTGAAACAAGGCATACAAAGAATACCAATATTCTTTTCTAGCGTATTTTCCCTGTACAACCAGTTTTGGTACGTCGATAGTAATAATGTAACACGAATAAAGTTGGTAGAGAATTTACACAGAATATTTGAAGCGTTTCTTTGAATGTTATTACAGCTAAAGTAAACACGGGGGAACATATAAAAGCCCGAGTATCCGAGGGTGGCATGTCCGACAGTCCTACAACAATCTTGTTAGCATCGTGTTTCCTTTCATTCTTCGCGGCTTACTTTCGTGATAACTTGTTTGTTTGTTCTTATCACACACTCGTGCCCGCGTTCACGAGTTAAAGTGCCAACATACATATATCTACTCATTCTAAAAAAATAACTAACTAACCCCCGCGCCGTTTTTCTCAGGGGTAGGCAGAGAGGATAGGACGCCGTATTCTTCTGTCTTGGCACACCACTTTCTCTCTCCCTAAACCAACTAATTAGTACCTAGAAGTAAGTAAGTTATTCATTCATTAATTCATGTACATCTACATATTTCATTGATTTACATTATACAATACATTTTAGGTGTAGTTTTACTATGCCTGTCTCATTAGAAAATTCTGTGTTGAGGCAAAGTTTACAATTTTGAAATAACAACATGCAAGTACCTCAAACATAAATTGGTAATGGTTACGTAATATAACTCATAATACGATGTAAAATATCTTTTTACGAGAAATGTATTAAATGAAATGATTTAAAAAGGATTGCAGAAATCTTTATATATATTTTTTATATAGTAAATAATAAGTATATGACTAAAATAACATAGAGCATATTTATCAAGGTCAAAATAATGCATTATGCAGTTGGACATCGGTTTTCCTCCGGTGTTTGCACTTCGGCGCTTCGACATAGAACATCGACAATATTTATATAGTAGTCTTTTCCTACCATAATCTTTCGCTCTAGCAACAAATACGTAAACGAAACTCAGATTCTCATCCGATATTAGATTTTGATAACTTGTCAGACCCGTCTCGAAAGAGCACAATCTAGTCACGCAATACCTCGAATTTGACACTTGTAAAAGGAAATGAATGTCCAGCCTTAGGTGAATCCAAATACAATTCATAAAAAAATGATAAAAATAATAATGAAATCTGTGTTATGTAAATAGTAGAATGTAATTTTTAATGAAATTTAAAATAAATGAAGTTTTAATAATATCTTATTAAAATTAAATATTTTTAAATAATTCATCTTCATTTGTATGTATATTTTTTAATATATATAAAATATGACTTTCAAAGCTTGTGCTCTATCTTTTCACTCTACATTATTATTTTTTTGTTTTTAAATTTCTATTATATCATGTTTTTCTTATGCTTCTGCTTTTTATGTACTTTCTTTTTACTTTATATTATATTTATCTTTATATATTTCTATCTGTATTTTAAGTATTTTCTTTCCTCTTTATGTCATTATTATGTTTACATATTTTTTTTCTTTTAACTATATATTCTGTTAATTAATGTACACTTTACCTTTCTGTTGTAAAAGCCCTATAGGGCGTTAATAAATAAATAAAAAATAAACATGGAGTTCTACAAACTAAATACAAAAATCATAAATAATTAGTATTTAATATTTATATATGAATTATCAAATACGATATGCCTAATATTGTAGAAGTAATCGAATGAACAAATTAATCCACCACAAAATCCACCCCGAAGAACAAAGATATAATTTTGTGATGTTCATTTTATTACTCTGAAAAATAATTATTTTTAAACGTAGTATCGTTATTGTTTTTGGATTGGCAAAAATTGTAACAGCGAGATATTAATTACATCAATATCGGTTTAAAATTTTTCCCATCAAATAATTCACCGCTCTCCGACTTTATTTTACACCGCTACATTTGCGTTCTTCAAAATTACATTTATCCAATAATTTGTTTTTCTTTTTCGCTTTCATTGCGCCTTCCGATTCCGTCTCCACCAGTTCTCTCCTGGCTTACGAGTTAATTAATTTTATAATTGATTCGCTTTCCCTAGTTAATGCCGAGAGAACTTAATTAGAACGGCCATTATTTTTATGAAAACCTAACATATAATATCTTATATTTATGGCTCGCTTCCCTAACTAAACAATTATTTTTTTATGTCGCAATCAGTATTTTTTTTTTACTTTTTGTTGCATAATTTTAAAAATAAGTTTGAAAGTGTTTCACCACTTTCATATTAATTAATTTTTTTTTCCGGTTAGCTTAATACTGAATCAAATAGGATCGTATTTCAAACTAATAAAATCAAAACGATGATGGTGTACCTTTAATTATGAAAGAACGAAAGTAAATTTTAGTATAATGATTTCATATGAAAACACAACATAAATTCTTACGTTACATTAACTTTAGACTGAAAACTCGGATTATTTAAGTATTGTTTAATTTTTTTGTGTTTTCTATCATTATTTTACAAACCTTATCAAACAGACAAGAAATATTCGACTTAATTTTTGTTTTTAAAATCTAAATATAATAATTTCGTTGTCTGTCTGTATGTCCGTCGGTCCATAAATTCGTATCTTGCTGGAATTAAAACTTTAGAAACATATAATAAGAATATGACACGCAATCAGCGCGCGACTAATGTTGCGCGGTCTATATTAATTATTAATTTTTCCTGTGCTTTTCGGGTATACGGCTAGTATTAAAAGGGGAAAAGCAGCCGGACTGGATGAGATAAGATGTTAAAAGCTATAATAGACAGTGGTTAACGCGAGTTTTTTCGGTGGCTCGGAGAACGGGTAAGACCCCTAAAGCCTGGAAGACTGGAATTGCAGTCCCAATATTTAAAAAAGGAGACCAGAAACTATGCTCCAACTATCGAGGAATTACACTTCTCAATCAATCAGGAAAAATTTACGCTAGGATCCTGAAAAAAAGTGTCGAAGAGCGTCAGAGCACAAGATACAAGAAGAACAGTGCGGCTTCAGACAAGGTAGATACACTACGGATCAGCTCTTCACACTTCAAGTGACCACCACAAAAAACAACATTTATTGGGTTTATCGACTTAGCCGAGCTTAGTATCGAGAAGAAGATGGCAGTAAACAAAACGGTATACCGCTGACGTACGGTCACCAAGTATGGATGCTAAACGAACGAACACGCTCTAGAGTCCACATCACAACTTCTATACGAATTTACACCTAAATTGTGTTGTATTTCTTTAAAACGCCAGATTTATCAAATACATATTTTTCTTATCGTTAAGCGAATCTTATCTTAAAGTAAATAATGTTCTAAATGAAATTGGCGGTCTTGAGAATCAATCTTGATGCCGTGTTTTATAATCGTCCTAAATTATTAGTCTTGAATTATTTTGTTTTGTTGGTTTAATGCCGCTAGTAAAGACGTTCGATGCCTGTCTAACCGAGGGTTCGAGATTGACTAATTTTATCAAGTTCACCCTATCCTCCCTGTTGTGTAAAGGTTTCCATACTCATATACCTATTAAGGTTTGTTGAGGATTGTTAAATAATTTCAAAGAAATTGATAAACATTCCAAAGTGCCTCGTGAAATAATTTTGTTTTAAATAATTATAGTAAACACCATTTATCTGTTTTCTTGTGGACCTTTGCGTTATTTGCATTAATTGTGTATTTAGTATGCTGTCTCTTTTGAATCTTTAATACATAAAACAAATAAAATGGTAATATAAAATATTTTCTTAATGGATACAATAAATAATAATTATACTCAGTACTTTACAAGTACGATTAATATATGTAGTTGAATTATTGGTCAGTTCACTGTGCCTGATGACAGTTCGTTACTCCAGTAATTTACATCGTTTCCGCGCGAGTATTTGCAATAGTCATTACATACATATATGAATTGCTTGACTCATTTGAGTTACGGCTCTTGAGTAACGAGACAGGAAAACCTTGTCAAATTTAACGTATTAAATTGATGAATTACAAAGATTTAATATTTCTACATATACTTCGTTTGTTTTAATTAATTATTAAGGAATTATTTTATAAATTGTTACTTTAAAATGAATGTGTTTTCCTGAATATATAAATAATTTCAGATTATTAATACCTACATTTAATAATATTATATATTTAAAGGAAATCAGAAAATTTTCAAAACTTGAAAAAATAAGATTTTTTGCTACCATTGGTATCACACGTTTCAGAAACGCATTAAACAAAATATTAAGGCCCCAGACCACTTCATTTTCTGAATCATGCATTTGTTTAGAATGCTCTCACTTAATGTTTTAAAGAAATATGTAAAATTCACGGAGATACAGCGGTTAATGTGAAACCGTTCGAAGCGCACGATCGCGCCGACTGGCAGATGAGGTTTTCTTTAGCATTAGCTAAAATTTGAATTTATTTATGGAAGAATTTATTGGAGGATAGCCCTGTTATAAGGTTCAGTAAATCAGAGAGCGTGCATAAGAAAATGTATTTTGTGGGACGAATGTGGACGAGGCATAAGAGGTGTGCCCAGACAGAAGAGTTTGGCGTTCTATCTTCCCTCCCTACCCCATTTTGAAAGGGTGGATGCACAATTAGTTTTGATTCGTGCTACATCTAAGATTTAGTAAATACTCCGATTCTCGTAGTCTATTCATATGTTGGTGGAGTAACCATCAAATGTAATAATTTCGTAATCTGTCCGTCAGTCTGTCTATCCGCAAGTCCGTAATTTTGTTCGAATTCACGGCTGAAAACAAATTAAACGGCCGGAAATGGAGCTTAAACCGGCCGCTTAACGCATGTTGCTACCGCCGCTTCTCCGTGGACCGTCAAAAAGATACTATAAATATACAGGGCTTAGCAAAGATGGGTTACCGTCATTTTTGACGGGTTACAGTTATCCAAACAATATTAAAATGAGACAATGAATTGTTTTGGTGGTGATTATTCCTATATTAGACATTTATCAACCGTCAGCAGTGTCCAGAACCCTAAATATTCCATGTATTAATTCATTATTGGTTCCTGAACTTTGGATAAATATTCTTTTATCTTTTTCACCAATGCATAAAACCTATATTTCGGATTCGATCACGGAAGTTCGAGGTTGTGGCCTCTCAGCGTACATCGCGAATACACAAATCGCGGTGTACGCTGATTACAATTATTTTTACGCGATATATTTGTTTTCATAACTTCGCATTGTTTGCGGGACAGAAATATGTGTCTCGAGCATTGTGCTGGCGAACCGGTAGATTGAAGTTGGCAAGTAATCAATATCCCGGAACAGTTGGCTCAGGTGAATTCCGAAATTATACCTGTCTGTCTCTCCGTCTAACGGTTCAATGATTTCTGTCGAAACCAATTCTCTTTCAGGATCATTATTTATGGAATTCAATAGAACGGTATAAATTAATCAAAATCTATTCGATTGGCTCCTTGAAATTGGTTTGGACTGTCGAAGGCACGAACACCTGGATAAAAGATAAGTAGAAAAATTTAGAAAGGGTGTGTTTTACATACACCCTTTCTATATTTTTCTACATATATTTTATATACGAGCGATATTTAATTTGCAGCAAGAAAACAAAGTTGTGTTGCGGGATCATTATTTTCTTTGGTGTCTGCACTGGCTACAACAAGCCTCTCCATCGAGTAATGGGGCTGAAATTCGCTTGTGTACAGCAGAAGACACTCTTTGATTTTTTGATTAGTTTTTCTGTGTTTCGAGTATTCTTGCCGAGTCTTCAGCATTTTATCCGCTATCGGGGTGTGAACTTATGTGGTGGTTCTGTTCAACGCGTTCTTCCTTCGGATTCCTTCGGATTCCTTCCGTTCACCTACCAACGATAATTATGAAAAATAACGTTAATAAAGGGTAATAAAAAATTTCGTTTCTCGTTTTCCACCCCCCCCCCCTGTTAAAAGCCGCAACAACCGTAGAACTTGTATGAGAAGATGTATGAATGTGGCCGAAGCAAAAGCGGTGTGCCAGGATAGAAGAATGTGGCGTTCAATCCTCTCTGCCTACCCCTGCGGAGAAACGGCGTGATGGTTAGTTAGTTAGTTAGTTAATTTCCCACCCAGCGAATGATTTAGATTTGATAGAGTACATATAGCTGCATCACATTATTGAAGAATTTTAACGTTATCATAATCTGTTAATATTAATTAAGTGTATCGAAAATATTCGATAAATAGGTACATAGAAATTACATCTTACTACAGTAGCCGGCAAACATCTTGAAATTTTTCGGCGTAGTGGGGGGAAGTTTGCGCATGTACAATTCCACCAACGAGACCCAAATTTTGTCTTCTGCGCATTCCCCTACTACGCCAAAATGTTTCAAGAAGTTTGCCGGCAACTGTAATGATATTGTGTTTCACGCATCAGTCATTCTTCGACGAATTGTTTTAACCATGTCATCGCGAGGTTGAGTCATCAAAAAAGATTTCTAGATTTTTAATTATAATATTAATTAACTTTTCATATAGTTGGTCAATTACTCACCAAAACAACGTTCTTGTAAGAATTCCTGTAGGAATAGATTCGGCCGTCTCACGATGGTCAGTTTTCATCGACCCCACCGTCACGCTACGTTCATATGTGGTCCAGTTAAAATTGTCGATAGTCTTGTAGGGATTCATTTTTATTAAAAAATACATTTCTCTAACTTCCACGTCTATTCTCCTTATTGCTTACCTTTGTCAATTATTTCTCTTCAGAATTCGTTCGCCCCGATACCTTCGCACTGTATTTTTTTCATTTTTTTTCCAATATTTCTGACATATCTTTTGTGAAATGTTGGATTATCCAGAAATAAACTGATTAAAACCGTGTAGAAATTTGAACCAGATTTTTTCCAGGGTTAATTTTGCATTTAGTAATTTTATTTGACCTGTATCAAAGCGAATGAATTTTTAATATTCAATACAAATTACATTCTTGATAGATAGTCTTAACGTTTTACAAAAGTTAAGTCAGAAATATTAAAAAAGAAGCAACCTTTATGCTTTAAAGCTTATCTCAATACCTTTTCTCTCTCAATACAATTTTCTCAATTCTCAATACAATTTCATCCAAAGTGTAAAGAATATTTTATTTTCAAAATTGAATGAGGAAGAATAGAAGAAGTTTTTGCTACTAGCTAAGAGTCATCTGTACGTATCTAAATAGTTTCTTCTCAGTTATTTTCTCCCTTTACAACATCATGGTAAACCTTTTATCATCAGTATATTAAGAAGTTTGTTTGTAGTAGCTTGTTGGTCTTGTGGTTAGGATCGTGATCGTGATCCAAAGGTCGCGGGTTCGAACCTCAGTCCAGACTATCAAGTTGGTCCTATTTTCATAGCACAAGCGTTTAGCTTAGTTTGAAAATAGTAAGAATATTTATGTGACACGTATTCCGTGTTCGCATCTCTATTTAAAAAAAAAATTAATCTTTCTTAGCTAGGCTTTACATTATTTATTTGAATTGTATTATATTACTTCATTCAAAGTCATCAACGTGTCTTGTATTGACCGTACATTACAAACACGTGTTAGAAACGAATTGTCCAGTCTCAACGAATGACCACGCCTTTTTCGACAAAATCCTTACAAGTTTCGAAATAATATGGTCTCTTTACTTTGTATGTACTCTAAGTGTGCAATAGTACGTGAATTTGAAGAATCAAATGACAAGTGCCCGCTTGTATGGGATACGCCCGCGAGTTCATTCGTGCGTTGACTGAAAGCGTATTCCGCGGATCGTTTCTCGAACTCGAATGGCGATGACCGCCCTTCGGTTGAAGGAATATTACAGAACGCCCCAACTTGCTCACTTGCCGCGGTTCGATCGTTAAAATAAATACACTTGAGTGCGTACTTTGCGTGTCCATTTGGGTGCTGGAATATTCTTCCCTCGGCTCGATGTTTTAATTAATATTGTTTCCCTTTCGAGCGCCATTTCTCGCTCCCTCGGAGTTTTATTTTTCCGGCCCTCCCTTCTCCCGCCTCGGCCGAAACATGTTTAATTAACGCGTTATGTTATCATTTTTATTATTTTGCTTGTACCCCGAAAAACAATTTACAATCAGTCGGCGCGGCCTTTTATGTTCGCACCCTTTGATATTTCTGGGCGGCTTGTCCTTGATATTAAATTGAATCGCGGCTCAAAGGATACTTGTTTTTTTAAAATTAATTACTGTTTTTTCATTTCTACGGATTAAATAAAATTAACTAACTAGTCCTGTCATTTTTTTCAACGAGTTTTCTACTCGCGTGTACTATATAGTAAAGTAGGTCTGCCTATTTAGATAATATTCTTTGTATATGGTGGGTTCACACTTTTATTTTTCCCGCCCGCATTCCCGCCGATATTATTATTCATACATTCTTATCAAACTTCATCATCATCATCATCTTCTTCCCCTTAATAATAATAATAATTGGATAATTTGTATAGCGCCGTTTTCGCGAATACTCACCTCAAGGGCGCTTTACACAGATAAATTATTATCTTACAAGACAACTTACTGCTAGAAAAGAAAAAACTTATTTACTATTACTTATTCACTAGGTGGCATACAAGAAGTGGAATTAAAATTGAGTACTATAATAGTTTGTGAGTCCCTGAAAGAATTATGTGTTTTCGCGGAGTGCACAATAGGAGTGGAAAACATTATCTAGCGTAGTTGTGGTCTTGTCCTAGTTAGTATGGTCGGGGGCCCAAAGACTCGACAAGGTGTTTCCGCGTTCCCCTTTCTTGCGCAGCTTCTGCATGAGTCAACCAGTCTAGACGCATTCTGTTTTCATACACATTTTTCTGTTGCTACTCCCAATTTGGGGCGACCCACTGGCCGTACACGGTACCGTACAACAAATATTATAGACGCCCGCGGCGGTCGGACAAGCGTGCAAATTGTGGTTGTTTTACTTGCCACAAATCTTAAAAACCAGAGGAATTGGTACAGTGTTAGATGCCCAAAGAGATGCTGAAAATCGGCGCATGAAATGATACGAGTTTAACCGGGAAAGATATCGAGTTGGTCGCCGAATAAGAGCGTTATTCGATTAATATTTGCGGATTGTCATCTACGAAACTTATCAAACTTAACATTACATTTTATTTGAGGCTTGTATTAATAAAGCTTAGGCTCGAATACAGAGTCAATAGTGATTTAAAGATTAAAGTACGCTTTAAAAGCGTTATTTTGTACTGTAAAGTACGCTTTTAAAGCGTACCTTAAACCTTTGCATCATTAAGAATTGTCTCTGTATTCGGGCCTTACTTTTAATAATAATAATAATATTTGGATAATTTATACAGCGCCGTTATCGCGAATACTCACCTCAAGGGCGCTTTTTTGTCTCAGTTATCTTTGGGTTGCTAACCGATAGCATTATATGTCAATGATGTCTGTATAGGTGAAGTATGAATCATTCATTTTATATATACCGCTTCGACCTAGTTTAGTAAAAAAAGTTTTCATTAAAAAAAAAAGTTGGTAATTTTTTAATAACATTCGAATTACCTACTCATTTTGTGGCTGTTTTCTTTTTGTTGATTTTTTTAAAAATAATTTTTAGGTTGTTTTTTATTTTCCATGCAAAATGTTATTTTTAATGTAATGCCCATCGAAACTTTACAATAAAAAATAAATTATATAATGAAATTATTAAAAATGTTGATTGTGTTATTTGTATAAATCTACTTATATTATTTGATTAATTTTCATCTACATGTTTCGGAAATACCTTTCCAACGTCAGGGTGTTATATATAAAGGGTCCGCCAAATAACTTTTTTTTTTGAAAATGCTATAAAAAAAAAACTACTGAATATTTTCTCAAATTTCTTTTTTTATTTGAAAGTACAATCCTTCCGGTTAATAATGGAAAATAATTTCATTCAAATAGCTGCCTCGGCTGGCCATGCAGTAGCCTACACGATCGGTCCAATTTTTAAGCACATTATCGATTGTGTGCAGCTGTATTTCACCAATGGCTTCACGAATATTGTCTTTGAGGGCACCCCACAAATAATAGTCCAACGGTGTCAAATCGCAGCTCCGAGGTGGCCAAACGACATCAGCTCTGCGGCTGATAATGCGATCTTCAAAAACAGGGCGCAAAACATCGAGTGTAGCTTCGGCTGTGTGGCACGTAGCGCCGTCCTGTTGAAACCAAATGTTGCCAATATCCTCCTCTTCAATTTTTGTGAACAAAAATTCGTTCAACATGGCCCGATAACGATCGCCATTGACTGTAACGGCCACTCCTTGCTCATTTTCAAAGAAAAATGGCCCAATTATGCCTCTGGACCAAAATCCGCACCAAACAGTGACTCGTTTTGGGTGTACCGGCTTTTCAATGTATGCGTGCGGGTTTTCTGTGCCCCAAATGCGACAATTTTGCTTGTTTACATACCCGCCAAGATCAAAATGAGCTTCATCCGAAAAGATGATTTTTTTGGCAAAATCGGCATCTTCTGTAAGTCGATCGCAGGCCCACTCAGCGAAGCGAAAACGCATTGTATGGTCAGTTGGCTTCAACTCCTGAACCAATTGGACTTTGTATGGCGTCATACCAAGGTCTTTATGCAAAATTCGTCTCAATGATGTCTCCGAAATGTTCAATTGTTGAGAACGACGGTGAATTGATGTTGATGGCGCTTCACGCTTTGGTTTATCGATGAGGATGCCAGTTTCTTTCACTTTTTTCACAAGATAACGAACATACGGAGCTGACGGTGCTTCTCTTCTTCCAAAAACCGTACGCAATTTTCGCACACATTCTGCAACATTACCATGATTTTCAAAGTAATGTCGCAATATTTCCCAGCGTTGTTCAAGAGTATACACAACCATATTCGTTCAGCGGAAGGATAAAACTAATTATCTGTCAAATCAGACATGAGCTAAGTGTTACCATTCACGAAATAAGCACTAGTTGAAAAAAAAAACTTTAGATGGCGGACCCATTATGTCAAAATTTAAAAATGAATAATTTAAATTTATTTTTAAATATTATTGCTTAGGCAGATGGGGCAAGGTGGCAGGCGCGTTAAGCGCTCACGATATTAATATCTAAACGATGGTCATTTAATCAATTTAACGGTTGTCATATTATTATTTAACGGTTATGTTGTTTTTTGCCCACCTCTAGAATGTATGTTGGCACCTATAATACATTGACTGGCAAGAATCCAAATTCCTTTTAATGGCTGTTAGGAGATAACATATATATTTGACAAATATTGCACGAATTAAGTTCCGCCCTTCTGTAATACCGATCTGTTTCACTTTCTACAACAGTGGTTCAGTTCGATTCGGGCTCGTTCTGCACTGTCTACGGCAAATTGCGTCCAAAAACTAATTTATTTGTGGACGGTAAAGTCCACCGCCAGTATTAGACTACTGGTTGACGAATAATAAAGATCAATTCGTATTAGTCAACTCTTTTCATACACTTTTTGTTTACACACACGTTTTGTTTATACAGCTAGTGTATTTGTATCAATTTATTGTACATGCAAGTACGAAACTTTATTTACTTTTTATAGTACGCGGTAGGCGCTCGGTAATCCGGCGCTCACTTGTCCGGCAAGCCGAATAATCGAAGTCGGCATTTTGTAACCCAGGCTATAAATCCGGCAGGTTTAACAATAAACTGCCGGATTACAGAACGGAGATTGTTCGCCGTTTAGTTGTCGCTCTGCAGTCAGGAATCCAATAATCCGGCATTTCTGACAATCCGGCACAGGTGAAAAAATATGGATGGCCGGATTACCGAGCGCCTACTGTCTTATTTTGTGTATTGTGACGCGGATTTCAGTATGCAGCAAATTGTGGTCCTCTTTCTCGGTTTTATTAAAATTTTCCAATAATGTTATTTTTACGTTGGCCCTCTTCCGGGAGGTGATTATTTTAATGTTAAAAATTTCTCATTACCGGTATTAAAAAATAATTTTATCATTTTTATTTATTATTAACGTAACCAACTCAACATTTTTTTTAATAAGAAATTAGGTGAAAAATAATGATGTAGAAAATTTACGGTTACGTGTGTGTTCAGTTGTGTATGTTCATTATTAGGATAAATATGCTTTATTTTACATTGAAATTAGTCTGTTTTCTTTAAATCCAGTGAAAATTTGTATTCAACTTTTCTTTTTGTTTGTTACAGGTAAGTTGGAATCACCCGGGTACATTTATCCATGTCTGTTAAGGGCCAAGGTAAGTGGTTTGTCCCCACCTTTCAGGCAATAATTATTTGGGTCGGCTTACCTACCTACCCTGTCTTACGCTCCCCGCATAACTGGGAGTTAAATATCACGATGATTCCGTCTACACAGGAATCTTTTACGCATGTAAGAATCAAAACAGTTAGTTTATACTGGACCGTATATTCACTTGCACGACTCCCACAAAACGGATTTAGCGGAATTTTTGACAAATATTCATTTGTTCGGGTTACAGTGCCTCTACAAATTTTAATTTATTTATTTAAGATTTTTTTAAATGAACTCGCATTTTTATTTGTGAATTTTCAATTTTTCTGAATATGATTCCTTGACAATTTAAAACTGAAAAAATATAGTTATAGTTCCAACCGGAATGTTTTATTGGTGGAAGGACTGCTTTACCAAATCAGTCATAGTATTTAGTATCATTTTCTACGAGTAAAATATCGATTTGTCACTTTTCTTTGTAAGACTGATTTTTTCGGTTGGAAGCAACTATTTTTTATTGCAATTTTTCGCGAATAGATGTGCCAAACTAAAATTAAAAAATTTTTTTTTTCACTATAAAGGTAAGATAATCGTATCGTGTGGTTCAAAATCAGACGATAATTTACATAAGCCTTGAAACACTGGTATAGTCTTTAAACCAAAATATATTTTTTTTACGTATTTGATAATTCTTTTATAATATTGTTTATTTGTAATTTTTCAAATGAAATTATTATTTTTATCACACACATCATAATATGTGGGGGTATAAAAGCAAAGGCAGCAAGAATTAAAAAATTAAAAAATGTTTTGAATGCAGTCACCGAGGATTACTAATGTAAAATGTACTGAAATCTAGATTTTATGTATCTTTTCTTCCAATATCGTGTTATCTTTAAATTTATAGTTTATGTTTCCTATAAAATCTCAAATTCAGTACATTATAAATAAGTAATCCCCGACGACTGCATTAATTTTTTTTTGACATTGCTGCCTTTTGGTGGTATTCATTTACAGTATTATTGGATTTTATTCTGCGTGAAAAATAATAGGCGTGGTCCTAAAAAATATGGCATTAATCAGTAGGTGCGTAGGTTTCTCATGCTTCTTTTTAAAAATATTTTCCCGACTTTTCTCCGCAGTTTTCTGACTTAAGATTTACACCGCGTAACTTTTCTTAATAAACCAATCAAAAAAACATAATCTCCAGCTTTTCCACTTAAATAATTATCTAACTTCCGCTCTTACTATCTACCGGTAGTCCCAGGTGTTCCAATCATTTATCTCTAATTATTCGATGTTACGGTCTGTATTTTTGCTTGTACATAAAAGTATATTAATATTGTATATTGAAAATAAAAATTATGTCAATAACTAGCAAAGTATTTTGAATGTTCACGAGTAGTAATTAGGGGCATTTAAAAGTAAAATATCAGTGAATTACCTATCTTTATTAAAAAAGTAATAAATGGTATCTGGGAATATTATTATTTGAATGTGTAGCAACTATATTATTATCCTACATGCATTACATTACTACATGCATGTGGGGTATAAAAGCCAGCAATATCCAAAGAATTAAAAAAAATGGTTTGTATCTATCCCTTCCAAAATCATGTTTCCTATATAATAGGCTAAATTTCCTATAAAATATGGAATTCAGTACATTCTAAATTAATAATCTTCGATGACCGTATTTTTTTTTTTTGATATTACTGCCTTTGCTTTTACACTCTACATATCTTCTTAGGTCTTTCCGTCTTAGCAACACATAACTAACAATAGCTAACAATTTGGTATTTTTGTCTTGTAAAAAGTGTAATTGTAAGATGCGATTATGAAACAAAAAGATTAGGGTAGGACAACGTTATACATTCAGTCCATCATTTAAAATTAAAGCTATCTCGAATCTGTCAAAATAATTTTGAATAGGTAACGGCCAGTTGTATCAGTTTGGTTTGGTTTATAGTAATCTTTCGCTTAAAGCAAAGATCTTGCGTTTTCCACCAATTAAACAAACCGTTTTCAAAAAATGTATGCTTTAAACCAACTATTACTATAAATCAAATTGATACAACGTACAACCGGCCCTTTGTAGATGGATGATTGATTTCACACCGAATAAGTAGCTTGTTGCGCACATTTTATCTAACGTCAAAGTCGTAGCCCAATAATACTTAACTTAACTCAACATTTATTTAAATAAATAAAAATAACTTTGTTATACACCACTTATATTTTTTAAAAACAACTCTAAACTCAGTTAAGATCCTTGAAGAAGCTAGGGTAGTAGCGAAACCTGGTTGGATTTTTAATAAATATAAGTGGTGTATAACAAAGTTATTTTAATTTATTTAATTATAATTTCTCACCACCAAGTGTCTGCTTCCTTTGAAAAGGTATTTATTTATTTAATACACGGTACAGCGTACCTTTAAAATAAACAATGTACATAAAAATTAGTACATAAAAAGTAGCTTGTTGGTCTTGTGGTTAGGACACTGGCCTCGTGATCCAAAGGTTGCGGGTTCGAACCTCACTCCAGACTAGCTAGTTAGTCCTATTTTCATAGCACAAGCGTTTAGCTTAGTTTGAAAATAGTAAGAATATTGATGTGACACGTATTCCGTGTTCACATCCCTATTTAAAAAAAAAAAATGTATAGATTGATAGGTAATAATAAAAAAGGAGTTAAGCTATGATTCTATCAAAAACAACTCATAATAAAGTGATATATAAAGAAAAACAAAATATTAAGCGAATGACATAGAGTATAACAAAATTACATCAAAATGAAATAATTGTTATCAAATCAAGAAGCAACAATATTACAACAAAATGAAATTATTGTAAACAAATCAATTCTGAAATTCAAAAAGCGAAAACTAAAGATAGACATGACATAAATAATTATAAACGACTGAATTCGTCCAGAAGAGCTTTCTTGTAGGCGGCTAGTGTTTTCGAAAAAACATCCGATAGTAGCCTTTCCGTTTCGTTTCATTTCCTAATCTATGAAGCCTTCTATTTGGTGAGCTATAAAGATAATTTACACTAACATTGTCACAATGAAATGATACACTGTGTCTAGTGCTCCTGGAAGGGATGTGATAAAAATTTAGCTGCGTTAGTTCTGAGCTGTTGTAATACCTATTTACAATTTTATACAGTAATATGAGGTCAGCAATTTTCCTTCTATCGGATAACTCTTTAGTTTAATTAGAGACAATAGAAAATTATAATTTATGTCCACTATTGGTATATGTAATTTAAAATTAACAACTCTCAAAAATTTGTGCTACACTCGTTCAATATTATTGGAGTGAACAGTTTAATGTGGAGACCATACAGGAGAATTAGATTTTTTTTTTTAATTTGAGTGTACTTATAATATTTCAAAATTATAAATAGATCTTTTTTTGGATATATCCTATTAAATTAATTTTTAAACACAATTTTTCGTCA
The DNA here is from genome assembly GCA_016648135.1 of Agrypnia vestita. NCBI lineage: Eukaryota > Metazoa > Arthropoda > Insecta > Trichoptera > Phryganeidae > Agrypnia > Agrypnia vestita. The sequence goes on from JADDOH010001248.1 coordinate 100,552, forward strand.
AATTTAGTCTCTCGACTATCGTGTAATTCATTTCCACAATCAGTCTATTCCATCCGCAGGATGATAATGATAAAATCGTGTTCCCATCAAAGTCCACGACCCGATTGTGAGCTCGATTGCCCGACGCTCGCACGAGGATATTGGATTGGTTAGCCGAGTGCTGAATGTAGACCTCGTGTCGCCTGCATCTGACAGCCAATGGGAATCCTGATTGCATTCTCCTCCCCCACCCCTCGTTTAAGTATTCAATATTTATTACAATTAATGCACAATGGGAAGTAAGATTTAAACGGGTTCATTCATTTCGTTTCGAATTTCTATAAGACGTTGTGTATAAAATCTGAATTATTTTTTATATATGCAGATTTCTGGGCTAGAGTAATATTTTTGATGTTTATAGCATTAACTTTATGTTAAAAATGTCCTTAGGTTTTCACGGCCGTTCAGAATCTTCTGTGTATAATTTTCTGGGATATTCTGCTGTGTATATGTGACCTCTCTGGCCAACGTTTCGGATCCGGACTTTCCGGATCCGGATTTCGGACATCAGCCCTGATGATGGACCCTGCAATGGGATCCGAAACGTTGGCCAGAGAGGTCACATATACACAGCAGAATATCCCAGAAAACTATACACAGAAGATTAACTTTGTTGTTGGACATAACTATTAATTACTTTGTATAAACAACACTATTTTTAAACATGTATCGGTTTCGATACTGAACTGTATCTTCGTCAGGAAGGACGCACAATAACTTCCACAAATTCAATTTGTAAAAGTCAAATTTTAGGTGCATATGTGGTCTCATTTCTGATGGGGGAGAAGGGTGAAGTTTGACAGTGAGATATTGAAATGGGGAATATAATATATAATCGATTATTCGTTAAATTTAATTGGTTGTTAATTATAATGGACTAGCTGTTCGATTATTCGTTCATACCCGGCGTTGCACGGGTTAAGGATTAAGTTTAAAATAAATTTGTGAGGTTAAACAAAGTTTCGATTCGAACGGTATAGATTTGCATCGAAAATATATCAGGGGGAGGGGAAAGGGTGAAAGAATAGGGGAGAAATGTCACCATGTCACCAATGTTAACCACCGAGTCCTAAAGAATAAGTTTCCAAATTTTGAGTCCGATCGGTCAAACGGTACAGATTTGCATCGAAAATATGTCAGGGGAGGGGAAGGGGTGTGAGAATAGGGGGAAAATGTTGCCTATGTTACCCGCCGAGTCCTAAAGAATAAGTATGCAAAATTTAAATCGAATCAGACAAACGGTGTGGATTTGTATAGAGAACAGACAGACAGACATTGAGTTTTATAGGTACAGATTTGATATTAAGGGACTTTTTGATTTCTAATATTTCTATGTCTATCATAAGGCCTCTTTTTTTCATATGTAAATTTTTTAAAAATAATTCGATGCCTATTTCTCTTTTAAAAGTATGGCCTGTCGATTCCGATTTCTGTTTTGAATATGTGGTTTGAGACATTATTGTTATTAAGACATCTGAGTTGTTCTTTTATTCTAATATTAAAACATCGTGCCTACCTAAATAAAATGTTGAGCAGTCGTTACAATTAATTTATTACATCCCGGAATGATTTAATGGATCAAATTTATCATTAGTTTATTAAAAATTTACCCAAGTTAGTATAAAATAGCGGATCTAATGCAGTTACTTTTTCACAAATATTGTTTACGTATAACACCCTGCGCCATTTTTCATTAATGTTTTCTGTCGAATGGGGATGCAAATATTTATCGCGAATTAATATTTTTTGTTTTGGGATATTCTGCCGTGTATATGTGACCTCTCTGACCGACGTTTCGGATCCCATTGCGTGAAACGCCGAATATTTATGGGATAAGGGATGGTTCGAGCTGTTATGACTAACTGTGTATGTGTATATAGGTTCACGGAATACGCTGAATTCAATTTTATTGTATAGCGTTAAATCTAAAAAGTATAACCGTGAGTTATTTTCTTTTTCATTTATTTATTTGGTATTAACTTTGTGGAATGACACGTTTGATTTATTTATAAATAGAACACTTGTATAATACCATTTTTGAGTTTAATTATACAATACATCTACAGGTGAGAATATAAAGTAATAAGCAAATTGTAATAAAATCACATATTTTATGTACTGACAGGGGTGGGTGGGTTACGTGTGGCGGAGAGGGTAGCCAGGGCTGGGATTTGATTTAATGGAAATAATGATAGGACAGGTGAGAAGTTTTTAAATATTATATTATTAATTAAAGTTTTTCCAGAATTGAATTTTTTTTTGAGTTTCTAAGTTTTCAAGATTAATCATATTAGTCTTTATATTTAACTGGGCGTAATAATTTAAATACGTATGAATCGAACGAACGGTTAGTGTATATCAAGTGGTTTGAAAATTCAGAAATATAATTCCTACAAGCTAGACCGCATTCAAAAAAAAGTGCGCAAAAAATATGTGTGTTGTTACGATGCGAAAAATGAACACAAAATAAGTTTTTCTAGTAAGTAAGTAACCTTTTTTAAACTAAAAAATATATATTTATTTAGAATATCATATTGAGGCTTGTAATACGGGCTTGCCAGGCAACTTTCCCCCGCTTTCTTCTTACCGGACAAAGCTAGGGAATGATCTTTTGATTGTGGTCGACCTATAACAAGACAGCGGGGGTGTTCTTTTATTTTTATTTTTAGACACCTTGTGGATTGGCCTATATATTTAAATCTCTGTCTCCACAAGAGATTTCATACACTGCCGCTTTTATCCAAAAAGTCAACATTTGATTTCAAATTATCGAAATTGTTATTTGTGTAATATGCGGTTTGTATATAAGATTTGGTTAATGAACCTGTGTATAGAATACGCCATATTTTATTTTTATTTTCGTTTTTAATTGCCGAGTATAATTGTTTTAATAAAAATGATTAAAAAACGTTGTATCTGAAAACAGAGACAGATGAAGCAGGTTGTCTCTGGAATCGGTTTTAACATTAAATAAAATATACAGTGGATTAAAAACGTTTTTTCGATTAATATACTTTTATTTACGTATTTTATTACATATATATTATCCATATACCATTGAATTTTAAATATGCGGTTCGGTTTGTTGGTTCCATATATCATTTATGTATTCTCTTGTGGGACTACCCTATTCTACCTCACCGTGCTAGTCTCGCGAGAGGGGGGGTCAGATAAGAATTTGCCGTATTAAGGATGATAAGAATAACTTCTTCTATTAGGTATTTCCCTTTGTATTACTATACCTATTGGCAAAAAGAAATAAATTCTCCAGAAGTGGAACCTTTATTGAATCATACAAAAATCCTTTGGGGACCCTTTCCCATCTCTCGTGATACTCAATAACTTTTTCTTAAATTCAATACGAGACTGTCTGGCACAAACGCGCTTCAGGCGCCGAGTGCAGAAATCGCCAAAACCCTAAATTTCACTTGAATTTTTAATGGTTCAAAAGTTATTTACGAAAGCTATGTTGTAAAGCGAGAGTCCTTGATATAAAAAATATCCCGTTCAAAACAATCGTCATTTATGTCTTTGAACTGTGTTGTTGTAGTTTTAGTACCCGGCTTCGCCCGAGATTTAAATTCTTATGTATATTCATTTTATTGTAAAACATCCCACTAGCAGATAGGCACGTAGGGCAGTCTTTAAATAAAATAGAGGAAAATAGCAGCCAGTGAACCGGACCTTGTTGAAATTGCAGCTTGAGGAGTTGTGCGTAAAATGGCGAAAGGGGGAAAAGTTTTTTTTTCGTTTTAGTTAAATTGTACAAATAACCAAATCAATTTTCCGTATAGCCCTTTGTTCAATTTAACTTTCACAAAAGATTTGGTAACACCCACTTTAGACCCCGCCCCCTCTCACTCCCTCTCCCTCGTAGTTTCCTGATCGTTATGTAGACAAGTTAGCATGCTCGTCTTTGACAAGATTAACACTCATGTGATAAATATTGGTGAAAGGTTAACAATACTGTGGTTGTGGTGTATAGTGTTGTGAACATAGTAGTGTAGTGTTGGTCCTGACGAAGAGACGGGTACGTCTCGAAACCGGTTGACCTAACATCTGGTAGTGGTTTATACTAATTTAACTAACACTCTGTTACTTTGATAAAATGAAATAACAATAATGTGATGAATCATTTGGTCGTGACATTTGCAGACACTGCTTCGGACGAACGCGCGATCGCAGAGAGCGTCAAACGCGTACTGCTCTGTGAGGCTTCGGGTACGATACGAGCGGCAAAGCGTCAGAGCAGAGAGAATTAAGGGCTCCAGCCACGATATAACTAAGCTCATTACTCTGCCATCCATGCGTCTTTTACTACTCAGGCGCATTGACGGCTCTGACGCTATGCCGCTCGTATCCGAGGCCTAATGGGCATACCACACGCACAAGTATCACCACACTTTTGCATGCTCTTGCCAGTTGCACCGAGTACAAAACACCAACTACACGCACGGTGTTTCGTGTACAAACGTGCGTTTAGTTGGTGTTTTGTACACGGTGCCCCGTTTACAAACCGGCACGCGCATGCAAAAGTGTGGTGATACTTGTGCGTGTGGTAGGTTCATAATGCTATTATTGAAAGCTGCGTTATCACTTCCGTAACAAGATTTCATGTCATTCTTCTGTTTTCGATAACTACTCCGCGTGGTGTGTCCTAGGACTTTTTATACAAATAAAATCAATTTGAAAATTGGAATTATTTTGACATGAAAATAAATATTGGGCTCCGGTGCCTCCCGGAGCTCCCCCCCCCCGGAATGCAGAGGCGCGTTTCTTGTCGAAATGAAGTTATTATATTTCTCCATACACACCCCGTACTCTTTGTAAACACGAATTTCCAAATCAATTTCGCCTCCGAAGCCCTATTGAGCTCCAGGTGTAAGAAATAATGTTTTTCGTATTCGGAGAGCGCGTGTTTGTTACTGGATACCGTGCGGCAGCGCTTCCCAAATGGTGATCCTTCCGCAAATAATAAACGCTCCAAAGTATTTTCACTGAAGCTCAAATAATTTTTTGAGCTCCGGGGAAAATAATTTCTCGAAAATACTCGATCTCGTTTCAACAAAATATTGATAAACAATTAACAATGAAGTCATTCACACTATGTGCACCGCTCGGGTTCCGGTATAAGCACACGAGACTGTATAGTATCGAAGAATGGTTTACTTGAGCGTGATCGAACTTGTCACGGTTTGTATCCATAGTGTGAATAGCCTTTAATTTTCATTTTCAGTTCATTCAGATCTTAAGGGTGCATAACGTAGAAAAAAACGTAAAATTCCCTTTTTATTCATTTCAAAACGTGGAATTATGAAATTCACTAGTACAGTCTTCCAAACAAAATATCATTTTTTCATATTAGATCATGATTTTTATAATAAAGTAAAAAATGAATATTAACAGAGTGTTAGTTAAATTAGTAAAAACCACTACCAGAAATAAATATTCTTAATAAATTTGGTAGTGGTTTTTACTAATTTTACCAACACTCCGTTATAATGTCTAAGCACAAAGTTAATGCTTTAAATATTAAAAACATTGAAATAAATATTGATTATTTGTTATTAAACAGTAAAAAAAGATCTAGTAAAAAAACAGACAGTATAATAATATATATTTAATTATTATACATCCGACTGTAAACACAGATCGGAACAAACTGATAAATAAATATGTAGCGCGGTCTTATATTATATAACTGATCTTGCTTAATAGTGTCGACAGTGTGTTTAGAAATCATATTTTTAATTGCACATAGAATTAAAGAGTTAATGTTGTTATTACGGTCGTTAGACATACTTAACTATAATTTCGGATATTTTATACGCCCCGTATGTATTACCGAGAAGCGAATCTCGAAGTTTCGTTGGATAAGTATCCAACGAAACGTTGAGATTCGCTTCTCGGTAAATACACACGGTGCGTATAAAATATCCGAAATTACAGTTAAATATGCACACAAAGTAGTAGGTTGGCAGGAAAAAAACACAAACCTTCAGGTATCGAAGGAAATTATTACAGAACGCAAGTGTCTGGGTTGGATGCGTAAAGCTCAATTGAATCATATAATTGGTGGATTTGGCTTGATTATGGAGATTAGGTATTCATGATTCAAAATATGTTTTATTTTAACATCGAGAGGAGCAGCCCCTCTCATCAATAACTCGAAACTATAGTAGTAATTAATAACTCGTATTGTGTGTGTATTACAAAGTTAAAATAAAACATATTCTTAAATAAAATGTTGCACCACGAAGTTACTGACAAATCTTTCAATGATACTATTCATGTTCATTAAAATGGGTGGAAAACATAAACTTTGTTATCAATACTTAAGTTTAATTATATTTTACTACTCGAGTTTCGAGAGAAGATGAGTTAATTTGAGTTGTACTATGATAGAATACATTTTGGTAATAAATTATATAAACTACTTCCTATGGAGACTTCTACCACTATAACCGCCCTAGGAACACGCAATCGGTAATAGCTGATATTACTCAAATAAACAGAAATTAAGGGAAATCCGGTACTTATTTTTTCATGGTGTATTATGACTTACTACAAGTTAATTTCGCGTATCGTTTCGACAATTCCAAGTGTTTTTAAATTCCTCGGTTTACCGGTACATAATTTAGCTATCACAAATGTAATATTTTTACTATATAATTTTCACGCACTGATTTTATTCTGTTTTATCTTAATTTTCATCAAAGAACATTTTGTCTATTTATTTTCCTTTACTTTTTATGCAGAATAGAAATTCTTCATTTTCTCTTTACATAAACTAGAAGAAAACATTAGAAACTAGAAAAAATACTTACGATTTTTGTGAAACACTTTTTCTTATGTTTTCCACAATTCTAGCAGTCATAATCTAAATAAATTAAAATAACAGTTTTAACAGCACATAAACAAGATACTGTGATTTGGAGAAAATGTTTATTTAATGTTTTTCTAAGCATTTATTTTTAAGTTCTTTCTTGCTGTCGCAAATAAATGTTCGATGTATGGAATAACTAGTTGGGGTCTATCTTGCGAAACAAATATTAGAAAAATCTAAAATATTCAAAATTCGGCAATAAAATTAATAAATAAAGAAAGTGCTACTAAAGATAGATATACATGAACTTTCAAGAAACAAGGCTCTATGCCAATTAATGCTATCTTGTAGTACAAACTAATTACACGATATAATGGAGGTGGGACATATAAGCATAGATTGATGCATAAACATAGGTTAAAGAAGGACTACGAATACCGAAGGTCATAAATAAGTATGGACAAAGAACACTAAAATATGTCATACCAAAAATATTTAATAAAATCCCATGTCATGTCAAAAAGGACATTTATAAAAAAGGGCAAAAGACAGAATTAATGAAAATATTACTAAATAAAAGAGACTTATTTTGATTTTGGTATTTTTTTGTATTGTTTCTTGTATTGTTATATTGTATTTGAGTTTTTAAGATTTATGTATTGAATTCATATGAATGTATTCTGGTAACTATAATTTATATATATATATTTACATATTGATGCACCTACAGACAAATGTCAATGTGATGTTTTGTGGGTCTGAGAGTAAAAATAAAAACAAATGATAAATAAAGAAATAAATAATAAAAAAAGTGGTTTTGCGGGCTTCAGTATGTATAAAGCGGGAGAGCTATATTGTATATTGCAGTATATTAAAATTTCTCCGTAGGTAGGTACTACTCGAATCTCTCCCGATCCATTTTTATTGAACGGAATTCCTCCAAAAAATTTGGGTCAACAAAATAAATGGCGTCATGTTGGGACACTGTTCCCAGTGTATTTGGAGAAGTTTTCCTAGCGGGACCATCGCCACCCCCAGATTTATCGCGGCGGCCGGACGGGGGTCGTATTTATTGCCCCGGGCCGAGACGGATGGGCTCCCGTCGGCCGGATTAATTAGCGGAGATGTGCAGCCGCCCGGCCGGGGCGAGATGCAATTGCGGTCGTCTGGACCGCCCGCGGCTGCGGCGGTCTATTTGCGGTCCGATTATTCTGCCGATCGGTGCGGTGCGGTCGCGGTCAAATCTCGAAAGCAGGCCAATTAATTCTGTTAACTGGTCGATTTTTTTAATATACCTACTGTTCGTATCTTGATGACAACGGCAGCGTAGAACCTTCGGATGTGTTTTGTATTAGATCAATAGATTGCGTATATTGGAATAATTTTAATAAATAATTTTTTACTTAATTACCATCATGCCGTTTCCCCGCGGGGGTACTCAGAGAGGATAGAGCGCTACACTTTTCTGCCCTGACATACAACTCTCGCCTCATCCACATTCATACGTCTTCGCGTGCAAGCTCGCCGATTGTTGAGGCTTCTAACACTTTCATTATATATCTTTCTTACCATTCTTTCCTCATTCATTCACTCGACGTGCCCAAACCGTCTGAGCGACCCTTTATAATTCTATTAATTATGCTAAGATCAACCTTATATTCATTCTTAATATCTTTATTCTTTACTCTATGGATCTCATAAATGGATTTGCCGTACATACGTCTAAGGGATCTCATCTAGACTGCATTTAGTCTACTTCGTTCCTCTTCTGCCCGCTCCAGACTTACCATTTTTTTATACAGTATAATCGATTACCAATTTAATAGAAAACCAGGAACATTTATAGACTTTAATACTGTGCCTTATAGGAAGGATTTATGAAATCATTTACTGCTGCCATATAACTATTTCTGACAATGCAGTAAACACGGTAAAAAAATTCAAGAAGTCGATAGCCATGCAAAGAATTATAATGTAGGTTCTCACTCCTGGATAGTTTTCTTGCACTTGTATTCGGTTTTTCGAAATCATCTGAGTTGTTGGTACATTGATTGCCATGAAATTTTCGTTTCCGAGGTTTTGATACCCGAGCTGTTTATATGTATATTTCCCTTTAGTAAACTCATTTTTACTCCCTTTATAATTAACTCGTGGCGTCTGCTTGCTTGCCGTCAACAAAAACTTGGGATCGATTTTTGACCTTTTTCCCGTGATCCAATCGAGCTGAAACTTGGCAAGTAGACTTGTGGCGACGATCAAGAAGATCTATCAAATTTTCGTTTAAAAAAATTAATAATTTTAGTATAATTTCGGATTTTTAGAAATTTTATTGGTATTTTCAAATTGGAATCATTAGAAAAGTTTGATTACGGCGGCCCGATAACGTCGCGGAATATTTTCTAAATTTGAATTACTCCGTCGGTATGCATAATAGGTACTTTACTACGAATGTCGACAATCTAAATTGACTGACAAATGTTTTTAGAATTTAATCTTCAAAGTATGAAGTGTCTTATCAAAGCTCAAAACATCTGACGTTTTAGAAATATATTAAATTACTCTAAATGTAGTGTTATGTTATATGTTTTAATTCGTCGTTGTTATATTTTACAAAGAAAGGGAGAATAATAAAAACTTGGTTTTTATGGGTTACCTTTATATTAAGTCGTGCTTGTTTTCTTGACGAAAAAACTTTGTATCGATTTTGAACCCTTTTCCCGTGATCCAATCGAGCTGAAAGTTTGCAAGCTGACTCGTGGCGACGATCAAAAAGATCTATCAAATTTTCGTTAAAAAATAATAATAATTATAGTATAATTTTGGATTTTTAGAAATTTTAATGGTTTTTTCAAATTGGAATCATTACAAAAGTTTGATTACTACCATGGGCGCCGGCGGCCCGATAACGTCATGGAATATTTAAAATTTGAATTACTCCGTCGGTAGTTATAATAGGTACTTCACTACGAATTTCGAAAATTTATGACAATTGCTTCAAAGATGACAGCACACTTCGGTTTTTTGGGAAGAAATCAAATAATAAAGAGATATTTTTAGAGATTTTTGACATAGATATTTGTCTAGACATGTTTCATTTTTAGTCAATCAATTATTACATGATGGTAAACTTAATTTAAAAAGAAAGGGAGTAAAATAAAAACTTGGTTTTTATGGGTTAGTATATTTATTAGTTTAGTATATTTAGTTAGTATATTTATTAGTTTCCAAAATCGTCCCGTACAGAAAGAACTCCAAGATTAAAATAAACAGAACTAACAGCAACACTGGGCATGACCTTCTGTTATGTATTTTAATGACTATACAACTGTCCTTTTCTAGGAGTTATTGTATACGAAAATTGCAAAATTTTTAATAGAAAGGTTTTAAGGTAAGGGAATTCAAAGAGCCGGTAGCCAAAGCCGACCCCTCAACTACACTTCTGACAGCGCTCGGACGCTAAGTATAGGCGGGACACGTTTACAAGTTTTCACATAAGAAATACTTCGAATTTAGTTTTAAAAATTTGGTGACATTTTTTAAGATGTTATACTAACATTAAAAAGAAAAAAAATTAACTTTTTCGAAAATTTTACATGTATTTCTCCCCTTAAGTAATGAGTTTTCTGTTTGTCCTCTGTGGATATAACTGACCAAAAATCTCATCAAGGCCTGGACAAATCCACCAATTATCTCCACTCGGTGACATCTTTATTTCTTTGCGTCCTCTTGTTGGCCCTCGCCCTATCTTTGTGTGGGGGAGAGGGAGAGATCTCGGCCGGCCGGCTTATGACTTGTAGTAATGTTTTTTGCTCGGGGGGATATTTGTAATGTCTACTAGATATTTTTCAATAAACTTCCTGTGCTCTGAAAGTAAATCTCTCTTTAAGAGCTCCACTTTAACATCAAAATGTGCAAGGTTTTTACAACAACTTTTTATATTTGTGTTTAAGCCACTGAATATTTTTTATTCTTAAAAGATATACAATTAGGTGCACGCATTGTAGACTAAAGGTAAAATAAAAAAAATAAAACATTAATATTTACACGGGGATTTCATGATAAATTTTTATTTTATGTAAATAATTTTCATCCTGCGCTTTTTAATTTCGCTACTAAGGCACTAAGCAATTGAAAAAAAGTTTTTAAATCTAATCGAAAACCGGAAACGGGACTATTTCCGAAGAGGTCTCGAGTGATAAGCTCTAGTGCCGCCATCTTTACAAAAAATAAATAAATGATTAGTTGTAATTACTCTTAAGCGTGTATGTACTATAAAAGCGTTGAGCTAGATTTTGTAATAAATTAACTATATTTATGGAGTGTAAAAGCAAAGGTAGCAATATCCAAAAAAAAATTAAAAAATGCCTTGAATGCAAAAATGTCCTTAGATTTTCACGGCCGTTCAGAATCTTCTAATACCATTGCAGGGTCCATCATCAGGGCTGATGATGGACGCTGCAATGGGATCCGAAATGTTGGCCAGAAAGGTCACATATACATGGCAGAATATCCCAGAAAACTATACACAGAAGAGCATTGAATGCAGTCAACGAGGATTACTAATTTAAAATATACCTAATTCTAGATTTTATCCCTTCCCAAATTGTTTTCCTTAAATTTATAGCCTCTGTTTCCTATAAAATGTCGAATTCAGTACAAAATAAATTAGTAAATTCTACGATGCCTTGTCGATGACTGCATTATTTTTTTTGGATATTGCTACCTTTGTTTTTATACCTCACATTTGTAGAAAAAAATGTCAAAAATTCTTTAGAGAGACAGTCTCCATTGTAATGTGAATCAGGTGGTCACCTACAAATGTCCTGTTACGTCATATTATGAACTAAAGTTACTTTGCTTTTAAAACCCATAAAGTGTACGACGATTCGGGACTAAACGTCAAGGTTTACAACTACAACACCTATTAGAATTTGCACCTTTCCAAGATACAAGTACAAGAAATTACAGCGATGTTAACAACAAATAGATACCTACCCATCTTTTAACCCTATTTTGACCGCCAATATTCGAAATAGGATCGAAATAATTTTCTTTACTTTTTCCATTTCCATCTTTTTTGCGAGCTCTTGATAAAATAAGAAGTGCTTAACGAGAGAGTGACTCCGTCCGGACATGGAGTCCTGGCAGGTATTGTTTGTCACTTCTCCTCTACTATCCAACGGACATTTCCGCGAGCGCTTCCTCGCCATTATTTTGTTTGAAACCCTCCTTCCGGCAGCGCAACATCTTCCCATTTCCGCTTCCCGCCAAATGAATGAGTGCCGGGTAAATAAAACAGCCTTATTGGACTACCCATTAGGCGTTACTCGGTCGGATGTGGAGGATTGGGTGGGGTGGCGTCTGTCCTCCACGGGAGAGGGCTAATCTGGTTTTGCTTTCAGCCTGCTCCGGAAGCGTCGCCGAATTAGTGATGCAACGATCTAATGCCGATTTCCTTATTTTCTTACGGGGTCGTTATAAGCTCAATTCATTGTATTTTTACTTTTAAGTTGTACCTAGTTTTCCGTTATTTTTTTAAAAATATATTTTAATTATGTTTGTAAACGGAGAACATCACTTGTTCTATGTTAGAAATTATTATTATTATTTATTTATAATTTATAGAATTAAACTATGTTTACACCACTTTTTTTATTATTGAAAAAATTCAACAAGTTTCGAAAACAATTTCTTCTTCGTCAGGATAACAAAAATAAAATTTAAAAATCAAAGTGTAGATAATCAAAATATTAAAAAGTTATATATGGACAATGAATAATATAAAGTACCTACTTAACATGAAAATAAATTTAAAAGATAACTATTTGCAAAAAGGACCTGATTATTTATAACATTCAATTTATTATTAACACTCTTTCTTATTTCCAAAATTTTATAAAGGAAAATGTGTAGAAATTTTGAATTAGAGTTAAGGAGCACTTAAGGTGTTTAAATAGTAATAATTATTCAGAATTTGCTAATCATATTTTGGCTATGGATCATTCTTTTGATATTAATTAGGGTTAACAATTTTACATACAAAATTATACAGAATCACAGTTTGATAAATTAAAATTAGAATTTTTGTTATCCTGGCGAAGAAGCGACAAATATAAAATAATGGATATTAAATTATGCCAATTACAAATTTTCCACTGAATGTAGTAATTTATTAAAACAAGTGCGATGCAGTAAAAGAAAATTTTAAAATTATGTTAACTGCGAGTGGGGAGGGTGGAGGAGAATGTGGGACGGGAGTAGAAGGAAAGATAAATTGTATGAATTAGTTTGGGTGCGGTTGTGTAAATATTGTTTGTTTTATGTCTTATATCGTTGAGTTGAAAATGTCAATGTGGCGATAGTTTGTGTTAAATGAATTTGTGGATCTGTAGATAAAGGAGTTTTGTTTCGAATTGGTCATGGAAAGGGAAGATAAAATGTGGGTGAATGTTTGTTATTGCGAGTTGGGATATGGCGTTGAAGAAGTTCAGGGTTACATGGAGCCTCCAACCCAAATATTCGAAACTCGAATATATTCGCCTGTTTTTAATTCTTATTCTAACGCCTTATTCGAATACTTTGAAAAGTATTCGTAAAGTTTCGTGCATATTTATATTATAAGATTTTTAATATTTTTTCAAACGAAACAAAGGTTTACGAACCCTGAAAGTCATTTGCGAGGGTTTTCAGTTTATACCGCTATGGGCTATATAATGAAGTCGGACATCAAAGATGTAAACGCCGTCGGACGTCTTTTTTTTTTGCCTTTTTTTAAGTCATGTTTATCTTTATAGTTTTATTACAATAAGCACTTACGGTAGAGTCAACGATGGAGTCAGCTTTTTCATAAATACTTGAGCCGACAAACAAGAAGTTATTTACAAAATAATTTTTAAAAAACTTACACGTGGGGTGTGAGATAAGAAGTTATAAACATCTTAAATTTTGTCAGTTATCGAAAGAATACTGACTCGTCTGTATCTAATTTTTTATTGTTTTTATATATTTATATTTACAAAATTGAAATATATTTTATTGTGTTTTTTTTTTTAATTTGTATTTCTAAATTGAACATTATTTTTCAATATATTTTTTGTTGTTTTTTTATAACATATATTTTTAAAAATTAAAATAAATAAATTCTCTACAATTATTATGTTTTTTTTTAAGTATATAGAATGTATTTATCATCCAAAGTAAATTATTCCTTTCTTAAAAATTTTACGAATATATTTGAATATTCGAATATATTATCATTAACTATTCGATATTCGAATAGTTGGAATCACGAATATTTAGAGGCTCTAGTTACAACTCATAAAACTACGATTTTTGAGTATTTTGTACTTGATCAAATATTGTTAGTTTAGTATTTGTATTTTGTATTTTGATCAAATATTGTTAGTTTTGTGTGACGTCTATTATATTTGATTAACTAAAATTATTAATGTTGTATCATTGTTTTTAGATGATTATTTACCTAAACAGAGTATAAATAAGGGACTAGGTAGATGTGACTTAAACTACTTCACATACCGCCGAGGCAATCCCGCAAGTAATGGGTTAGTTTTTGTGGTGCGAACCTCTCATGTGAGCGTATTTCAATTTAACGAGCCTTTTACCAAAAAATATCTACGTTCGGAATATTAGCTGGGGTCGACCAGTAAAACTTACCTCTAGACTGCTTTCGAAGGAAGTATTTAATTTTATAAAATAAGTCCTATGTCGGTAAAAGAAGGCAGATTCGGATTTATTTTAGTATTAAGTGGACAAGTTTCGGATGTTTCCTGAAAATTATAGTTTTGGCCAATTTGCACGGAGTCCGAAACATATTTGTTCATCTCACTCTTTTCCCATCTTATTTCTTGTTAAGTCTTGGCTCAAACAAAAATTTCCTGTATTATAACTTCGTAAGCCCTTCCATCGTAATTTTGAGAACGCAAAGTAAATATTTATTTTTAATTTTATGGTGCTATTTTTTACTTCAATAATGCAACTTTAATAATTTTCATTATTATTATTACAATTTATTTATTTAAGCATACACAATGAATATAAAGTTGGGTACTTTAACATTGTTTTAACATTTGGTTTTTTCAATTTTTCAGTGAATTTCATTGTTTTTTAGTTGCATTATTATGTAAAAGATTTAAATAAGCATACACAGTGAATATAAAGTAGTATACTTTTACATTTCATTTGTTAATTTTTTCAGTGAATTTAATTTTTTTTGTTGCATTATTATGTAAAAGGTATTCACTGTCTCGCTGTCTCCTTAACTAGACCGAGGTCTGCGATAATCCAAACAGGTTTAGCCATTGTGTCCAACATTGGAATCATAAAAATATGCTCTTAATTAACAGTAAACGATATACTCTAAATAAACTAATCACTGTAATGTTTATTATGTTGTATGGTTAATAATAAGAAAAAATGTTAATTTCACTTTCCTTTTCTTTCGTTCTAATTTTGTTCACGTTCATTACCCTATTACTTTTTTTTAAACCGGAGTACGATATTCTTGGAAATGGCAAATAATACACTAAACTAAATATTTTTCGGGCCGAATCATCCGTCCTTCTCAAATTGAGATCTGTCGAAGTTGAATGGTTTTACGTGGTAGCTGTTTGTCGCTTCTGGTGTAATTGCGGGCACATCGCTCGCAGCGCACTTCACAGCTCGCCCATTGTGTTCTCGTATTTTTATTATGACTTTTATTAACGACTATAATTTATATTACAAATAAGGAATGGTAAACATAGCACGAACATGTTTACCAGTATCTTAAATTTGTTAGCAAATATAATTTATTAATATATTTTTTGTTATATATCGCGAATAATGTAAAAACCTTTCAGTCCAATTTACCCTTTTTTTATGTTTCCCTTCTTGCCGCGCTGGTAAACCGTATCTATTTCGAACACCCTATTAAGGGATGAAGTATGTCGTCGGTGGTCTAACAACCCTCAGATTGCCCTACTCAACTTTACATATTTGATTGTATTATTTGTACGTATCTACTTATTTTATTTGATTAATTACACCTACATGTTTCGGTAAATCCTTTCCATAACTGTCAAAATATCAAAATGAATAATTTCTTTTGTTTTTAATAATTTGAAAAATTATTTTTATATAATATTGCGGAAGTTCTTGATTACTCGCAATTATTGGAAAATTTTTAGAATTCAGCTTTTTTTAGATACATATAAATAATACAATCAATATTTTTTAGGAATATCGATAAACTTCCAGCATATTTTTGTCTCGTAATGTAGGCAGGAATCTACCTGTAAAATATTGTAAACCAGCTCTGTAGACTCTGTAGAATTTTTAAAATTACGTGTTTACTTCGCTTGTTGTTATATTATATTTAACATCCCTTTTTTAATTCGGAATTTGTCTTCTAGACCTGGCTACATCACGTTGTTGAGCGTTCGTGTAGACCGGCCTTTATACAACTTTAATTTTATGATGGTATATGAATTATACACTTCAGGATAATGCAGTTTGAAGTACAGTTAGATAATTATCTTCTCTATTTTATGTTATTTTAAAATTTTAATTTATATTTTGTGTACAACTCTTTCCTATAAATATTGTTTCGTTATTCGTGTATTTGATCCCAGACAATTTCATGTTCTGGAAAATAAGTTGTTTTTTTTCAATTTGTACAGATTGAATGATCATATTTCTGTTGACTCACTTTGCAGTCACCGGATGCTGGAAATCTTCCCCGCCGGTGCCCTCATCTCTATGAACTGTCGAACATTAATGCAAAAGAGGAATAAGCGAATTAATAAGAACGCTCCAACCTAAAAAAGGAGAAAAAAAAACAAAACAGGAATAATTTACCCCGGTTGACAGATCGCCCGCCCTTAAGCGCGTAATGTTTGTTGGACTCTAGTTTCCACCTTGTCAAGACGATGAAAGTGCTTTTAGTTGTTAGATTTATGTAGCCATAGAGATTGTATCTCCATAACTCACGAATTATTTCGGGTGTTTTCGGGCTGCAAACTTAATGTTGCCACCTGCGATAAATCTCGCAGGCGTGACGCACAGGTGCAAGCAGCGCCCGCCACATTTGCGGCGACAATGCGCAGTAACCTTGTGCCGCGTTCTACACAATGCGAATGTGTTAAAGTCATCAATCACTTGTACAGCGTACTCATAAAAGTGTAGAAAACAATCCAAGGTTAAGTGTCTTAATATCCAATGATATAATAAACTGTAGATACGTCACAAGCGTGAAATCTTGGCAACTCAAAAGTAAATTAAAAATCACTTAAAATTATTCACAAACTAGCAATTGGCAAAATACAAGACGAAGACATAAAATTAGACAAAATACACGTAAAACACCAACACAACACTAGAATGGCTCAAAACTATCACATAACACACGCCAAAACAAAAACAGGACAATCCCGACTAATTTGCAACGGACTAAAACTATACAATGACCTGCCACAACAGACCAAACAACTGACCACTGACAAATTCAAAACAGATGTGACAAAAATATTAAAACTCTTCCAAATATAAAAAAATTCCTTTGTATCTAAATTATATTATTATATTTTCTTACATTGATCATGTAAAAATGTTACCCATAAACCTCCTAGGTTTCCATTACTTTTTAAATAATAAAAAAAAAGGTAATTCCTTACTTGCATTCGTTATCGACCGGACCTTCTTTGTGATCAGGCGCGATGCTACGCCGAAAAAAAAGTCCCGGGGAAAAAGGAACAGAGTATCGTACACTATTGTAAGAATGAGTATGTTATTTTAGTCGCCGTGACTTCAAATTACCTGATTTTTACGTGATTACTTGATTATGTGATTTGTTGTCTCTTTCAATGCGATATTTGATACATATGAAAGTCGGCTAGTATGGGAATAACGTGTCTATATTATAATCATCATCATCATCATCATTCTTGGCACTACAACCCTTGGTGGGTCCTGGCCTCCTCAATAATTTTCCTCCACTCATCTAGTGTCAGCTCTCTCCAGTTTCAAAGCTCTAAGGTAGAGATATTTTTCAGGACGTTGTCACTCCATCTTAATTTTGTCCTTCCTAAGCTCCTTCGCCCTATTGGCCTTGAGTTCAGCAGGGACTTTGGTGCTTGATGCTCGGACATTCTCTCCACACGACCCAGCCACCGAAGTCTTCCCAGTTTTATAAATTTTGTGACGTTTGGCTCCTTAAATAGTTTATAGAGCTCATTGTTGTTGTTGTTGTTGTATATTCTATATTATAATACGTCAATGTTAATATCTATTAAAAATAACCTTCCTTTCTTCTCTCACGCCTGCCTTCCTTTGTAGGGGAGAGTGCCCGTGAAAGGGGACGATCGTGAAAGTGGTATTCATCCTCCAATGCGAAATAGGTACTCCATAAACAAATGTGGGAAAAATACGTCGCACAAGCGCCGACAAACGGACCGGACGCGACTAGGAATCTCGGTCCCACGTCGGCAGTTAGACGTGTTGAAAGTTTTCGGAGCGTAGAAGTAAATTTTACGACGCTTTCTAAATATAAATTTAACATTAAAGTCATCGATAATTACAAATCGTTACATAAGAGGACTATCTCAGCTCATTTAAAAATAAGGTTCACCAATTTTGCTTTAAATAAGAGTTCTGTTAAGTATACTGGAGTAAAAGTCACGTATACTTGTACGTGACGTGGGGGAAGGGACGTGGCGTTGCACTAGTTAACAAATCTAGAGCGCGTCACGCAAGTGTACAAATCTTATAAGCAAAGAATTTAGTACATTTATGAAACTGGATGTTCCATATGTCACCAGGCCACCTAAAATAATTGCCAAAAAGGAAGTAAACAACCAGTCAGACAAATAACATCAATGGAACGTGGATTAGTTAGAACGTAATATGTAGGACATGTTTACGTGTTATGCGTAACTACACCTGTTCAATTCATAAATCGTACAATTACGTTTTTAATGAATCTCCCTTAGTGAATTTTACAAAGCAAAGTGTTTACGAAAGGGACAGATTGCATATTTTTTTAATTCGATTTTTAAGCACGTGTGTTAAATTATTTCAAAAACTAATAATGAATATTTGTTGGGAGCAAAACATATTGATTTTTTCGAAATTACTTTTAAGCGAGTTATGTAGGTTAATAAAAAAATGTCACTCATACTTTTTCCACCCAGTAATTAAAAAATCAGAGTGAGACAAGACTGCGCCATTAACTCACGTTTTTGCTTCGACGCGGCCGCAAAGGAGATAGATGTGTGTGTGCGCTGCATACTTTGATATTATCTTTGGTCAGTTTTAACCGTATTACCATACATATGACGTATATCAGGCCCCGTTTTCCCGGCGGAACCGTGCCCCGCCCCACCCCCGGGTCGCTTCCGGTCTGACCGGACGTCCGGCCCAAGATGGCGCGGGACACCTGTTGAAAGCCTTGTGAATATTTCATGAGCTCGGATTTATCTCCGAGGACCGCCGCGCCCGACCGTCTCGCGTCTCTCGTAGGCCGGCTACGCCGACGTAGCGAACTTGCTTTAGGCATAACCAGTCTGTTAATTCCATTCTTTAAAAAATTCACAGTCAATTTAAAATCGGGACAATCGCCTTCACAATCAGGAATATTATATGATATAGAATGGATCCCATAATTTTTACTCAAGTAAAGTGTTTGATTAAATTAGATATCCTACGCGAACGGCGATTTCCTAGTCAGATAATTTATATTTTACATATTTTCAATGTTTATAGTGTACTTTGTGGTTGGACATAATAATTGATTTTAAGCAAATAATTTTGTATTAACCACTTAACTATAACTCTATGTCTATCGGTTTCGACACCGCTGTATCTTCATCAGGATGAACGCAAATTAACTACCTATCCATTATCTATTCTAGCAAACAAATCAATTTTTGAACGGAGGCTTGGCTGCAACTATGGTGGGGGTAATTGAGAAGTGGACGCCGAAATGGGGAATATGTCAAGTAACGAGCTATTCATAAAATTTTAACCAGATCTTCTTCATGTGCCCTGTCGGGTTCCCCCGACGGACGTCGGCGATCATCTGGGAGAAAGTTTCCCTGTCTAGGTCTGTGCGGAACAGCTATTCTACGCTTCTTATCCCCGTCTACTCTCGGTTATTACCAGATAAATTTTATGAATAGCCCGTTACTTGAATATTCCTCATTTCGGCGTCCACATCTCAATACTCAAAATTCACCCCGTTCAAAAATTTCTTTGTTTGCTAGAATAGATAATGGATACAAAGTTACTTTGCGTCCTTCCTGGTGGTCAGATACAGTGGTATCGAAACCGGTAGACGTAGAGTTACTAGTTAAGGGTTAATACAAAGTTGTTTAATTAAAATTAATGGATACATTTTATTTAATCCTACTAAACATAAAACATATTGAGAATGTTCTTAGGTTTTCACGGCCACTCAGAATCTTCAAGTTTGTGTTTACTGGGGTACTATGCCGTGTTGTTACGACCTTTCATTCAAAGTCATTCTCGTCGCAGACTCCGCAGAGATAGTGATCAGACAGCAGATTAATCACACAACACAATACATCATGACTTCGGCACGGTATTGCAAGCCGATACTTAACCATAACACCAACATTCAAGACAACACATCAGCCCTGATGATGGACCCTGCAATGGGATCCGAAACGGCAAGTCGGCCCGAAAGGTCCTAACAATACGGCATAATACCCCAGTAAACACAGACTTGAATAAAACATATTGGTTTATTATTCCTAATTTCACTAGAAATGGACTTTGCATCTCATCCTTTCATATAGAGTATTATATGTAAATACTACATTATATAAACTCTTATATTTCTTATATGGCGATATTACGGTTCAGCATTATCATTCGGCGAATGTGCTAGTGCGCGTAGACCCGCGCGATATTAAAATTCCGCTGGCGATTTCCTTTCTCCCTTTGCCCGTACTCTCCCGTACACCTTCAACCTTGTCGCTGTCACAGTGTTCCCTTTGGGTTATTATATTGCAATATAATAATACCCTCGCCCTCGGCAATTCCATCCTTCCTTCCTTCCGGTATTAATATCGGTGTTCTTCTTCTCGCGCCGATCCATTTCCGGAATTATTTTCGCTGAATATTTTTCACCTTATTCTTTTACTACGTTGACCCTCGTCTCGACAGTGATCAGTGTAGATTTTTACAACTCAATACTTTGAGCCTTAGAACCATTTTATTTTGATAAAATACACGGCAATAAAGTTTTTTAAAATAAACATTACAAATGTAAAGTGAAAATAATTAAAATTTTGGTTTACAAAATATAACAAACAATAATACAGCGCAAAAGTAAACAGTTCATAGAAAAATACAGTAAGTACCCAAAAATTTAGGGATTATAAAGTTTGTAGTACAAGCAAAATCAGACAGTTGATCCTAATAATTATTATATTGCAGAATATTTATAAATAAAGTCAGAAAAACAAAATTACATGTAGAAAAAATAAAACAAGAAATCCCCGGAACAATTGAAAAACAATTTTTAAAACTGTAAATTGAAAATGAATATTAAAACTTAGCAAGAAATTATTCAATCAATAAACATTTAAAATTAAGTTACTGAAAATACATCTGACAGAAAAGAATATATATTAACATGCCTGTGTAATGGTGAGTTCAATATAATATAATAATAATACATATTTTAATATCAACATTTCTACACACACAAAAATAGTCACAAGTACAAAGGTTTGTGAATTTTTTGAAAATTACAATTAACATTTTGAATATGATATTTTATTTTTTTTTATTTTTTAATTTAAAGACTATCGACAGGTCAGAATGACCCTAATGGATAGTCATTTAGGACAAGGTGATTAGTACAGTTACAGTTTACGATGATACATTGAAATAAAACATTAATACTTTATACAATATAAGTATACTACAGTGAGTGATTATAATATGAACGAAGTTCACATTCTCCGCACGACATAATAGGCATGTAGGCTCCCAGGTCAACCAAGTCAGGAAATGTGTACCCGCGCTTTGTGGCTATAAAATTTTTGTTTAGGTTGATTTCCGAAGAGTCCGTCTTACACGTAATTAATAATTAAATAATACACTTTTACGATAAATTGATAATAAGTTCTTTAATTAAATTAAAATTTAAATCCTTCAGGGCGTAATTTCTGAAAATAACGCAAACTCAAAATTACATTCAACCTAAAACGCCACACCATAAAAGACCTGCACAAAGTCATCAACATGCCAAACCCGGAAGAATTGATATGCATATAAGTACATATTGAAAAGATAATGATGCTTTCAGAAACAAAGAACAAATTACTAAAAGCCAACATCACCTTGTATCAGAACAGCAACGCACACCCACACCACACAAGGAGAGATATACAAGAGCGGATACGTCGAGAATAGATAGAAAATGACGTGGACTCTCCTTCCACTCAATCAAGAAATGTTTTTCCTGTAATTGTGCAATAATCCTACAAATATTTAAATCAGCACTTGTGTGGACGTCTTTCACAAGCACAAATAAAAAATCTATTTTTATTTCACTTTTGCGGCATGTTTCCCAAAAATACATCCCTTTTAATCTTAATATTTGGTAATTTGGTTTTATGTATAAAATGCACTGGACACAATTTTAACATTCTAAAAAGTTGTACAGTGTCTCGTAGCTAGTAGCAAACACTTCGGGAGAGTATTCTTCATTCAATCTTGAATAGAAAATAATATTCTTTACATTTTGGGTGAATTGTCGACTGGTTTACGGAGATAAGCAACTTCAAAGTTTTGCATTTTTTTCTCTGAAATATTAGATTCAGTGTAACCAACTATAATAATGTAACGTGTGTATGGAATATTAAAAATTTATTTGATATTCGAAATTCGCTTTGATAAAATAAATAAAGCCTTGCAGAAATTTTATAAATATACTTTTCTAAGATTTTTATGATTTTATTTAATTTGTATTGTAATTTTTAATATTCCATATAAGTTACTGATTTGAGTCGCTTATCTCCATAACTGTCGACATTTTTCCAAAAGTGAAAATAATATTTTCTATTCTAAATTGAGTGAAGAAGACTTTAAATATGTTTTTGATACTAGCTCCGAGACGTCCTGCGTATATCAAACCATTTAAAAATCCATTATCCTAATTTCGAATCTCCGACTGCCTGTACGTAACTCGCTGGAAATAAGTTGGAATTACAACAACACTGATGACCAGCCGCTAGTTATGCCCGGGCGTCCGAGTGTGGCATGTCGACCAGCGCGCACCTTATGGGCCTACCACAGGCACACACATCACCACACTTTTGCATACGCATGCCGGTGGCACCGTGTACAAAATCCAACTACAGACACGTTTGTACACGGAACACCGTGCGTGTAGTTGGTATTTTGCAGGCGCGTGCAGTGGGAACATTGAAGCATTTTTGTGGGCGTATATTTTGGGAAAAAAAAATAGAAATCAAATATTTACGCTACAGATTTGTATGATATATCAAAATATGAATACTATGATAACAATTGCGATAGAAATATCACGAAACATATATTGTATTCCAATTTTTTTCCAAATAATTGGTTACGTAAAAGTCATGCTCCGATGTTCCAAATGCACGCCCCTGGTATTTTGTACACGGTGCAACCGTCATGCAAAAGTGTGGTGATACTTGTGCGTGTGGTAGGCCCATTAGGTTACACGCAAGAGTCGTTACCTATTAATTATTATGTCCCGTGATTTTTCACGGGTTTATGGCTAGTTCTTGTATTAATCTCTTGACAGTTATTAATTAATTTACTGTTATGTAAATACCCTACGGGTTTTAATTTAAAAGATATAGTAATTCTTCAATAATAGCAAAATACTTTTGTCGTAACATTATTATTAATAATAAAAAAGGAACACTTTGTACAATTAACATGGTTTCCTGCTCGAGGCCAATGGTTATACATTGTACTCCGATGAAGTGTCATAGAGACAAGTGGTTTTATATTTAATTGGTAATTTATTTATTTTTTTATTAATAAAAAAATACTTCATAAAATATTTATTTTTATTCAGTACTATAACAGTATTATAACATTGTGAACGACCCGGCTCCAAAGATTTCAGGGCTCAGAAAAACAGCAAGTTCTAAAAGCTAAGTTTGTCTTCGCTCTATAAAGTTGGTGTGATGTGTTCCATCGATGACAATGGTAGACAATGAATGAATAGCTGGAGTCTGATGCCATAATTTCATCCCTTTACTTTTTAACCTCCACGGTAGTTGCTAAAGGGCCCGTTAACGAAGCTTCCTGACGTTGATATACGTCACGTGGTACCCTCGAGCCCGACACCCCTTTCAGCGCGACCGTCTCGGATATTCGGCTTTTAAAGGAATTAATATTTCATACCGGGATAATTGCACTGAACGTCTTTCGTCTAAATCTTAAACACTCCTCGACAGGGTAGGTAATTTTGTACCGATGCGATGGGGTTATTATTTTTCTTATCTCAGTAATTTGAAGTAATGTTATTTTCTTCTTCTTCAAACACAGCAAAATTATTTTGTGGTGATATTATAATTATAATTTATAGAAATTAACTTTATATACACCACTTTTTTGTTGAAAAAAAAATTCAACATGTTTCAAATCCAATGGTTTCTTCATGAGGATAACAAATTTACAAAATTAAATTTATAAAAACTATTTACAAATATCTTTTAAATTTATTTTCATGTTAAGTAGGAACTTTATTATTATTCATTTTCCATATACAATTTTTTAATATTTTGACTATCTATACTTCGATTTTTAAATTTAATTTTGTACATTTGTTATCCTGATGAAGAAACCATTGGCTTTGAAACATGTTGAAATTTTTTTTTAATAAAAAAGTGGTATATAAAAAGTTAATTTATATAAATTATAATATTATTTTGTTTTAATTTTATTAAGTTGTGCAATAAGAAATAAATTATTGCCATTACGATTTAATTATCGTGTACCTATATTTTATATTTTTATTAATTATATATAATTATCAAATTACACTACGTAAATTTAAGGATGTTGGTATTTGGAAATCTAGAATTATTAGAAGTATTATAATTATCATATCGATTCATCAAAAGATATGACGATTTTTTATGAAAAATCAAAAATATCATTTATTTACTTTTTATTTTATTTTTTCAGTCAATAATGTAATTTTCATCATTGTTATAAGTATCTGCCACCTTTCTACGAACATATTTAGTCCATTATATTAAAATTTCTGAGACTTAAAATGCAAAAAATGACCCGAGGGATATTTTTACTTGCGCTATTGTGTACATTTTTTTGTCATTCAAAAAATATTATAGTGTCTTGAATAAGTGATAGTCGGAAGGTCCGAGATATAGAGGTATAAGGTGGATGCTTAATAACCCGATTCCTTTCCTTGAGTTGGCTCACCTTCGTCAGATGTGGTCGCGCTTTATCGATAGTCGAAAAGCAAACAAGGACGAAAATGCAATTGATCGATTCAAAAAAACACGAGGGCTCTGTACTGTTCGCTGGCTAGTCCAAAATTGAATGTTAAGTGAAAAGAAAGCTTCCTTTATACAATAGAATAGTTTGGAAATATATGGTACTAGCTGTGTCCACGCGGCTTCGCACGCGTAAAACTTTCGCGAACCTTCTAGAACATTCTCCTTCCAGAACTTTCAAGAAATTTATTGAATGTACAGGAACCTTCTAGACACACCGATACATTCCGCCACTCGGTTTAGAACATTATAGAACTTTCGGGAATTTTCTAGAACCTTCTCCTTCCAGAACTTTCTACAGCAGGTTTTCCGGAACCTTCTAGACTCACCGACACAGTCGGCGCGCCTATTTTGAAACAATGTGAAGCATTTGCGGCCTTCCCATAACAGAACAATGTGCTAGAAAGCACATTTTCGTCACCCACTCCCACTCACGCACAGCCACCCCCACCAAACTCGCCATATTTTCGATGTGACACCAAGGGCTATCCACCACCATAACCACCGGTGGATGGTTATGGCTGGTTGTGGAAAAAACTTGGCGGATAGGGAAACACGGGTTTCTTTATATATATATATATATATATATATTGATTTGTCAGTTCGAAAATATGTAATGTTATAAAAATGAAAGAAAAAGAAGAAATGTCTGACAAACCGTTTGTCGTAGGTGGTGAGGCGACCCACCACGGTATTAGCGCGGAAAAATTTTCGACTGATGTTTTACGCGATACTCTTCGTGTGTCAGAGCAAAACTAGTCACCGCTTCCGCCTACGGAATAAGGAATCTAAAGTAAAGATTAAAACATTGGCATTCCAAAACCGTGCATTTGCGACCGGCCGTTTTGACAATAATATTGGTTATATTATTTCGCTCGTCCGTTTCAAAACGATTTGAGGCGAAATAATAAATCCGATAGACCTACCGCAAAAACTGTCGCATTGTGTGAGTTTTAATGCGGCGAAGAGGAAACTAAATTTATCGGCTGAATAGAATTATGAATGTAGCGCGGGGGCGGGAGATGGATGTCCGCGGCGGGAGCACCGCTTTCCGCTGTAAGATGTCATAAAGACCGGGTTCAATTTGTTTTTATTTTAAATTAAGCGATTTTTTTCAAAGTAGACTAGTTTTGCCCTCGCGGTTTATTTTATATTAACTTATTTATTCGTTTGGTGGGCTCTTGAAACGCGGTTGGTCCGATTACGAAATTCTACATATGTTGTTAATAACTAACTTACTTACTTACCATCACGCCGTTTCCCCGTGGGGGTAGGCAGAGAGGACAGAGCGCCATACTCTTCTGTCCTGACACAACTTTCGCTTCATCCACGTTCGTACATCTTCGCATGCAAGCTCGACGGTTGTTGAGGCTTTCTTTCCATTCTTTATCTTCTTTCCATTCTATATCTTTCTTTCCATTCTATATCTTTCTTACCATTCTTTCCTCATTCATTCGCCCAACATGCCCAAACCACCTGAGCGACCCTATTTTTATTCTATGTATTATGCTACGATCAGCTTTACATTCATTCCTAATATCTTCATTCTTTACTCTATCAAATACACATTCATAAAACCGAAATAATTATTTATTTCCCAACTGTCTATACTCAACTTATAATCCCGAGCAATAAAATTAGGTTGGGAAAGTAAATACATGGAATCATGTAAACCGTATTATATATTGATATATTTACTTGTTACATCCATTTTTAGAATGTAAAAAGTTTCCACTGATTAATGTTTGACATCGATTAACCGTTCGGGTGCCAGAGCGCACATCTGCGCTCCCTAGACACGTATTCGAATTCGGCCTATTTTACCTGCGTTTATGGGCTTTTAAAGCCTATCATTGGATATATCTCAAGTTTTTGAATGAATGAACGAGTTCTATTTGTCAAGTAACCTCATTTGCCGCGCAAACCGGACAAAAAAATCATTCCAAATGTCGTCTTCGAACCGCGCATTGATTTTGTTTTTATCTGTTAAAAAAGTGATAAATTTAAGTATTTTTATATTCTTGGATATATATTTAGAATGAAAATATTGAAATACAATATCTTTAGTGTTATTGCTTCCATGGTTTTATTCGATAAAAATGTGCGTACATTTTTGACAGTAAATTTCGTTACTTATTTACATAATTAATGAATCAGTAATTATTGAAGTCTGTATATTGAGAAACCAGAAACTGCAACTTCTTAGCGATTATTGTTGATGTTTACATGAATATAACCATCGCAAAAACATGTATAAAAAACAGCAATCGTGCGCGGCATACGACCGGTTAAAAAATTTTTAGTTAGTGGACAGCTAGATATATAGTTATTCATTGTCTATTGTGTTTCTATGATGACCTACTGATATCTTTACAATCAAACTCTCGTACTAATTCAAGGTTCGACCTGTCATGAGTCATGACACTCGGGTTTGGGTGTGTACACTTTTATCGCACTTGCTCTACCAGCACAAAACTTATTAGCATTAGGTGCTAATCTAGCAGTCTAATTATGATCTAGTCCAGGTGTGGCGAACCCTCGATTGTGTGGCGTGCCCAAGCAATAAAAAATTAACAAAATAGAAAAAATGTTTTTTTCTGAATTTTACAAGCTTAAAAATTACAAAAATAAAGTCGTAATAGATAAACATACAGATTAGTTATTTATCAATGAGATTTTTTCTGCTGTACAATTGATGACAAATTCTTAATATCTGGTTCATATTTCGTTACTTTTAGTAATACACACGACCAACTGGATTCATCAGTCATTCCTTTTCTTGAATTACATTTTATGAAATTCATTTCTGAAAATAATGACTCCCAAGCAATGTAGAAGAGAAACTTGATAATATTGCTCTCGCTAGTTTCTTTAAAGCGCTTAAGATTTCTGGAATGGCATTCCATTGTCTTATTATTTCTTCTTCTCTATTCTCAAACGTGCCACCTCTGTCACCCGTGCCCTAGGTTCGCCGCACCTGATCTCGTCGTATTAGCATCACTGCGGTCAGCGCTGGCATGTACCGAGTGCGGTTTGACACGAAACCGATAGGTGACGCATCTCCCCGTTCCGACCGAGGCGCTGTTTATTTGTCCCCGAGTGTTCGGTGTATTTACAGATATTGCAGCAATTAGAATATCTCGAAGGTTTGGCCCATGATGACGACTCGAGCGGGATTGAAGCCTGTCCGAGGGGACATGACTAATGCGCTCGGAAGACAAACACTCTATTCCAGTGGTTCCCAAAGTTGACAGGACCGGGTCCCGCCAAAAAAAAAAAAATTAAATTTTCGGGACCCACCTCCTCCTGCCTCACAATTCATATTGTAACCATACGAAAGATTGTTCAATTAAGAAAAAAGAAAAACCTCCAAATATAATCGAAATTTTTAATTACGAAAAATGTTAGTATTATGTGATATTTTAATGGGAAGGATGAATTTGTTGCCTTTTTTTGTCATAACAACATTAGCGTTGACTTCAATTTTAGTCACTTTTAATCGCAGTGAATTCGAACGTCCAATTTCTTTCTGTATTTAGTCTTAATAGAAACCATGGCAGAAAATCCCACTTCACATGAGGTAGTGAAGGGGAGGAGGACTTTCATCGCTTCGTCATACAATCTGGGATAAGTATCAGCTACTGAAAGCCAGAATTTTGCTAATTGCTTGCGATTAAACGTATTTTTCAGCAATGTATCTTCTGATAAATCGATAAGCTCTTCACTTGCTTTTGTTGACATTTCAGTCGGTATGTTGTCTTGAAATGGATTTTAAATCCAGTCTATCCTGTTGAACTTTTTCATCTTTTCTTCGAAGTCGGCGTTACAGTTTTTTTAACTCTGTTAAATGAGTGAAAATTGCAGACACTGCATTGATATCTGGATGCACTTCGTTATCCATAATAAACACGACACGACCCGGACTAGACGTGTTGCGCGGTGTTGTGACTGCGACCCACCTAATATCCGCTCGCGACTCACCAGTGGGTCGCGACCCATAGTTTGTGAAACACTGCTCTATTCTAATTTTTAAATATTTGTGTCGCAGTCAAAAATAAAATGGCTTCGTTTGTAAATGTTTCGTGCGTATAAATAAGTATACTATACGAAGATAATTTTCCGTGAGTTTATCGTACTTTGAAAATATTTCCAAAATACGAGAAGATTGCAAAAAATTAAGTATTGTTTCCCTTACGTCCAACATATTTATTATAATATTATACGTGTACGCTGGAGCAAAACATATATCGTAGCAGCCCGGGTTTTTCGGGACAAATTTGTGATGAAGCAATAGATTTTTATGTATCGAGAGGGGAAATAAAAAGAGAATTGTGATTTTTATTAATATTAATGCTGGAGTCAATGCGTAGGCATTGGCCCGTTAAATCAAATGTGGATAAATTATTTCTTCCTCGGATGCGAACGAGGAATTCTCTTCCATATTTCTTTGCGCCGCTTTATGGTGAAAACAAAGCATTTCGGATTTAACAATATTTTTATATGTATGGACAATTACTGGATTTTTTAGATTAAGTTATAGAAATCTATATGAAACGAAGCTCTTTACATAGGAAACATGTATGGAAATTTTCATAGGTTATAATAGCCACAGGGTTTATTATTTTGCTTCACTAATTCCACCGTAAGAATATCCACACATTATCAAAAAATTTAAAGTTGTATATGTACCTATATCATTATCTTTAAAATGTTTTAAGGAATTATGTTACAGCCATCAATGGTCGAAAATTAGTAACTCCTAGTATATACAGAAAAATAAAAAAATAAAGGTGTTACCAGCTGCGTGGGAATTACTATTTTTAGACCATAGATGGATATAATACAGTCCCTTAAAATGTTTGAAAAAAGGCAGAACAAATAAAAAATTTGATAATATGTGCATCACATATTAATCACCCATCCAAGTAATGATTAGGGGGTGATTAATATGTGATGCACATGAAGCAAGACTAGCGGTACATAATGGCGTTCTAGTGTCAACCCTGATGTATGGAAGTGAAACCTGGAAAGAAGAAATGAAAGTAGACTGAATGAATCCTACTACATACTTATTTTTAGTTTTACTTTATATTTTTTATGAGACGGATGTCGCCTTATGAGGGTATAATCAATCTAATATTTTACATTCAACAACTTGTATTTATATGAAAACTATTGAAAAGAGATATAAAGACATATAAGGACAGCTAAACAACTTGATATAGGGATAGCATTATTCTTGGTAATAATTATATTCGAACACTAAAGATATTTAACAATGTGGGGATTCAAAATTGGCGTCTCAGCCGCATTCTAGTTGGTGATTTGATCCATATCTCAGGAATGTCTATAACAAAGAGAAAGAACAAGATTAAGGCGGAATCAAATCCTAAAAATATTGTAATTACAGATTATTTGAAAATGTTAGAGGGGATATGTTTTATATATAAACTTGTTCATTTATTATTGTTTTTTTATCTACTTCATGTTTGGTGATCTCTAGCTGTTCAAGCGAACTTAATCTAAAGCCTTTTGTCTCGAAGTGCAATGGAATTGACGTAGGTTAGTAATTTATTTTTTGGTTGTTATTTTTTATCAAATGTTTCGGAAATTGCAAATCTACTTTACCTTTTTGCCACGATTTTTTATGTTCCGAGAATCTTTGTTCGAAATTTCTACCTGTTAGTCCTGTGTACACAGCCATCGCAAATCGCCATTTGCAGCCATCGTACTCTAGTTTACATAAAATATTATTTTTTTAAATTTGGGATCTTATCTTTTGCGTTATTTAAAATAGACCCAGTATTATTTTTTCCATCTATCTAATTATTTTCATAAATTGTCATTCGTAGGGACTTGTCATAGTCAAAATATCATTGAGGTGTAAGAAGTGAGACCATGGGTGTATTGACTTGGTGTAGATAGTTTTATGTAGGCTTTCTAAATAGGTATATCAACGATATGCTTATTGTTTTGCGGTGGAATTGATGAACATCGCATTGCGTAACGTGACCACTTAAGTAGGTTAACACAGGTCATAATCCCCATATGATGATTAATTTCCATACATTTTCCCCATTTAAATAGCGCCGACTCTTGTGAGAGCTGAATAATTTATCTAAATTAATCATTCCTGTTTGTTTATGAACCGCACGGGTATTCAAACAATACTTTACAAAATCCGATGCGGCGATGTAACAAGCTAAATTAATCGCTAATTTTTGTATGTCCTCTTCTTAGACACGGTCAACTTTGCGTCCAAGGCGTGTCCTTATTATTATTTTAACACTATTGAAGGTTAGAAGAGTTTTTAAAATTTAATGAGACACTAACATAATAATGGGTTCACGATACATAAAAAAAACAATACAGTATTATTAAAAGTCAGCCCATTATCCCAATTACACGTATCTTAGAGCATAAACATACATATGTATATATATTTAGTGTATCAATGTAGTGTGATCATGTAAAAATATGTGACTAAATAAAGTCGTCACTCTCTATAACGAAATCCAAGGGACTGAGCAATTTATTTCGTTATAGGGAGTTTTCGTTATAACTCGTGTCCGTGTAAGTAAAACATGAATAATTTATTTTCTAGTTACACTACTGTATTACACTGGTAGCTAATTAAAGTTATATAAATAAAACTTTTACAAGTTAGTAAACATTGTTTGCACTCTTCTGATATTTCAAAATACCTCGTATCTAATCTTTTAATCTTAGAACTTCTTCAATTGACCTAGGATCATCTTTGTGAATTTAAAAATCTATCAATTTGACCGCATTTAAATCTTGGTTGATGCTGGGGTATCGGGTACCTCTGTTTTTTCCCCTCGTCTTCTTGATCCTGTTCTCCCTAAATAATTTTCAAGATTAGACTCTTCGGGATCAAAGGTGACTGATGTATTGAACTGCTGGATCCACTCACTTGAGGCAGATTAAACTAGTTTTGTGGAGCAGTCAAATTGTAGTCCTGTGTGGTGTTGCTATATATAAATTAATGGTGGAGAGTTGCTGCCATCACCTGAAGAACCACCGCGTTTTTACCAAGTTTTTAATAACACTTTGGTCCATTAGCGGCAAAGCGGTCAGTCAAATTATTGCGGACTTTTTGGCCTGGTAGGTGACCGGTAAGTTGAATTTCTTGAAACTCCGTGGATTTTTTGACTTTCCGACAGTCTTAGTTCTCTTTTTCTGTTCGATTCGTGTTGATGTCCGCTAGCACTGGTAATGCGCTCATTCAAGTGTTGGCCATCCACGCCACTACTCGTTTTTTAAATTTGGGAGTCTTGTTTGTTGGTATCCTTTTTTTTTTTAAATTTCGGTCTCATCTGCATTCGAGATAGAACTACGAGAATACTTTGTGGTCAACTCCAGCCACACCTTCTCCAGCGTGGAGGATATTCCTGTCGATATCGCTTGCCTCTAGTAAGTACAGTAGCCGGCAATCTGAAATTTTACGGCGTAGTGAGGGGAAGATTGCGCATGTACCATTCCGCCAACGAGACCCAAATTTTGTCTTCTGCGCATTCCCCCTACGCCAAAAAATTTCAAGTAGTTTGCCGGCAACTGTATTCCGCGTATCCGGCGGCAAGAAAATTCCAAGAAACGGACTTTTTAGGTATCTTTTCGCCGGGAATTTACCTATTTTTTCGCTGTAGAGAGTGAGCCATTCCGCTATAGAAAGTGAATTAATACATAGGTTCTTATGAAAAACAAAACAAGTCAGGATAATTTTTACTATACAGAGAGTTTTTCGCTGCAGGGAATTTCGTTACAGAGAGTGACGACTGTAATTGATTAATGTGTTCTGTGGTTTCAGGTTATTCTTTTTAAGAAAATGTATGTTGCGTAGGAGTGACTTATTGGAATCATTACCTAGTGGTGAATTCGCGGATTGGACGTAGCGAGCTGCGCCCTCAATGACAATTAATTGATCGCTGCTTTCCCAGTAACGGCCAGGTCAATAGTGTTAAGTGACATTTTCTCAGGTGTCAAGCAGTATACGTAAATATTTTAGTGTAGCGAAAGTAGTGTACCAAAATAGCAAGTTATTATTACCCTCATTATAAATATAGATATTTTGTGGCCGACCTCCGGATTATTGTTCCGGATCCGTCCGCCTTCATGAATACGACGTCATTCCGGTAACTAAATTATGGTCCTTTCTCGTGTGCGGTCGCCGGCATTGGTTAATTGAGTGCACTTTTACTGAAGCACTTCATGCAATACTGCTAGTTAGTAAAACTTTCAAGTTTTCAGGATTTGTCGGTTTATGTACGTAGCCTATTGTTATAGAGTTTTTTATAAAACTAGCTATAAAGCCGTCAAAAATTACGTACTTTTTGTGTTTGAAATTTAGATTTACATTAATTTGTTATTTTTACGTCCTAGTGGTATACAAATCAAAACACATAATTATCTTCTAAAAGCTATTTCACATTATTACATTATTTTTAAAATAAATATTAGAAATTTTTATTACTTTGTTTCGGTTTTTTACAAAAAGAGAAAATGAAAAAATCAACTAAAAATTTGAGTCCTTCTTTTGTACCTCGTGATTGCTTTTTATGTCTTTATTTACGCCATCTGGTAGCGTTAGTGACGAGACATTTTTACACAGAGAATTATGTATTTTGATCAAGGTGATAAGTGTACTGTATACTTTTCGTCTAACTAACAACGCCACACTCTTCTATCCAAACACTCCTCTTTCATACATCTTCTCACGCGCGCTTTGCAGTTGTAGAAGATTTTAACGGGGCCCTCTTCCATTATCCGATCATGCGGACCCGCCCCGCTCCTATCGCCTTCGATTCCCCTTTCATATGTGTTTTCTTTATCATTCTCTCCTCGCTCGCACGTTCCGCATGACCGAACCATTTCGGCGATCCGCTCTTTATTCTATTTACTTCGCCACAGCCGGAACACACACTTGGAAAGATGTTCTTTTATATGACAAAAATAAGAGATCCATTCGTATGACGTGTAGCAAAACTAACGTTTTTGGTGGATGTAAATATATGCACGTATCACGTATTTACCTTTATAGTACAGGGTGTACCAGAGCTAGCAGCAGAAACTTTTCCGGTAGGTTCCTGCCTATGTTATGAGTCTAAAATGTTGAAGCATCCATGGCCTAATATCAATAGTTATGCAGATATGCAATATCAAAGTTTGCATATTTTTTCAATATTTCTTACTTATTTTTTGCAAAAAGTTGAACTATCATTACACTAACTTATATCGATTATGAAAAATGAACAAAGTTATTTTTTACAAAGTTTTTATCATTTTATTTAAGTTGTATTGAAGCAAATGAATTTTTCATAATCGATATAAGTTACCGTAATGATAGTTCAACTTTTTGCAAAAAATAAGTAAGAATTATTGAAAAAAAATGCAACTTTGATATTGCATATCTCCATAAGTATAGATATTAGGTCATGGTTGCTGGAACATTTTAGACTCATAACATAGTCAGGAATCTCCCGGCCAAGTTTCTGCTGCTAGCTCTGGTACACCCTGTACTATATTTTTGAATATTATTTTCGGTCTTGAACTTGTTTTTTTTTACGCCGCTGCTAGATCGTTAAATATTCCCCTGCAACAAATGATCCAGAGTGCTAAAATTGACGTTTACACTCCTAATTTGTTCCTCTCCGCTGATTGACGTTCCGTCACTGTCAGCCGGCGATGATTTACAGCGGCGTCACCGCCTCTTCCTGCATACTTTGCCAGCCCCGGCGAAATTCCGAACAGCATGCGCCACTGAAAAAATGCTACACAATGAGATTTACCTAGAAAATAGGTTATTTTTTAATCTCGCGACCTCGTATTGAATAATGCCCGCATTTTCTCGTTCATCGTTTAAGTATTTTACTCTCGCAAATTAAATCTGCAAATAGCCGCATGACATAAAATGAATATCTTGCTATAATAATGACTACCATATGGTGTTTGCGATAGACCTAAGTATGTAAATGAATATTTTTTTTTTTGTTATTTCACATTAACCAGTTACGAACAAATAAACACTAGAGAATATGATATTTAAAGCGAGTGTTTGCCACCATTACCTGCTTTCTATGATCCATTTTACATGGAATTAAAGTATATCTAATAGGCATGATGATATTATTAAAGAATAAGTGATTTTAGAGAAGAAAATATTTTGAAAGGATTCTAAAAAATGATCCAGTTGTAATATACACATTGAGATTAATAAGATTTTCAATAAAATAAAAGTATAAAATTGTGCAATCCGCCATTTTAACTGAAACGCCGGTCAGAGCGAACGACGTCGCTCCTCAGTATCCATCACCGTGTCTTTGACCGTTGCCATAGACGCTATGCAATGTTTAGTGAGGCTTGACGTCACGTAAACGAAATGACAGTTGCGGGCGTTTTTGCGCGAAATTAAAAATATTTAGATGAAAATGCAATTATTTGCGTAAAAACTAAGTTTATTACTGAAATAATGTTATTTTCGGTAATAGTAGGCGTGTACCTACAATTAGGGCCTCCAAATATTCGTGATTCCAACTATTCGAATATCGAATAGTTAATGATAAATTATTCGAATATATTCGTAAAAATTTTAAAAATTAAAATTTCTACTCACACCCCACGTGCAAGTTTTTTAAAAATTATTTTGTATATAACTTCTTGTTTGTCGGCTCAGGTATTTATCAAAAAGCCGACTCCATTGTTGGCCGTAACCGCATGTGCTTATTGTAATAAAACTATAAAGAAAAGCATGACTTAAAAAAAAAGGCAATTGCAAAAGACGTCCGACAATTTATGGCGTTTACACCTTTGATGTCCGACTTTATTGTATAGCCCATTGCAAATGACTTTCAGGGTTCATAAACCTTTGATTCGTTTGGCAAAATATTAAAAATCTTATAATATAAATATAAGCGAATACTTTGCGAATACTTTTAAAAGTATTCGAATAACGAATACTTAAAAACAGGTAAATATATTCGAGTTTCGAATATTCGGTTTGGAGGCTCTACCTACAATATAGAATGTTATTTCAAAATCTGTCATCATGCCTCTTCTAGTGTCCTGGAAGGTATTCCTCTTCGTTCCAGCACGTATTTTATGTCTCCATTTTCTAAAAAGTAATACCTACTACACATCCCGCGTGATGGGAGTACTTGTGCTATTCTCGTAGCCCTCCATTAATGTTGGTAACCTGTTTAGGCGGAGACAAAAGCAGCGCCGCACATTTAGTGTTTGTTGGTTAGATGGCCCATTATTTTCGAGAGGCCTCGTCGGTTTCAACGAGGACATGGACGCGTTCGTGTAAGAAACGACTGAAGCGTGGCTGCGAAAATGGAGAGTACCCCTTACAAAATGTTTTCTAAACAAAATTTCAGTGCTTCCCTCGTCTCTTTCGTCGAGTTTTAACTTGCAGCCAATACTATGGAATGCCAATACTATGCAATGGAATTTGTGTGTTGGATTTATTAATCGAAGACGTTGCGTTTCTATAAATACACTGCATAATTAACGCTCGATTTCAAATATTTATTATATTACAGTTATTGTTAATTCTTTTGCAATATACGGTTCAATAGTTCCGAGTCGGAGAAGTGTGGTATAGGTCGAGGAGTTTTTTTTTTTAAAGATTCTTTCTTCCGCTCTATTACTGTCTTTTAAATGAAAAATTGGTACTTTTAAAATACGACATTAACGGAATAATTGTTATTATATTAAAATATTTTGAACAGTTAATCATTTTTAATTAAATCCATTTTACTGCGACTTTAGAACTATAGGTCGACCGCAATCAAAAGACCATTCCATAGCTTTGTCCAGTAAGAAGAAAGCCGGGGAAAGTTGCCTGGCAAGGCCGTATTATAAGCCTCAATATGATATTCTAAATAAATATATATTTTTTAGTTTAAAAAACTAACCCATAGAAACCAAGTTTTTACAATACTCCCTTTCTCATTTTCGGGTTTCGTGTCTACCATATGCGTCGTAATCTCCATACAGCTTACTGAGTTGTATGAAAAAACCAATAAAAATTTGGAAAATCTAAAATTATACTATAAATATTATTTTTTTAACGAAAATTTGATAGATCTTTTTGATCGTCGCCACGAGTCTACTTGCAAAGTTTCAGCTCGATTGGATCACGGGAAAAGGGTTAAAAATCGATCCATAGATTTTCGTCAGACAAGCAGACGCCACGAATTAAAAGAAAGGAAGTAAAAAAGGTTACTTACTTACTAGAAAAACTTCTTTTGTGTTCATTTTTTGCATCGTAACAACACGTTCTTAATAATTATTTTTTGAGAATCGATCGTCCAGTATCGCCCGAAAACATGTTAGAGGCACATTGATAAATTTAATCAAAGAAATCTAATGAAGAGTCAAATCATTATTGGCGACTTTTGGTCAACTAACTTATGGGAATATATGAAACGCTCATAATCAATCGCAGAAAATGTTGGATCCGAATTATTTATTTTTATCTGTGAAGAAACGATTATTCTTATTCAACCCTTCTCGCGATGATCTCTTTAAAGCATGCACCGACCCACATGTCCCGAGATGCACATAACTCTGTTGCCCAGTCCATCTCCCCCTTACTGCTCCGTACCTCTCTCGGTCGTTTATTTTACCTGGCCGCAATTTATGAGACATTATAAATAGGTTCTCCATACGTTTATGCATTTATTTTCGAAACGCTTTAGCAGTCTGGCGATGCGAATGTAAATTTGAGTACTGGGTGGAATGAATGATCGCTTTTAACGTTCTTATTATAAACAAAATCAATTTCTATTCAATTCGATCAAAAAACGTCGGTTTTTTGAATTCTGTATTTTTTTCTGCAAAAATATGATTTTAAATAGTATTATAACGAAATACCGTCTAGGCCTTCTTTTGTGCGCGCGTTTTTGCAATTATTAATACTCGATATCGTTTCTCTAACCGCGGACACGTAACACGCTGTCAGCAAACTCAAAATAATATATTACTCGCAATATTTTCCATGTGATCATTTTGACAACTCTCGGCATAAATTATCGCCCAGACGTAACGGACCATTTAAATCACGTACTGCAACTTCTGTGACAACACTGTGGATTCAGCGGACACATGACCAACCCACGGGGATTATTTCGGATTTCATTTCGACAGCCGAAGCTCCCACCACATTCTTCTCGCAATATTGAGGAGTTTTTTTTTTTTTAAAGAAAATCTTCCGCTCTATTACTATGTCTTTTAAATGAAAAATTGGCACTTTTAAAATACGACATTAACGGAATAATTGTTATTATATTAAAATATTTTGAAAAGTTAATCATTTTTAATTAAATCCATTTTACTGCGACTTTAGAACTATAGGTCGACCACAATCAATAGACCATTCCCTAGCTTTGTTCGGTAAGAAGAAAGCGGGGGAAAGTTGCCTGGCAAGCCCGTATTACAAGCTTCAATATGAATTTACAAATAAACATATATTTTTTAGTTTAAAAAAGGTTACTTACTAGAAAAACTTATTTTGTGTACATTTTTTGCATTGTAACAATAGACATATTTTTTGCGCTTATTCTTTGCATCGTAACAATACATATATTTTTTGCGCACATTCTTTTGAATGCGGTCTAGCTGTAAGCCCTTTGATAATTAGGTGAATCACTTGAAAATATGCACAGAACAAATGTAGGTACAATAAAACGTGATATATGAAATTTTCTCATTTGAGAATCATTGATTTTATGCATTTGAGAATCATTGATTTTATTTGGCTAATGGAAATTTTGGAAAATTATTGATGTCTCTTTTAAAAAATAAATTATACGAACCAAATTTAACCTAAATCAATAACGTATGGTGATATGTCGTGTCTATACATAATTTTTTTCTGTACACAAATGATGTGCCTAATATGTTTGAAATGAATAATATTCATATTATGTAATAATATTACTAACATGATAGATTTCTTCTTTCAGCACCATTTGTGTTTATTATTACTGTTCCCCATTTCATTGAGCGTTAATCCAATATCAATGAATACTCCGCGAGAATTGCTAATAAACAAGTCAAGTCAACATGAAATATTCAATACCCAGCAACACAGTTTAAACCAGCGATTAGTGAGCACTAAACATCCAACACGTCTTATTTATTTCCTGCATCGATCCAGTGCAGCGAGTGGGATAGTGTTATAAACGAGCCAGACTCGCATAAATGCTATTAGTGAACAATCAAAGGGCACAAGAATAATATTTCAAAGCGCCGCATCACAACTTTACTGTTGTTACCACATTAAATTGTTTGGATGGTTCAGCTGAATTTTAATCAAGATATTTTAGTCCCACTCTAAGTGATGAACATTTCGAACATTTGTATAATATACAGGGATTTCTTTATTTGTTCGGTATTTTTAGTATTTATAAATATACGTGAGCTATTTTTGGTGGAGGTGTGTATAGTGGTTATAAATGATTAGTAATTAACTTTACTATTATGTAGGTATACAGGTTTCAAAGGACTAGCGTTTATCTATTATGTAGGTATAGAGGTTATAAATGACTAGTGTTTATCTATTGTGTAGGAATAGAGGTTACAAATGACTAGTGTTTATCTATTGTGTAAATATTTTGAAACATGTTTGATCATTGTTTTATTTTACAGTACAATATAATTATAATTATAATAGCAACCTAATCTAACCAGTAAAAAGCACTTTCTAAAAATATTAATGTTATTACAGATTATAATGTGTAAATTTTGATAAAGTATACATTAACTCGTAGTTAAGTGCACAAAATATATACTTACTAGTTAATTAATTAAACTTTACCGTCCATAAATCGATTTAATTTTATACTAATTACTAGCCCTACCCGTGAATAATCACGGGAAATAATAATATAACTTAACATGCGTAACATAATATGCCGCGCGCATATTGCGTGTTTATACTCTAATTATCTAATGTTTTAATTTCAGCAATTTACGGACTTAACGAGAGGTAGACGGATGGACGAACAGACGGACAACGAAATTATTATGCTTGTGATTGATGATAATATTATTAAACAATGGTTATATTATTTGTATGTATTTACTTATATATTATTGATTACACCTACATGTTTCGGAAAAACCTTTCCATTGTCGTCGTCATTTGAGATGTCTGAATAATCATGGTTTTTCTGAATTTTCAAATCATTTATTAGAAAAAATGATCACGGTTTTTATAAAAATTTAGGACTTTCTATTTTACATATAAATAATTTTGGTCTGAAATTGAATAATTTAGAATCATTAGAAATTAGTAAAGCATGTAATAGTGAACAAACTATTATTAATAATCAATTAAATTTAACAACTACCTCAATTCTAAAAAATTTTCCAATAATTGTGTGTAATCAAGAACTTCAGCAATAACATTTAAAAATAAATAAAAAAACAAAATACATTATTCATTTTGATATTTTGACATTTATAAAACACCCTGGCGATGGAAAGGTTTCGCCGAAACATGTGGGTGTAATTAATAAAAAACAAGTAGTTTACGTTTGAAATGCTATTTATTGCCTTCGTTTTATCCCATGTAGTCTTAATTCGATCTCAGTTCGTAATGTTCTTTTCGTCTACCTTTGCAGGAACCGGAATCATGTCCTGGTTCTCATGTTGACGTTCATTAAGGACGACGACCTTCGCGAGTCGTCTTTTGAAATTTGTTTCAAGAAAAGTTGCACGGATTAGACACTTAGTAATATTGATTAATAATATCGATACTTCATTTTGATTTGTGCGTGATCTGTCAGATATAAACTATTTTGTCATCCACGTGCATTGTTTTTTCATATTCAATCCGAACGTGTTTCAGATAATGGAACTTGTAAATAATGACACATTGCCCGATGATCAACTATTTGCGCGCGTCAGTTTCTTGTGTGGTGAGATTTCGCTCGTGTCCGTGGAAACACGTAAGGTTAAATTAAATGATCGGAGTGCAGGCTCGCCACGATTGGGTATCGAATTAAATGATTATGACATTGAAAGTAGGTGGGTGTAGAACCGAGGTGGAATTGAAGAGCTCAGTTTATTAAGTCGAGATTGGAATGCGGGAACTACAGGGCAATCAGCCTTTTAAGCTCGGTCGGCAAACTTTATGGAAGAATTTTGATAGAAAGAGTAAGGTCGATGACGAAAGAAAAGGTATGGGACGTGCAAGGAGCCTTTGTGGGTGGAAGAGGATGCATGGATCAGATATTCTCTCTACGAGTGTTGACGGAAAAGTTTTTAGCGAAAAACCAAAAACTTTTCTGTGCATTTGTAGATCTGCAAAAAGCTTATGATAGGGTTATTAGAGGAAGGTTATGGAAGGTACTCTCTGATTACAAGGTGAACAGTAAACTTATAGACGCAGTTGCATCCCTTTACGAGGGGAGTACTGCGTGTGTAAGAATCAATGGATCTTTCACACCGTGGTTTGATATAACAAAAGGTGTCAAACAGGGTTGTGTAATGTCTCCATGGCTGTTCAACTTGTATATGGATAATTGTGTGAAAGAACTGGAATGTATGAATATAGGAGCGAAAATGAGTGATTTGATTGTATGCTGTTTACTGTACGCGGATGATGCGGTATTAATGGCAAATAGCGAACAAGACCTACAAAGTCTAGTTAGCAGGATGTATGATGTATGCAAGGAAAGTGACCTTATTATGAATGTAAACAAGTCAAAAGTAATGGTATTCGAGAAGGAGGAAAGTAAGACAACGTGTGAAATACTAGTAGGCAATGAATGTTTGGAACAAGTAGATGAGTTTGTGTACTTGGGAAGTATGTTCGATAGAAGAGGGAATGTTGAGAAAGATATAGAGAGGAGAGTGACTGCCGGGAATAGGGTGAACGGTGCTTTGAATGCAATAATTTCTAATAGAAATATGTCTACCGAGGCAAAACTAGCGGTACATAATGGAGTTCTGGTACCGACACTAATGTATGGAAGTGAAGCCTGGAGCTGGCATAAGAGGAACGAAAGTAGATTGAATGCAGTGGAGATGAGGTCCCTTAGACGTGTGTGTGGTAAATCCATGTATGATAGAGTAAAGAATGAAGATATTAGGAATGAATGTAAAGCTGATCGTAGCATAATACAGAGAATAAAAATAGGGTCGCTCAGGTGGTTTGGGCATGTTGAGCGAATGAATGAGGAAAGAATGGTAAGAAAGATATATGATGCAAGTGTTGACGGCGCCAGAAAAAGAGGGCGACCACGGAAGACGTGGCATGACCAGATTAACCAGATACTGGAAGATGGTCCTGTTAGAAGTCTGAACAACCGTCGAGCTTGCATGCGAAGATGTATGAATGTAGACGAAGCGAAAGTTGTATGTCAGGACAGAAGAGTATGGCGCTCTATCCTCTCTGCCTACCCCCTCGGGGAAACGGCGTGATGGTAAGTAAGTAAGTAAGTAAGTTTATTAATTAATCTTAAATAAATGGAGTGTCCGGAATACAATATTTTTTAATCATTCTTCATTCATTCTTAATCATCGATAATTTCTCTGGGGTCAAAATCCAGGAATTGTGTTCATAAAAATTTGAACATTTAAAAAAAATATGATGAACTGGCCAAAAAATTAGTAAAAAAAGAAATAATTTTCAGGCGTATTCTGGTGTATCAAACATAATAATTTCGTTGTCTGTCCGTCCGTCTATCTGTCTGTTCGTAATTTCGGGTAACGTCCGTAATTTCGTTCGAATTCACGACTAAAAAAACAATTTAAAAGGCCGGAGTTGAGGCTTGAACGCATGTTGCTACCGCCACCTCTCCGTGGACCGTCAAAAAGATACTATAAATATATACATGGGCTTAGCAATTAGGAAAGAGGCTTAGCGAACCAACGTTCCGTCATTTTTGACGGGTTACAGCTAGTATGTAAATAATTCGGACGAATGTTATATATACAAAAAAGAGTATTGTTTAATACACGTACTCTGATGAAGGCCCCGCACCACGGTTCGTGCGCGGTACGAGAGTGTATTTTTGTAATTATTTTCAAGCAAACGATACTCATAGTCAATATAGTCTGTAGTATAGAAATATAGAAGAAATATAAGAAATATAAATTATTGTAATTGAATCCATAGTTTAGTTTGCGGTGTACGCTGCTTCCAAGATGACACTCCGACGGAATTTTGATGTCTAAAAAAATGGCGGACCAGCGAATTTTATTTACGATTTTTATGGAAAATTTTCATCGTTCATACATAAAAAAATAGAAGGGGGCACTTTATAAAAAATCCGTGCGTGGTGCCATAGAGACTGGATTTTCGAACAGTTTAAGACTTGGCGCATGAAAATAGGATGCATAGTTTTTTTTAATATGTTTTCAACCGGGCTGAAAAACGTAGTTTCTAGAATAACGCATTCAAAGTTTTGCTGAAGCATAATTCAATACACGAACGGTTTCATATAAACCGCTGTACCTCCGTAAATTTTATGAATTTCTTTAAAACGTTTGGTGAGAACATTTTAAATAAATGCATCTTTCAAATGACTTAAAAATATATATAAATCTCATTTGCCAGTTATATACCGTTTCATGGGAATGACGAGTTTTCAAAAAAATAAACAGATAGAAGTTATAAAAACAAGGTGGATATAAAATGATCATTCAAGCTAGCCATATGATAGGTAGGAAGCCCTATAAATATCCCAAAGCTTAGTCTCTATAATTTATCTTAATTACCAATTATTTTATTAGAAATATGGCTCACGCTCGCGATGCGTTGATTCATGCTGTTTTAGTTTACAACTTTTATCCGATACATTGTGA
Source organism: Agrypnia vestita (assembly GCA_016648135.1). Classification (NCBI taxonomy): domain Eukaryota; kingdom Metazoa; phylum Arthropoda; class Insecta; order Trichoptera; family Phryganeidae; genus Agrypnia; species Agrypnia vestita. The sequence goes on from JADDOH010001248.1 coordinate 144,799, forward strand.
TATTTTGGCAAACGTGTCAAATTGTTAAATTCTCGGAAGATATTTCCACCAGTCTCTCTAAAAATGCGGAGAGGATTTTCCATCCGACGCCTGAATTTTTTTCCCAACATTATTATTGCGTCTGCCCCCGAGAGAGCGGCCGGGCGGAGTGCGCGCGGCTCGAGCCGAGACGCGGTGACTCTCGGAATACGCGTCTCATCAATCATCAACTTTCGTTACTCATCCGTTGCCCGTCTAGACGAAATTTTTACCAACATTCACTCGTTCATTTTCTAGCCGGTTTCCCAATTTCAATTCACCAGCGCCATCTATCGTCCAACTATTAGCGTACGTGCATTGTGTGCTTTTCCTGACGATACGAGTACGGGGATAATTGTACAAAATGGGCCTGAACTCTTGAGATTTTTTTTTAAATCCACGCTCCTCAGAGCGGCCGAATGCCCTGATTTCAAAATATATTTAAAATTGATTAGGTCGCAAGTATTAAAAAAAGATATTACATGCAAAATTTTCCAAATTTTCAGGACACATTTGCCTCGTTCAACTATACCGAGGAAAAAAAAATGGCCCACTTTCTACAATTTAGGCCGAGTGTCTCTCGTGGGTTCATCTGTATTCGCACCGATACAAGATTTCGTACGATACTAGATTTTGTACGAAAGAGTCTGATAAAACGATCGTACAAAAACAACTAACAAGCTATTTTATTTTATTTTATTTACGCTTCAACTGGTCCAATTACAGAAGCGAAACACATCACAAATCACCCAAGCTTAAGTAAATCACATAGATTAATTGTGACCTCATCGGAATCGAACCCGGAACCCTCAGTGAGAAGCCAGTGTCATACCCACAGGGCTACGAGGGCCGCCACTTCCCACAAGAAGAACTTTCTGCAATATACCATGGAGTGGGATTCGCCACTTCTCCAAAAACATTTTTGAAAGACTACCCTACTACAATTGAGTAATTTTATATACTTTCTTCTTCTTGAGGATTTAGGCCCGAATTCAGAATCAATACTTAGATGATTTAAAGGTTAAGAAGGTACGCCTTAAAAGTGTAATTTTCAGTATAACATAAGGCCTATCTTAACCTTTGAATCATCCAAGTACTAACTCTAAGTTCGGGCCTTAATCTTCGTCACATCTGCCAATTGCCGGTCGTATAAGCCTTTCCACAGCACAAATGCACTGCTGCTCCGGTACTATGGGAGTTCTTAATGTATATAATCATCAATCTATATTATCTTGTTTCTTACCCGGCAGCATTAGTCTATTTTTTTAAATAATACAATTCCTTCTTATACCTTTTTTTGATTTTTGGGTTATTTATCCGACCTAAAGTTAGGTTAGAACTTCGACCTAATGAAACGTGTGTGACCTAAAAGGTAGGCTGCTATGAAAAATCGACCGAAAGCCGAAGAAGGTTGTATTATTATCTGATGGCCGTGAAAACCTACGATTGTTTTAAACGTTTCATTCGTCGTTTATAAAAGGTAATTTTTGTGAAACTACTACCTAATTCCTATTCGGTTAATAGATTTAAAGTTTATGTCAGAAAGAAAAAGTAATTTACGTATATCTTTCCCTTTCAAGTGTGAATCTCCATGGCATGGAAACAACGTTATAAAAGTTTTCCAAATGTCATCCACTTAAACCTTCAAGTGTAGAAGTCGAGGGCTGTGAACGGTACCCGCCCAGAAAATGACATATTTTACACTAAATTTGAAGTGATTAAGTTTCAAAAACAAAACAACAATCATAGCCCATTATTCTCAGGATAACAAGGTTGTTGGGACGTACGCGTAAAATTCTATGAGAAATTTCAAGATATCTATGTATGTGCTGTATGTATGTGCTTTTTGAAATTTATTTTATACTCTTTATGTAAAAGCCTAATGGGCGTAAACAAATAAATAAATAAAAAAAAATAAATAAAAAAAAATCTGTTAAAACGTCAAAATTACGGCAAGTATACACTATTATATAATAGCGGTATAATTATATGAGTTAATGATAACGATTGTTATGCTTTATCGCTATTCTGAGAATAAGGGGATAATCAGGAAACATATTTTTTTATGGCAGTAGCAGTACTATTACCTCGCAATTATGAAAATTTAGACGTGAATGTTGTTCCATACAGGATCTAAGCACAATGCGCGGTGCACCCGTAATCGATAATTTTCAGGGCTTCGAAATTTATATGCAGCCCCGAAAAGCGCAGCCAATAGAGTTGGGGGCTCGCACTTGCCTTGCCTCGCGGTTGAAAGAGTTCATGCGAGAGAAAGTTGATAGCTCTGAAAAGGGCCTTTCATGCATGTTGCGGGTGCACGTCGGCGGCTGGTGTGGATAGTTCTCGGGTACAGTGTAACACGGACAATTTATTTTACTGTGAAACAGTTTTTTTAATTTATTTATCGATATTAACGGACATAGTCCAATAAAATATAATATATAAAATGAACAATATATAATACATCAGAATAAAAATTATAGCAATTTACTAACAAGATGGAGACAAGGTCTGGACTATCTAATCAGAGATTGTTTAAATCTGGACAGACTTACACCAAAGAAGTCCAGATCCTGTCTCGAATTTATAAGACGACATAACCGTTATATTAGGTCCTTACATATGAAATTGAGGTTTAGTATGGGAGGAACATAAAGCCGATTTTTTTTAATTATAATATATTTATTTAATCAAAGTATGTACCATTGCTATCTATGAACTTTTGCCATCTCATAGGTAGTTCATCGATCCCTTTACTAAAAAAACCATTCGGACGGGAATCAATAAAATCTTTGAAGGCGGTTTGGACTGCCCCATCGGAGTTGAATTTTTTCCTTTGCAAGAAGTTATCCAAATTTCGAAAAAAATGGTAATCTGTTGGGGCAAGGTCCGGAGAGTACGGTGGATGTCTTAGACATTCCAATTGAAGCTCCTCTAATTTGGTAGCCGTCTGTTGTGCAGTGTGTGGTCTAGCGTTATCATGAAGCAGCAGTGGCCTAGAGTGATTAACCAGCCTGGGTTGTTTAGCAGCTAGCTTTTCCATCATGGTTTGCAGTTGCTGACAATAGACATCTGCCGTAATCGTCTGGCCAGATTTAAGAAAGCTGTAGTGAACGACACCAGCACTAGTCCACCAAACGCTCACAAGTAACTTTTTTGGAGTCAATTTTCGCTTGGGGCATGGTTTGGCTGGTTCGGCAGGGTTCAGCCATTGCGATGAGCGCTTCCGATTATCGTACAGGATCCACTTTTCATCACAGGTAATGATTCGATTTAAAATCCCTTCATTATTGTGCCGGTTGAGTAATGCAACGCAGCAGTCAACGCGCGTTTGTTGATTTGCTTCACTCAATTCGTGAGGTACCCACCTTTCAAGCTTTTTCACCTTACCAATTTGCTTCAAGTGGATTAAAACAGTTTTATCACTAACACCGCAGCCTGCAGCTAACTCGGATGTGGTTTGCGATGGATCCGCTTCCACAATAGCCTTCAATTCTTCATTATCAACTTTGGTCTCCGGCCGTCCACGGGGCTTGTTCTGCAGGTCGAAATTTCCAGAACGAAAACGTTGGAACCAAAAACGCACTGTGTTTTCTTTTGCGGCACCGTCGCCATACACATCATTAATCCTTCGAGCCGTTTCTGCAGCACTGGTGCCACGGTGGAACTCGTACTCGTAAATAACGCGATATTTCAAGTTTTTCATTTTGTAAACTGAGTGACGCAAAGAAAAAAACAATTGAGGAAAAAACAAATGAATTATTATTTTCAAAACACAAATACATGAGTAAATAGCTGTATAAATTTGGATTTGGAATTCATAACCAAAGAGAAGATATTTGAGATCAAATTTGACAGTACGGCAAAACGCCAATTTCATGTGTAAGGACCTAATATATGTTTGTTTTGTTTTGAGTGAGTTGAATTATTTTAGAACGTTGGTTTATTTCAGCGTAAATTTTTGGTATTAATAAATATACATATAAGTAGCTTCCACACGGTATTATCTTCGGAGCCACGGTCGACCCTGGGAGGGTGGTTAAGGATTGTTTGTATACATTATTCCATTGGTCGAAACGCTATAAATAATATCTGCACCCTGCTTGGGATTGGAAACTCTTTGGTCCCCAGAGCTTTCCACCCACGCTGTGGACTTATAAAGCGCGACCGGCGATCCACCCCTTGTCCACCCCCTACAGACTTGTGCGTAATAAATACACTTGTATGCTACTTTGCTTTGTTTTGTTCTTTGAGACACAGAAGCTGCCAGCGTTGAAATTGGGATTTCCTGAAAAAACGTGACCAATCCGCTATAGTTACGCAGAAATGTCGAATTAAATTCCCCATTAAAAAGGCCAGTGTAATGTCGGTAGGTATGCATAAATCGACAGCTTGCGGGAATTCGCATAATGGACGTGAGCTCATTTTTCTGTCTTCTGATTGACGGATATAAAATTTCATCATTCGGTCGGTAATTGATTCGTTGTTGAAGTTGTCATCCATAGCCATGTGTCACCGTTAAAATGGGTGTCAACCTTATGACACTTGTCAGATTTCCACCGGTCGCTAGCATTGTATTACGTGTCTGTCAGTTACATTATAGAAATAAAGGGAGTGAATAGTTGTAACCCGAGATAGTATTATTTCTATCTTACCGGCAATATCAGGATTTAAAATAGTTTTAAAGTTTTTAATATTCCGCGATACTAAGCGACTTTCCGAATTATGCGGTTTGAACGTTTTTCCTCACGTAACGGCGGAAGAGAAAGTAATTGAAGGTTTCGCTCCAGATTGATCGTATTCTCTTCCCCGCAGGAAATCGCGCCGTCGGGACTCACGACACACATTGAATCGCCAAAAATAGAGATTGAAGCCAATCACGTAAAATATTACCCGGACAGTTTTTTCCATCTCTCTTTTTTAAAATTATTATTGAACCTATACATTGTAAGTATTGTTTTATCAACATGAGGGACAGGCGGAAATTTAGGCGCCAAAATATGCGGTTTCACTATAAGTTCGATACTCTATTTCCACAATAATATTTCTCGCGTATATTTTTAAGAACACAATTGAATGCTTTTTTTAGCGTATTATGACGAATTATTATTTTTTGAAAAAAGAAAGTATTAATTTGTTTATTTACATTTGTTAATACAAGTTACTAATAACTGCCACACTAGGTAAATACCTGTTCTGTGGCAGTTATTCTCATATGATACCTAAAATGTAATATTAACAAATGACAATTAAAGAAAGTATAAGCATAAGAATGAAAGTAGATCAATAATAATAAAGTAAATCATAGGAATACCTAAATCTAAAAGAATAGAAAAAGAAAAGAAAATATAAATACAAAATTAAGATAAGAATTTAAGTAGTTACAAAAATAAATATTATAATAATAAACATTAAAGTATACTTTAAATTATATAAATCAGTTTTTGCCAATGCAGAGATCAAGGGCGGATCACTTCTTGAGCATACCTTCTACCTGATATTTTTATAATCTTAGTAATATTATGTTTAAAAGGTTTGTGTAGAGTTATTTCTTTAGTATCATTAGGTAACTTGTTAAAGACAAGCGAGGCAGTGAAATTAAATTGTCTTTACCCAAAAGACGTTTTCCTTTTAGGTACCTCGAATTTAATTGTATTTGTCAGTCTTGTAACTCGTGTTTGTTGTGTACGATTAAAATTTACCTTGTCCTTGTGGAATTTTACAAGTATGGTTTTAAGGTATAAATGTTTCGGGTCAAGAACGTTAAACAAATCATCTGAAGGAAACATTCTCGATTTCTTGGTGATTATACGCATGATGCATTTTTGTGATTTTGTCAGCGAATCCATGACTGATCTGACACACCCTCCCCATCCAATTATGCCATAGGATAATAGGGAGTGAGTGATGGAACAATATATAGTCCTGAGGGATACAATATCTACCACATTTCTCAGACTTCTATATATGTGTCCCATTTTCCTTAATTTACAAAATTACGTCCCCCTTTCATATACAAGATTAAATGATGTACTCTATTTGAGATGATTCATGTTTGAAATTACAGGGCGTCTGAAAAATGACGTGTTTTGCAACGAAATGTTTTCAAACAATTCATTCAGTCAACTCATTCAGGCTGGGTAATAAGCTCCAGTTATTTCCGCTTTCCGTCTTTTATTTTGCCGTCTGGTTTCCACGGAGAGTTTAAAGTTGATCACATTTCCAGTTTACAATTTCATTCAGTCCCGGCCACCTCGTCGCGCCGCATCCGACAGCTCGTCCGGTGCGATGCTCGGCCGGACCGCGGCGTCTCCGATGGCCGGCTGGCATTTGACATTTCTCGCCAGCCTGGAAAATGGCTCTCGAATGCCATTGCTCGGTGTCACAAATAATGGTGACTGATTTGTGGGAGATCTTTTTTCTCCGACCCATTTGGCAGTCATTCTGTATCGCTGCCTTAGGAAATTGACCACGTTTTTTTTACCCATAATTTATATATTCTTACGTGATTTAAGATGATTGTTAAAGCGTTTGATGTCTTTTATTTGTCTATCGTAAAGAAACGACATCGTTATGACAAATTAAGCTGCAGTTTTCTTGATAACCCATCAAAAATGACGTTTTTTTATTATTTAAACTGTGTATGTAAGATGTTTTATTTAACATTCCTAGCTTGTTTTAGATTGATTTAGAATCTTAACCAATGAAAATTTAAACTTCTTTGTATTTAAGATTGAAATAATTACATGATAAATGATTATGTTGCTATTTTTTCAATTGGTTGAGCAACTTTGTAGATTGACATTAAAAATTATTTTTAATTTTTGTTTTAATCAACTTATATTCATTAATTACACCTACATATTAAAAAGCCTTGGCATCGTCAGGGTGTTTTATAAATGTCAAAATATCAAAATGAATGATGTGTTGTTTTATGGTTTTCTAAATTATTTAAAAATATTATTGCTGAAGTTCTTGATTTCACAAAATTATTGGAAATTTTTTTAGAATAAGACTAGTACTTAAATTTAACTGATTAATAATATTTACTTATTTCAAATTATTCTAAATTATTTAATTTCAGTCTAAAATTATATGTTATTATTATGTAATTATTATGTGTAAAATAAAAGTCCTAAATTTTTATCAAAACATTTGGATATTCAGAAAAGCCTCGATTATTCAGATATGGAAAGGTTTTTCCGAAACATGTAGGTGTAATTAATGAATATAGGTAGATTAAAACAAATAATAAACTTTTTTCATTATATTGTTACTTGTTATGATTCAATGTTACTCAGGCCTTTTAGTCCATTTATATAGTTTATTTAGTTTTTATTATATTATATATTTGAAAAAGATGCCTAGGAATGTGTTTTTAACCCCATTATTTTAATCACTTTTATTATATTATTAATTTAAAAAAAGTAACATACTTTCTATAAACTACATACATTGTTTTTAACATTTAACGGTAAACGGTTTCGACACCATTGTATTTTCGTCATTTTGTGTTGCGCGTCTGCGCTGATAGTGTGTAGCTGTGAGTGGTATCGAAGCAAATACACGTTAAAAACAATCAATTTCGACCAAAAATTTAACACTATAATCATTAAAAATAACTCCATTAATAAATTAGTGTGGACATTTTTTATAGACCCATATATAGATGTCGATTAAAAAATAATCTCGTCTTATTTATCATTATGAACATCGTTCCATAATAAATAAACATATCTCTTACATATTATAATATGTGCATTATCTATGTATCTTTTTCGTCGATGCACCAATAAACAAATAAACGCCCTGAATCAGAAAGAATGACTTTCTCTGTTTATGCAATGATTGCCGGGGTTTGTTTGCCTTTGCCTTTTATTTCTTTTGTGTCGCACATCTCGTGCGGCGTCAATTTATTACTTTCAAGTGTCTACGCGTGTTTCTCATTTTTTCGCTACCGGAGAACATTCGCAAAGCTTTCTTTACCCGAAACTAACGCGATTCATTTTACACTTTTATCGCAACTATATTCAACCAGAGCCTATTTTTCTTTCTGCAAAAGTTTGAAATATTTGTACTCGTGTATTACATGAGAATTATAAGCTAGAATGTGCGATACATATCTGCATATCTGCACAGTTTATAGTCGGGCAATTTATTTTCATTGAAAGTGAAATTTCTTCATAATATAAGTTATACCCTTTTTCTTACGCTCGGGTAAATCTCTCGTAGTTCTCAAGACTCGTCTCGTAAATATATTCTTTTTACCAGCGAAGGCCAATATAAATACTCCCTGAACTCGCTCGCTCCTCTTACATTCCCGGCTATTGAGCCACACAAATCATTCCCGAGCTACACATCTTTGACAAACTACCCTCCGTACCGCGGTGCCCCATAAACAAGCAGTTCCGCGCAGAGCGCCGTATTTATATTTATTTCGAAGGGTTACAGCGTTTTTGGTTTAAAATCGGGACTCCTTCGGGAATCTTCTCGCTGCTGAAAATCGAAAAATTATTTTGCCAAATTAGAAATGGGAAAATAGTTGAGAAACTATTGTCCTTTAAGACGGCAACACATAAACCACATCAATCGACAGTAGTTGTTTTTCTTCTTCAAAGAACCCACTCGGCCGCTGCCAGTCTGACAATCATAAATTGAACTGACGTCGATTGATTCCTCGTAATAATTTGCTCCAGAATAAATAGGATCCCTTTTTTTGCGCAGTCATAGCCTACAATCGTCATAAATTGTTTTTAGAAAGACGCGAAGTTAATCATTGTTGTCTGAGATCGCATTGCGTAACTCGCGTAGAGCGTTGCTGGGTACCGTTTAAATGTTTCGTGTCGTACAAGTTGTCCTCCCGAAAATAATAACGGTGTTTACTAGACTCATTAGCGCGAACATATTTACTACCGTATCGTAAAATAGCAGAGTTCACGTCGTTTGCTAAAAACGTGCACGGCGACTTTTGAAGCATTTGACGGCCTGTTGAATGCTTCAAAAATCGAAAAGCGTACCTGTATGAGAAGATGCGGTCCATTCAAATGTGGTGTGCCAGGATAGAAGAGTGTGGCCTTTTATTCTCTTTGCTGCCCCTGCGGGAAATGTACGTGATATTTAGTTAGTTAGCTATGTATTTGTATTGCTCGCTATGATAAACTACTACCTTTTGTTCTGAATTAGTTAATTACAATCAGTCAGCTAGGAGCGTACGTAATATCTGTTTGTACAGATTATCTGGCTTCATTTATCGACGTATCTTATCAGCGTCGGTGTGGTTCCAGCCTGGTACCGCCATCCCCAGTAACCGAGGGTTAGTTAGGATACTGACCCCGACCAAGTGCTGTGGCTTCGGTTTACAAAATTCGCTATCACGCGAACATTTTCCGATATTTTTGGGGGAATACCACTAATAATTGGGAGTTTGCATGCCTTAGTTTTCTTCTCGGGAATACTTTGGTTTGTGAAATTGATTTTAAGAAAATCTTGTCGATGAAAAAGTGAGTGAAGTAATGAATGGCACGCTTTATTGTATAATTGTACAATTCTAGAGTGACTCTAGGTTATGGCACAGTATAATAAAGTTAATATTGTACTGTGGTTAAGGTGTCGATTCCGAATATGGAATCGCTTTTGCCGGATTGCCTCAAACTTAGTTGATAAACTGAGTTTTTTAATTTATAGAATTATGACCTACTAAATTACAGAAATTCAATGGTCGGGCGAAGCTTACTCGTGCTTACAAATCGCATTGAAGTCATACATATGAATGGATACATAATGGCATTTTATTTAGCATATTAAAGACAAACAAGCTGATTCAGATAATCACAATTAATGCACAGCAAAAGTCGATTCGCTTGTCCGATTCTATCGTGTAGGTAGATTATCGCTCGAGCTTCCAGCAATAAATAGTGCCAGAATGGAGGGACATAAGTTTGATTCGAAATTATTATATGGGTGCAATAAAGGAAGAAGAATGGACATCTTGGAGATTTTAGAAATAAATAGAAACATAATTAACATCCAGACACCGCCCATAACCTCTCCACTCCAATCCATTCTAACCCCGCCACCGACCCCCACCACCATTACACCCACCCAATCCCTATAAATTCTGTCTCGAATTATTTTTAATTTAGTTGTAAACGTGTTGTTATTGACAATGGGAGAAATCGCGAAAACGTTCTAACAATTCAAAATAAATATAGTGGAATAAAACAGTGTTATTTACCCTCATTTTTAAATATTAAAAATGAATTTCCACAATGATACAAACAAAAACTTGAACAATAAATAGTCTGCTATCGTGTCTATCCTATTTGCCTCGAAACCTTTCCTTCGGTAACTTTTATCTTGGAATCACCTCTTCATCAATCAAAAATAAATTCTTACCTGAATATTTATATAACATATTTTTAACATTATTCGCACCAATTCTTCATAAATGCATAAGATCTTTGCGGTTACCCAAAATGTCCTTGATAACTTCACCGAGCAGAAGCTCCAATACGATTAATAACATATTTTGCGAAATTAAAGTACTCTAAGAATCCAGCATTTCCCAGGAAAGGAACGAATATTCTATTACGCTACGTAATTATTAACCACTCAGTGGACCTTCGCGGAGGTCCCTAAAACAGTTATGTCCAAATGTGGACTTGCCATGACTTGACGCGTAAACCTTTTATGCATTTAAAAGTTAAAAAAAACTCATCACGATAAAAATAAACACAAAATGTGTATTTATATAGGACAGACAATTATTATCTTTTTACAGTTAGTATAAAATAATGCAATTCCGGTAAATTGATGACTATAATAATATTTGAATAATGTATAGGTAATAGCGCTTTTTCGCGGCGTGCATTCTTAGAGTGGATGTAGGTACTATTGTAACGGTTTGATTCCTTTAGTTTTTGTATGATTGTATAAACAAGTGCGTCTTTAGTTGTTTTTTGAACTGTGCTAAGCTGGTATGTTTGTTGAAATGTGGGTCAAGCGAGTGGTTAATTATAAAAAAGAATGTGACATTTAATTCATCTTCTTCCTCCAGTGGTGTTTGTCGCATCTCGGGCGGCCGAGCGGCGCGCCTTGCTCGGGTGCGCCTAAATCAAAACCGGCCGTAAATAATAAAAGGGTTTCGCGCTACTTGTTACGCTACAACGGTTCCAGATTGAAATATTTCAGCGTGCGTTCGACCTTCCATGTTTACCAGTTATCGGAGTGGAAAACTAGTATATGTACAAATGGTCGAGTATCGAACGGGTAGAGTAAGTTCTTGAAATTTACTATTCAATCTCAAAAACTACGCATGAAAACTTTTGATAAAAATTATTGAAATACATGAGTTACTTCGCACGAGCAATTGCGATTACAAATTTGAATAATTGTCATATATAGGTACTTGAAATTAAAAATATACACAAGTCAACATCGTACAACAGTCACACTGTAACATTTTATTTTAAATAAATAATCATTGCAATATTCATGCGACATTGTTGAATAAAATGAAATACTTTATTTAAAACACTGTAGTGTTATTGATTAATATATAAAATATTTTATTTTAAAGGTAAGTAGTACTTTAATTAGATACATTCATTGGGTTTTAATTAATCTTTGGGTTCTACTAAGTTATTACGCCTCTAAAATCTCTCATACTCATAGTTTTAACTTCAATAGCTACGCTAATTTAACAATTTTTTTCGTGATAGTAACAATTTTCTTTTGACGTGTTCGCTAGAATTAATTATTGAATGTGTGATACTGATAACTATGATACTAATTTTCACTTAGTCGACTGTATAATTTTATTATTAAATAACTGACTTTTCTATAATATTATTTCTCCATGTTTGCGGCTTACGACGGTACCTACTGCTGAACAGTAGCTAGTAGTTCATTAAATTCAATGGCTGCGGTGAATTAAAACCAGTGCGCAGTTATACAATACTCAGTCGGCCTTTGACCGTGAAATGTGAAATCATCCTATTAGCAACAGAGTAGAGGAAGTATTTCAAAAATACATTTAATCTATTTTTTATTTTAAGAATATACTGTCTGTCTCAGATTATTAAGTTCAATAAGTGAGGCACAGGGTAATTTTCAACAATTATGAGAAGTTGCTCTCGTAGTTGCGCCCGCGTATGAATCGAGTAGGGCTTCTGGACCCGACTCGATCCCACCCGGACCCGAAACCCACGGTCAGAACTGCCGGGTTCGGGTTTTATTCGATATATCAATTTTCTAATAAAGTTCCGTTAGTTTAAATTTTGCGGAGCGAGCTCAGGCGAGTGTTTCTATCTGCTTCACCTGGGATAAGCATTGAAAAAGTTAAACTTTCGTTCCTCTTGTGCCAGCTCCAGGCTTGGACAGATAGTAAATCTTGAGAGGCTCTACGACACGGTTTGCACAGTGAGACCACCATCAACAGAAAATGAACGAACATTTTCGGTGTCGACTAATTTTTTCAAAAAAATTAGATCATCATTGATGAGTGATGAGTGATGAGTAACTTACAACGCTAATTTTATTAAAATATTATATAAGAAATTCTTAAATAAAAAAACTTCTTTTGTAAAATACTCTTATATGTTCTATATCTTTGTTTATTTTTTGTCATATGTATTTGTAGATTTTTTTATTTCTACATGTTTAATTATTTTTATATTTTTACAATAACCTATGTATAAAAGCTTTGTACTCGTATAAATTCTTTTTTTTTTACCGTACATATTATTATTTGAAATAAAGATTTTAAAAACTTTTTTCGTATATTTATACTATAATAATTTTGGACCCGAACCCGCCGGGTTTCCTAAATATGGGACCCGGACCCGGTGGGTTTCAAAACCGCGGGTTTTCAGAAGCCCTAGAATCGCGGCTTCGCTGCGGGTGTTGAAGCTTCGCTTTAAAAAAATGGTCGATACTCGCTTCCTTGGAGTCTGTTATAACCTGCGATTTATGGAGGTCGTTTGTAATATTGTTTATAGTTTATTCGTAGACTTTTAGTTTTGCCGAATCAAATTTACGGAAAACCAATACTGGATATAGAGCAGCATTGTTTATTCTTGTTTACAATTTTTGAAAGTACAAAGATAGACATTAGAATATACTTATTGTTAGCGATAAAATTAATTTGTTTTTTCTCCTTGTTTCAGGTAAGTTTGGGTTGTTGCACGCAGTCTTGCATATCCTACAAGCCAGAAATCCTGCCGGCTGTTTTGTATGTAATTTTTATTAGTTATTAATATTTATATTTATTATACGTCGCGTATTTCTGTTCTACTCGAACAACACCCGACAAACGCTAGTCATTTTTTTATTTTGGGAATCTCAACAGTATACAATTTATTATAATAATACATAACGTATTGGGTAATTCGTAGACCAATTATAGAGATCCACGGCATAAATTGGTAAGTCAAGCAATAAAGAGAACATATATTAAGTAGAGAGATAGGAGTGGGAGTTAGAGGGGGAAGTGGAGTGAGGTGTATGTGATTGTGGCTGAGTGGAGTACGTGTGTATTCTGTGTGTGACGTTGTATACAGATATGGGGGTATGTGTAAAGAGTGATGAGAGTTTGGCTGTGGTGTGTGTATGATGATGGTCGGTCTCAGTTAATCCGGTAGTGGTAGTCATTAAAGTAAATGCATTACCAGCATTTATGAATTTCTGGCCGCACTCGAGCCACAGATTTACGACTTACTATTAATTTGGTTATAATAATGACGTACTTTTATTATATATTTCGGCCGCCAGTTAAGGCTGTGAGAACAGCTCTATCTAGAGTAGCGTCTTGATAACGTTAGTGATGGACATTATTAAAAAAAGAATTTTGCTTTTTTGCATCTTAGAGCTCATTATTATATTATACCACATTATTATTTAAGCCATCTGGTAGCGTTAGTTACGGACATTGTTAGGTAGTGAATTATATATTTTGATTTATCATTAATACTATTGACATGTGCGATATAGTAATGAAATTAACTTATCAGTTTTAATTTGTCTAAACTTAAATATTAAAGAAAAAATTCGAATATTATAAAAAATTCAATTAGAGTATTTTATCAAAAAGGATAAAGTCAATGTTTTCATTTTATTTAATAACAATTTTGAAAACGGAATGAGATCTGTTTTTCGTTTAGAAAATGTTTATTTTAGTTTTTCGTTTACTCAAATAATATAATAGAAAATAGTTTTTGTAAACGCACTGTTACACTAATGAAAGTGGCTTTCGTAAAATGAACGAACTCTACAACATTTTTAAGAATTAAAAAAAAAAACATTTCTAAGAAATACAAGTTTGTAAGAATTTAATTGGCCATCTTTATCGAGTGTTGACAGTTAAATTCTCATTTTAAGCATGGAGCTCGCTTCTCTTATGCGAACCCTGAAAATTGTCTCTGTATGCTTTTTCTTGCATTTTCCTCTTCCCGAATCCCAACGATACCAACGTGTAAACACGATCCTTTCCACCTGCGAGTCTGCCAATCCACAGCGGTCGGAATCCTTTGACATATCACATATTTCCATACATAACAGCGCCTGGCTCACGGTACATTCACCGCCCATTCAGTCGAGCGATCCTCCCCAAAGTTTGCTTACCGCGATGTCGATGTTTTCATATCAGGGGTGTATACTTCATTCTCAGCCCTTTCCGAATATTTGAACTTTGTATAAAAAACTAACCCATAAAAACCAAGTTTTTATTATACTCCCTTTCTCATTTACTAGTGGAAACAGGATTGGCGATTAACCTACGCGTTGGGATCGAGTCGGGCGACGCTACGAAAGCGAGTAATAAAAAATTTCGATAAATCCAAAATTATACCATAATTATTAATTTTTTTAAACGAAAATTTGTTATATCATCTTTATCGTCGCCACGCGACTGTCTGCAAAATTTCAGCTCGATTGGATTACGGGAAAAGGGTTAAAAATCTATCCAAAGTTTTTTCGACAGACAAGCAAGCAGACGCTAAAGTCGAGTTAAAAGATAGGGAGTAAAAAGATGAGGTACCAAATGAAAATGAGTAAAATACGTAGCATTGTCCTTACACTTCTTGATAATATAATTTATTGTATTGTAACGAGATTTGTGATTGTAAGTCTCCTTTAATGGTCGGTCCGCTACGTTGGGAAAGTGTGTGCGTTACAGTGTGTGTGAATAAATATGTTTATGCCGACTAAAGAAATCTGACAATTTTTTTGACCCACTTTCATCCACATTTATATTTGTCGGTCGAAAAGGAGTAAAATGAATCTTAGCGAAAAATTATCTTAGTTTATTTTAAATTATACTAGTGACTATGAAATAACTTTATAAATGTGCATTCGATACTGGCTTCTCTTGTTAGTATTTCAATTTCTTTAGTACAGCTTTTCTGTCGTTGCCACCGGCTGGCGTGCGGGTGGGGGGGGGCACTCTGGAAAGTGACTCCGCTTTGCTTATTTTGCACGTATTGGATTCTCCGTTCGGCGAATACACTTTATATATTTTGTAGAGAAGCGCATATCCAGAAAGTCGATATCAGCTCTGCAATAAATGGCGTTTCCCGAGGCGACTACGCTTGAACGGGTGCAGCCACTCTTAAATAGAGTGTATAGAGTGTCACCTCCCGTCGTCGGCTAGAAAGCTTGTTTGGGGCATCATTTATCTGCGATAAATATTAATTGTACGCGCTATACAATTGTCGTTCTGGAGTACGAGTATTATTCTTAACTCTAGAGGATTTCTTCTCAATCAGTTATTTATGATTAAAACAGCCTTTATGTTTTTTTATTTTATAAGAAATAGAGATGCGAACACGGAATGCATGTCACGTCAATATTCTTAGTATTCTTAAAATAAGCTTGTATAATAATGAAATGTATTCTTGTACTATGAAAATATGACTAATTTACTGATGTCCTGTACTGGTACATAACTAGACATTAAGATCATTAACGAACGTTATTTAATGACACGGACGTGTCGAAACCGGTAGCGTAGTAATCATAAATAAGTAACAAATTGTACAGTTGCCGGCAAACTTCATGAAATTCTTTGGCTAAGTGGGGGAATGCGCAGAAGACGAAATTTGGGTCTCGTTGGTGGAAAGGTAGATGCGCAAACGTCCTCCCACTACGCCGCAGAATTTCAACATGTTTGCCGGCTACTGTACATAAGTTTAAACTCACCAAAAAATGTCTGAAAGAAATTGTTACGTAGTAAGTGCCCAACAAATACAAAAATGGACGTCTTTGGGAAATATATTCGTTGCGGGACGTCTCTCCTCAGAATTGAGTCTAATTTCGGCTTTTTTCATTTTAATTTAAAAAAACACTTTGCAACGTTAATAACTTTGTGAGTTTTCGTCCGATCTTGAAAATGAAAACTTTTCCTGAAACCCTCTTCGGGACCTGATTTTTATTTTATTTTTCGGAACTTCCCCCCTACCCCATTTCCGCTGGGCCTTCCTCAAAATTTTATTTTCATTTTTCGGCTCTTTTTCATTTGCAATTAAACATGGTGTTTAAGAAAAAATCTATAATATAAATGGTGCAAAAGCTGCAAAATTCGGCCGCCTTTCTTTTGTATGTTGGAATTTCGCATCCGTCTCTTTCTCGCGGCGTGACAAAAATAAAACCCCTTTTTGGGCTTTTTTTACCGAGCGCGAGAACGAGTGCCGCTATCGAGTGTGCTGAAAATAGACGTTCTGAAGTAATACACATCAGAATTTAATTCGATTTAATTCGGTTTTCACAGTTTCAGCAGCTGTTCTGCGAGGCGTGGTTCTCTTTTCTATTTAAAAATCACTATTTGTAGAATTTTTAACGGTACAATCTTTTGGCGTTTTTATTTTTTTCGCAAAGTTACAAGCAAAAACAGAATTATTTTGTACCAAATCTTCAATTATTTTGAAACGATATTCATTTTTTCTCCAAGACGCCAAGAACGGCGCTCGAAAGGCAAGGTTCTTGAATAATCACACTTGGGTGACGTCATTATGATAAAGCAGTACAGGTGAAAATTAGTCGTTCCTAGAAACATCCATCCTATACAGAGAAGAATTTTGAATGACATCAAATGAAAAATTCTGCATACAGGTCTTTTTCTTGCATAGAAAGAATTTATAATGAAAATTTTGTTTTCATGTGTTAAATTATTAAATAAATGTATGTGTATGTATGTATACCTATGTACATACAAAGCTACAGGAATCCATGTTAGTTTAAACACACATAGTGTCCTCCCTGGCAATATGTTTCATTGTTTCAATATTTGTCAGATTTCATCTTAATTATATATTGTCGACAATCAGTAAACCCTCCCACATTAACTATTAATATTGCTAATGCCCCTGTTGTATCTCATTATAATTGATACAATCCTTAAGGAATAATAAGATTTTGATAACATTTGTGATGACACCGAGATAATTTAATTATTACGTTGGAGAGGTACTTGTGTATCGATGAGTGCAAGATATCACTGAGTTGTGACGTCACCTTCGATCACTTAAACACATATTTCAACACCGGAGATTTCAGACGTTGCCATTTCATACAAGTACGAGAATAAATAATCATCTCCCTTTCCAGCAATGCATCAGTGTACCCTCGATAATTATTTTCCGAACGTCATGTTTGTCTCTCGGTAAACTGGCCGACGAGACGTGTACAAGAAGCTGGCCGCACTCACTTTTTGTAAACACGCCTGTTATTCCCGATGGCACTTTCTGCATAATGTTTGCGGGTTTATTTTGGCACCGCGTTGTCCGGTCAAATTAGTTTCAGAGTCAACACATCTGGGAGTGCTTTTAATCTGCATAACGCGTTAGAAAGTGATTCGGTCAGTCTGACGAGATGCAGAATGCGCACACTGCACGCTGCACGCGTCATCTTAACCGATGTCTGTTCTGTTCTGTGCCTGGCGCGAGTTGTTAACGGTGTTGGGTGCATTGCGATAATATGCTTTGCTAAGAGAGCATCTTGTCATCCAGCTTCTATCAGATTGTTGACATGCTTCGCCCCACTGTTGTTCTGTATTATATATTTTAGTATGAATTGGGGGTATGACATGAGTGAGTCAAATAAACCAACATAAACATAAGCATTTCGCTTTCCCATAAACTTTCAGATCCACCAAAAAAGAAGAGCATATAATAAATAACCTTTATAGAGATGTGATAATATAATAACAATAATAGAGATATAAATTATAAAATTGTTTCCCTAAATTCATGAGGTAAGGGACGCAAGTAGCTAAACAGCGTCCTAAGAAATGTGTAGACTGGCAGAACAAATCCCGTTAAAATAGCCGTCAACTGAAAAAAATGTCGAGAGTCTCAAGTCCCTCGATAATAACTTTCCGTCGCTTGGTACTGGGTACTGCTAGTTATTTTATTTTTCATTTATTGGTTTTCTTACAGCTATATAATTAATAAATCTTGAAAAAATAACAATTATTGATTGATGTACCGAGCCTTGGGCCAATTGCAAAAAAACACATATACAAGAATATTATACCAGGATCGATAAAAAATTAGAAAGTGAGATTGTGTGAGTGTGTTTATTTATGTGTTTTTCTGTGTCCGTGTGTGTTCACTTGTGTGGGAAAAAAAATGCTAATTATAATTAATTAGTTATAGATCCTAATTAACACTTAATACAAGCATTTCACTCGTATGAGTGTAGTACGTATACAACTCGACTATAAGGCAAGGGAACACCATTATCCATTAGTGTATAAAGTTTTTCAAGGATGTACCCATTTTTTTCCAAGATCTCTCCAAAGCAATACATCATGCAAGGAGTGGAGACTCGGATCGACGATAAAAAAATGCCAAATCTGCAGAATGCCATAACTCCAGTGCGATGTGTGACTCCACAATAACTGTGAACTGTGACCGAAATGGAGCTTAACTCACCGAGAAGACCGATTGGGTCTCGGCTCAGAAGCAAAACAAAAGGAGTGATCTAATGACCTTGTGAACACGGCACTGTGTTAGAGGGAGAAAACCAAAGTACACACTTTTTTGACAAACCACAATTTGATATCGAGTAAACTGACAATCCTTACGTCACGTAACTCTGTTTTTCCCGGCGCTCTCCGTCGAAGAGTTGTGCTATTAAAAATATATTTATGTGAATTTCTTTGACGAATGGCAAGTTTTATACATTTGTCACGATTTATATCGAGACGACACACTTTTCTTTTATTCTCCGAGAATTTCTCGGGAAAATCTCGAAAAATGTGCAACTCCTCCATCTAAAATAACAACAAAAGCAATCAAATTTAATCACTTGGCACATGTCATACATTTTTGTGACCAGAATAGTGCCTCCGGTTTTGGCCAATTGACTCCCATAAGTTTTATTTCAGTTCATTTAAAATTTATTGAAATTTATTTATGTAGAATATTTTTTTATTTACACGTTTCTAAAACTGTTCTATCGTGAACTAAATTGAAAGGATTAGAACTATTTTAACATACGCAAAATTATTAATTTCATATAATTAAACTAATTAACTTTGTTGTTTGGACACTTAACACTGAAGTATGATTGTTTATAATTTTGTAAAGTTCAATTAGTATTAAGTATACCCTGACGAAGGAACGTCGTTTCCGAAACCGGTTGGTTTTACTAAATAAATTTTAGAGGTGCAAACAAAGTTAATTAGTTTAATTATATTCATAATGAATAACCACAAAGTTATAGCAAAATACAACAGTATTATTAATTTCAGTCGACATTAATTATTCGTTGTATTTAAGATACTGTCATTTATTTATAATATTAATTTTGGAGTGAAATTATTAAAAAAACTAATACAAAAGTAAATTGTAAACTCTGATATTTGCATCTTGATGATACTAGATGCATTTGCATAATGCATCTAGTAAGTATTTACCAATGTATACAATGTATTTAGTGAGTTCGTTTGAAATATTTGTGATAAAGTCTAAACGAAAATTTGCTTAATTTTCAAACATACTTTAAGAATACTTTATTTAAAAATGTACTGGGTGTGTTCTTACATTAATTATACATAATATGTATAATTAATGTAAGAACACACAAAATCTTCCATATAGACATATGTCTATATGAAAGATTTTTTATATAGGCAGATGTTTATAGGCAGATACGAGGTTAGATGTTTTGGAAATAGGAAGAACGCTAACATGTTTGACCTATTAAAGTTTTTTCTTGTTCTAATTTGTGAATTCATTCTTTTTTGGCACAAGGTATTCGTAAAGTAATAGTATTTATGTTTTACACTTATTATTACATATTGTGATAAACACTATGGCGAATGTTACAATTGTGTAAAGTGATCACTTAAGCCAACCAATAAAAAGACAGGTCATAAGTCCTGTTACACCCAAATGACTTCTATACCTACTTTCCCATAATTAATACAGTTTCGTCTCTGTGAGATATCTATAATATACATTAACTATTTTAATAATTATTTAACTACATTTTTTTAAGAAAAAAACTAGTATACTGAAGGTTTATCGTGTCTTTGAACTAGAAGACGTCCAAAACGTGAACGTCGCCGGTGGCTTATTCACGGTTACGACCCCGCGCGGCGTGACTCACCTCCCCGGCCGTGCCAAGTTCGTCGGATAGCTTTATTAGTCTTATGGTCGAGGCGCTAAGTCCTATTATCTCGTGCCAAGTACACGGCGGATGATTAATCCTGCACCGTTTGCAGATATTATGTGCACTCGTACGTGCATTACGTACCGGCCGATTTGATTGAGTCGATGCGTGATTAGATTTCATGTACTCCTGTTTGGTATGCGAAGAGCTGTTGACCGTTGGTATGGGCTCGTGTCCATGTCGAGGGCGCGAATACCACTGATTTGGGGGTTTAGGGTAGGGATAACTGACATCATTAATAATTAGGTAATTACGTTATAAATTTAGATACCTATGATCTAGTTATGTTCCGCAGCGGCAAAAAAGCGGAAGCTTTGAAAATGTTTTTGAAAAAATTTGAAATGGTTATATATACAATAGTTTTATTTGAATTAATAATATTTCTAAATGAAATGTTGCAAATAGAGCATATATTTATTGTTCCACTAAAATGTCTCACTAAAACATATTTTCCTAAAGAAAACTCCAAGAATCACGGGCTCTCGCTCCGTTTTCTGATTTTAACTAAAAATCCGATCTCTGTAAATTTGATCATTAGTTCTCGTATTAATTACTCGTGCAATACACCCGCACGATGTATAAAACAAATCTGAACATCCGTCATATTTTTAATACAGGACTTGTATAAGAATTATTGGAGCTGGAGCATTCACGCCATTGAAGAAGTAGGCGCGAGAATGAACGCACTCACCATATCCTGCCTACTGTACGGCGACGATTTAGCATTAGTGGCCTATACTGAAGCTGATTTGTAGTGCAGGATGGCTAGAATGTCCGATGTGTGCATGGAGAGTGAACTTCTGATGAATGTTAGTAAATTGAAAGTAACGGTGTTCGGAGAAGCGAAGGATTGATTAAGTGTGATGTAATGGTAGGCAAAGAATGCTTGCGACGTGTGAGCAAGTTTGTGTATTTGGGATTGTGTGTTAACTAGAGACGACAAGGCTGAGAACGATATCGAAAGGAGACTGACTGCGGGAAACAAAGTAAATGCTGTTCTGAAAGCAATCATCACCAATAAGAATCTGTCAAGGGAAACAAGACTAGCGGCACATAATGGAGTTCAGGTGCCAACTCTTATGAATGGAAGTGAAGCCTGGAATTTACAAAAAAGACTAAATGCGGTAGAAATGCGTTCACTCTCGCGTTTGTGTGGAAAATCTTTATTCGATGGAGTGGAGAATGAGCGACTTAGAAGAGAATATAATGCTGGCTGTTACACAGTAGATAGAATAAAGAAATTATCGCTGAGGTGGTTTGGCCGTGGGATAAGCGAGTAAAGCGTAGTAATGAAAATGTATTAGTGTTGAAGGAAGCAGAAACAGAGGGCGTCCGCGGAAGACTTGGCATATCCAGATAGAAATTAAATATTGAAGGATGGCCCTGTAGAAAACTTCAATAACCAAGTAGCGTGCTTAAGTATGTATGGAAGTGAATGAGGCAAAAGCGTTGTACCGTGATGGATAAATATGGCGTCCTATCCCCTCAGTCTACCCTTGGGGGTATCAGCGCGATAGTCAGGTAGTTTAATATTAGTGGGTTTACTTATTCAGCTCGATTTGAATAGAATTTTTTTGCATAAAATATTTCAAAATTCATATAATATTTGAAGACCCCATGGCAAAAAGTTGTTAACTAACATTCAAGTCATTTTGAGATAATTAGACATTTGCATTTCGCCTTTGAAAAATATGTTTTATTGCTAATTCAAGATTAATTTTTATTGATTTATGTCACTAAAATATCAAAAAAATATTTACAAAGGAAAAAAAACGCATTTATGCACAAACAAATAAAAATATACTAATTTTCCCTAAAAAAATGTAGTTAACAACCATTTTTTCGCCTCTGGAACTCATTTTTAATAGAATAATACCCTTTTAAAATTGGTAAAACACGAACATCAAACAACCCTTCAAATGCTATCCGTTTTTACCATCCATTATTCAAAATTAAAAAATACCTTGCATGTTAATTAATAATAAAAAATATTGTATGTACCATTTAAAATTATTGAAAAATAATATATAAGTACATATTATAATAGTCTTCAAATAAAAACATATATGACAGTACTGCCAGAGTAAAATTTATATTAACCATAAATATTCCAATCAAATTAAAAGGCGTGTTAATTTCAGAATAATGGCATGAATATGTTATTATTGAAGATAACATGTTCTTCCCATTCTAGATTTGATTTTTATGAAAAAGTGTAGTTAACATGTTCATCCCTATGATTTGATCATGTTCTTATTATTTTTAAGTACTGAACTTATTTCCAGTGGAAAGAGCGTACATTGTTTAGTTTAGAGGGCTTATTAACTCATTTTTGACAAAATGTTAGTCAACAACTTCTTGCCATGGGATCTTCATTTATTACAAGGCTGGTATCAAGACGCGTGTTGACGCTTATTTCAAAATGTAGTAATATTTGGTTATATTCAAATGGGATAAGATAGTAATTTCTCTCGCGTGCATTAATAATGTCGGACCTACGGTTTGCGCCATCTGCCAGGTGAGCATAATATATTCACGAGTAAAACAGTAGCGATGCACACTTAACAACAACCAGATGTACAGCGAGAGAGGAGATTAGCTCAGCGGAACGTCTCTGAGAATTCGCGCACCTTCCCCCTCCCACCACCATCCGTGCACTTAGTCTGCGTTGCCCGGATCTTAAAGTTGTATAATCGCGCGATTGTGCATTTTAATAGCAAGGAGCTTGTCATGGATTAGTACAGTTTCCAGGTAGGGCACCCACCACTTCAGCGAGCGGTGAGTGATTTCTGAAGGAAATAACTAAATAACAGAATTTTAGTAAACTTAGTAAAAACCATGCCAGATTTACGGTCTATCGGTTTCGAGACGTACCCGTCTCTTCGTTAGGACCAACACTACACTACTATATTCACAACACTATACACCCCAACCATAGTATTGTTAAACTATCACCACAATTAATCACATGCGTGTTAATCTTGTCAGGCATGCATGCACTGATTATAGCCTACTGAACAATTCAGGAATCTAACGGGAGAGAGTGAGAGGGAGCGGGGTCTAAATTGGGTGTTACCACATATTTTGGGAACGTTAAATTAAACAGAGGGCTATATGGAAAATTAATTTGGTTATTAATGAGAGGTACTCTATCATTCACCGCCTCCCTAATGTAAAAAATTTCTAAATTATTCAATTTTAAACCTTTATTATTAGTATTTAATATTTTCACCCCTATTTTTGGGTCAAATTTATGATTATTTTCTATGAATAAATAACTAAATATCGGACAGCGATCCAGCTACTCAGATATGATCGTGAAATTCACTGCGAAGTCAAGCTTCAGTACCGATTCGTCTTCGTCAAGGGAGTACTGAAGGGATCTATTACACTTTCTGCAAACTTTAGTTTTTTTCATTTAAAAAGTACTTTTGTTTTTGCATCATACCTTTTTTTAAAACTGTGCTGGAGGAGTTGCTTTCGAGCGTAGCTTTAAATATTTTCGCTTCGAATTACTTTGTAATAATTTATAGAAAATTATTACAAAATAATTTTGTAGACGTTCGTTGAGTAATAAATTATTTGACGTGAATCCGACGGATAATTTTTTTTAGCGAAATTTAAAATAAATTAAATTTTAATAATAATTATTAATGAAATTTAAAATGAATTAAATTTAAGACATATTATTTTTACTGAAATTTAAAAAAAATTAAATTGTTTAATAAATATTATTATTAAGTATACAGTTGCGGGTTAACTATTTTAAGTGTGACAGCTGTTTCGGCTTGCAAGGCCATTATCAAACAGTGGATATACCACGTATAAACGACTTATTTATAAAATTTTAAGTTACCCCTTCCCCTTTAGAGTAATGATATTTGTGGTGAAGCCCTATATTAATGTTCGTTTTTTCCCGGGCACTTATCATTAAAGGTTACACAGTTAAATAATGCATTCACAGAGACATGAGATGCTTATGTTCACGTACACTTATTTATTTAACTAATTTCACTCTATTAATTTTTTAATAATAAAAATGCTTTGTATGTATTTTAACGTATTAAGTTATTTAAATACGTTTGTCTCACAAGATTGGAAAATAGTATGATATAATTATATCGTCTTGCGACTGGTAATTATATTATGTATATAAGTGAGTATGAAGATCATCTGATGACGTATATTAGGTGTATATTTAGGTAAGATGGCGTTATGGAGATAATGGAGCCCATTAATGTCAGAATGCTGTGTAAATGTGTCTCAGATTAATATCTTTATGGGTCTTTAAAGAGCTGCTCCAGATCCTATCAGTGCAGCCGGAGACGCTTTGTCTAGCGTAATTTAAGTTCTCACTTTTAAGATATTTACCCAAATTAAAATAATGTTTTGAAAATTAATCTAGAGTCTTTAAATGTTTTCCGAAAAAAATACATCGGGTGAAAGAGAACTACAGACTGTTCACCTTGACTTGTTCTCTCTCTTTATATCAACCTTTATTCGCTTTACATCCCAACCCAACACTACTGGCAGAGTACCTGTACTTTCTTCCACGTAAACTCTCATGGTTAGATTCTTTTCCGCCCGACTATATTCCCACCCCAAAACGCATTCCCAGTCGACCAATTCTTTCCCCTGACTTTTCCTCCCGCCAGATTTCGTGTCCTCATGGTTAGCTTTCCCGCTCGGCTTTCCTTTCATCCGACATTTGTCCCGCCCGACCGGAAAACTATGTTCCTAGTTCTTGCCAATTTTTATGCATCTCACGGCGCATGTTAATGTGTGTCGAATTTTTATACGAAAAATTATTTTGAAATTAAAAAAACAGCGAACTGTCGGCGCGAAAGTAGGCGTCATAACTCTTAGGAATTTGGACGTCTCGCTCATCGGCCGCAGTGACGTCATTCAATCATTTAACGACATCCAAAGTAATCTGGAGTGATAGCACAGCGCCGGCTATTTGCGTCCGGCTCGCGCTCGGGCCCATCGCCGTCGCTCGTGACATTCCCGTGACAGATATAGCCACGTGCTCCCGGCTCCCGTCTCCCGTCATCCCGCAACAGCTGACTCTGGGAGCCGCGGCTGATTTATCTGACTCTGCCGCGGCAATTGTGGCGCTAAATTATCGGAGTGGCCTGTTGGTGTAGTGGTCCCGACGCGCGCCTGGCGGTTGGTGGTTCTAGCCCCATTAGTACTGTTTTCATAGCACAGGCTCTTGGATTGGTTTGAGAGTAGTGAAAATATTGATGCGACACGTATTCGGTGTTCGCATCTCTATTTTCTTTTAAAAAAAGAAGAAATATGTATACACAAGTCCGAAGATGAATAATAATCATTTGAGGTCCGTTTTAGGGCCGGTCTTATAAACGTGAGACCAAATATCCATTAGTAAATCGACAATTAACAAACAGATTGCCGTTTGTTAGTAAATATTACCGACGCTCGTCTTATAAAACTTTTTTGATCGTTCGTAAGTATCGCAATATCGTACTGCTCTTGTCTATGATTTTAGAGCCGTCGAAAAGAGATATAATTCGCCGTAGAGGCGAATATATTTAAATTAATCTTTCATAATAAATACTATACATACGTATTTGACGGTAAAATTTTACTAAAATTTGACTAACGGATTGTTATAAAACAAAAAATATGACATTTGTCTCAAATTTCGGTTTATTTGGTCTGAAATTTAACTAACGGACGTTTATAAGACCGGCCCTTAGTGTTTTGTGGTATGGTTTTCTTTTAAAACTGCCTAACTCTATTTGTACTGTGGACCCTTTTATCTTTGGGTGGTTTGTTAGGTTTGCTAGTTCTCCCCCGGCCGACTCGAGCAGGACTACCCTGGATGCAATGAATTGGCGAAAGGTTTATTTTAGTTCAGTCTACTAGCCAGACTTTCGATTACTTGAATTACAATTTTCCTCACAGCCCACATAACGCAATAATTATTTATGGTTCCGACAATCATAAATCTTTGTGCATGTTTTCATCAAAGTTTTTAGTCATTATTCAAGTTATGTTTACTATTAGGAATTCTTTTCCACCATCCATTATGAGTAGCGTTTCCATTCCACGCTAAATTTATTAGTTCTAGGACAGTATAAACAGATCTTAAAACACGAAATATAATAATGAAATGTATTGGGTTGATGTAAATGTGTCGAAATATTTTATGACATTTATAGAAAAAAAATCTCCAAACTAACGAGAAACGCATGTTTCCAAATTATCCTATTATATAAAAGAAGCTTTCTTTTCCCTATTTAGTTTTTCAAATACAGGTGGTTTCGAAAATTCCGAGGATTTCTCATTGGCGGAAAAACCGAGAGCCGGACTTTCTGAAGTCTGGAGGTAACACATTGATGGCCATAACTGATGCTGAACCAGCGGCAGAATTTTTAAAATCAGTTTGTCAGAGAGTATTTTAAGCATTTTTAGCATTTATAGATCCAGTTAATCACACAGCATTTTTTAGAATTAGTTGGTCAAAGAGCATTTTAAGCAGTTTCAGTATTTATAGATTCAGTTAATCACAGAGAATTTTTTAGAATCAGTTGGTCAGAGAGCTTTTTAAGCAGTTTTAGCATTTATAGATTCAGTTAATCACAGAGCATTTTATAGAATCACTTGGTCAAAGAGCTTTTTAAGCAGTTTTAGCATTTATGGATTCAGTTAATCACAGAGCATTTTTTAGGATCAGTTGGTCAGAGAGCATTTTTAAGTATTTTTTAATCAAACTATCCAGATAGTACGCAGCTTCGTTCCAGTTTTTTTTAAACTTTTATTCCTTTTTTTCGCTATTTTGAAGTCAGTTAATCACAGAGCATTTTTTAGAATCAGTTGGTCAGAGAGCATTTTAAAGCATTTTTAAATCAAACTATCCAGATAGTACGCAACTTCGTGTCAGTTTTTTTAATCTTTATTCCTTTTGTTCGCTATTTTGTAGAACTTTCCCTTTGGTCGTGCTCAATTTATAATTCCATTTCGCGTTTTAATAATCCTTATTTCGAACGATAAAAGAGTCAGCCTATTCAATTTGTCGGCAAAGGTGGACTTAAAATCGTCGTGGTTTTATTTAAATTTGTCGGCGGTTCCAGCCAGGATCCTGGAAGAGATTTGAAAGTCGTATAGACATTGATCAGTCCCTGGGCTGGAACGAACAATGACCCTGTTAAAAGCCTCAACAACTGTAGAGCATGCATGAGAAGATGTACGAATATAGCTGAAGCAAAAGTGGTGTGCCAAGGTAAAATAATGTGGCGTTCTATCCTCTCTACCTATCCCTACGGGGAAACAGCGTGATGGTAAGTTACTTAACTGGAGTTGGGTGCACTTTTCCAAACAATGCTTCAAAACTGATGTCTCTGAATGCTATATCTATGAATGCTTGCTTATCTATCTATACCTATAAAACTCAATGTCTGTCTGTCTGTTCTCTATACAAATCCACACGTTTGTCCGATTCGATTAAAATTTTGCGTACTTATGCTTTGGGACCAGGTGGGTAACATAGGCAACATTTCCTCCTATTATTTTACCCCTTCCCCTCTCCCTGACATATTTTCGATGCAAATATGTACCGTTTGACCGATCGGACTCAAAATTTGTAAACTTATTCATTAGGACTCGGCGGGAAACATAGGCGACATTTCCCCCCTATTCTTTTACCCCTTCCCCTCCTCTGATATATTTTGATGAAAATCGAAAATCGAAATCGTTTGACCGATTAGACTCAAAATTTGGAAACTTATTCTTTAGGACTCAGCGGGTAACAAAGGCAACATTTCTCCCCTAATCTTTTACCCCTTTCCCTCCCCTGATATATTTTCGATGAAAATATGTTTGAATCGAACCTTTGTTTTCCCTCACAAATTTATTTTCAATTTAATCCTTAACCCGTGCAACGCCGGGTACAAACAGCTAGTTTATTGTAATATTACGCCAAAACACAATGACAGATGTACTCTTTCCGTTGTTTAATATTTCGCAACTAGCCACCAATTTGTACATTTCTCCTGTAAAATGTCGAACTTAATGTTAAGCAGTCACATTATTATGTTTTATTTTCTCGAAGATGGTTCCCAATTTATATTAAACACATAATGTCGTGACATTCGAATATTGGAAACGGAGAATGCTGGATGAGACGCTCTGCGTGCAAAAAGATTAAAAGGCGGCGGAGTACAAGGCGGTCGCAAATAAAAGAAAGCGAGCGGCCCTACTAAATGTTTGAGGAATTTATTCGGCCGATACAACAGAACAACATCGCGTCGTGCGCTATTCTAGACCTACCGACATTTTATTATTTTTCTCTGACCGATATTTATATTTTTAATTCTTTTCTTGTCTCTGTGAGCTATTTCCAGTCCGTCCTCGTGAATAGCATGACGCCTGTCACATGTTACGTATTATTTTTTATTCCAAATCTCGTGAACGGCGAAAGAACAGAGTGGGTCCGTCAGATTCAATTTTTTTTTATTCTGTATTTTTTTATTACCTACTCATTTTGGTAGCGGATGATCTCTAATTACATTTAAAATAGAGATCTCTACACAATACGAGTAGCTTGTTGGTCCGGTGGCTAGGACTCTCGCCTCGTGATCCAAAGGTCGCGGGTTCGAACCTCACTCCAGACCAGCAAGTTAGTCCTATTTTCAGAGCACAAGCGTATAGCTTAGTTTGAAAATAATAAGAATATTGATGTGACACGTATTCCGTGTTCTCATCTCTATTAAAAAAAAAGTATATTACATCAGTATTATGACCTTTTTACACTGAGAGAAGCGTTTTTGCTGTGCCGGTGCTTAACCCGGTGTTTTCCCAGTTCGCCGCTTGCTCAGCAGTAGGGAATGCAATCCCGAGTCGGGATTGCCCTTTCGGGATCCCGAATACTTTTTTGTTTGTTTATAGAGCTGAATAGCAATTAACGACAATGCCTTGCATTTTTATATCAACAATTTTAATAAAATTTTCATTATTAATCATTGCATTACAGTTTTTGTATACGTTTTTCCAAGCATCAATCAGTCAATGTAGTAGAGTAAAAAACTACTAACTAGTATTAGTTTTTACTCTACTACAATACTATGTTAGGTTGATAAAATACAGCAAATATTATTCAAAGCTATTTTCATGATTTGAATGTGACATGAACATAAGTTTTAAGTACTTAATAAAAGCTCTATAGACATATACAATTAAATATACAAAACATAAAAAATGCTGATCAATCCCGATAATCTCGTCCGATTTTTCGGTTCGGGATTGATCTCGTCAAATGCCTCGAGATCTCGCGGGATCGGGATTGCATTCCCTAGTCAGCAGGCGAGTGTCGTCAGGTCAGACAAAATAATGTGATATTAGCAGATATTTTATGTACTTTTTCAGACTCGTATTACACCCGATAATTGTAATCAATCAATTTTTCATTATTTTCATAATTTTGTTTTCGATGCTTACTGTTGGCTTTGTGTATATTGTGACAAATTTATTTGAATAAATTCACACGTTAACTAAATAATGTTTCGTTGTATAACCCGTGTCATTGAACTGTTGCAACTTTAAATATGTTAAAATGAGAGACAGCTGAAGTGCAGCGTACACGTCACCGGAAGTACCCTGAGTTTGAAATGTAGAAGTAAGGTGAGTCCCATTCTTCTCCGACTGAGCAAAACTGGTGGTGACGAGGAGTTCTGATGGAAGCATCAGAACCTCACGTCATAATATGTATTCATTTTATTATAGGTGGCAATTATTAACATAGCTTAATTGTAGGGTATGTACAAAGCAAAGGCAACAATATCCAAAAAATTAAAGTATTTTGAATGGAGTCACTGAGGATTACTAATTTAGCAGTTACTGAATTATAGATTTTATGTACCTATTATCTATCCCTTCCAAGATCATATTATCTATAAATTCATAGGCTATATCTATACTATTATATAAAGAGGTACATTTTGTTAGTTTGTAAGTTTGGATGTAGGACGTAATCTCCGAAATTACTCACCCGATTTCAAAAATTCTTTCACTAATATTTAGAATGTACTTTCAGGGTGGACATAGTTTGTATATTATTCCGTTAAAATAAAAGGGCTTTTACACTTTTACATTCTTAATTTATTTAATCCTCGATGACTGCATTAACTTTTTTTTTGATATTGCTGCCTTTGCTTTTGTATCCCAGAATTGTAATGTTCGTGTATTATATTACGCTGCGTAAAAGAACCATCTAAATATTTATTGAAACTTCTAGAAACTCAATTTCGAATCGAATACCGGGTGTCTCAAAGCTTGTAGCGAAAACTTTGGGAGAGTCGTCTTCATGCAATTTTGAATAGAAAATATTCTTTACAGTTTGGGTGAAATGTCGACAGTTACGATGATTAGCGAAATCAAAGTTTGAATTATTTTTTTCAATATATTTGATTTATTTTCAGTAAAACGTAGGACTATTACTCTAGCAACTTATATGAAATATAAAAAAAATTATTCGCTTTGATGTGAGTAAAATAAAATTATTAAAACGTTGCAGAAATTAAAAAATATTTTTGTAAGGTGATCATTTTATTTGACTTGTATCAAAGCGAATGAATTTTTAATATTTCATATAAGTTACTGTAGTACAACTGTAGTACAGCTCCAACATGCTCCAAAATAAGTCAGAAATATTTAAAAAAAAAATGATGTTGCTTATCTCCATAACTGTCGATATTTCACACAAAGAGTAAAGAAAATTTTCGATTTATTCTATTTAAAATTGAATGTATAATATATATTATATGTATGTATATGATTATATTATACATTCATATATATATGAATGTATAACATAATCCCTGTATAATAACTTGATTAAGTCTCATCTCACCTGAAAAGGTTTTCAAAACATGTTTTATTAGACTCAAAACTAGAGGAAAAAATCAAAAATAGTGTTTTATTCATAAAATTGTTAAAATAGATTTCCACAAAGTATTCACTCCGCATTCAATTATTTATCATAAATTATAATAATCCTGCCCTCTCGAAAGTCCATCATTAACACCACCTCCCGATAGGCCATTGTTATCCGCCGTGAAAATTTACTTCTTGTAATCCCTATTGCACTCTTTCATCTCGCCGGGCATCGCAGATCTACGGACACACATATTTTAAAGAACGAGTATAAGTACATATATAAGATGACTTGCTGTGAACCGGTAACTATATGTAATCGCTTGGAATTTTGATTGTATTAAGAAATATCAGGCATCCTCGGGACCAGAGGACAGAGTACTTAAAATCCTACCTTCTAAGATATTTTCACAGCGGATATTGTAGGTATACCTTTTTACTGCATGTGACCTGACACTTTTCCCTATTTCTTTATATTCAGATTCTAGTTTGTTGAAATATATACATATATATTTTTTATTTTTTCAATTGATTGAGCAACATTGTAGATTGACATTTTTAAAATATATTGATTATTTCATTTGTACATATCTACTTTTATGTGAGTTTTGTTTTCTTTTTTTTTCACCAACATGTTTCAGAAATTACCATTCCATCATCAGGGTGCTGTATAACTGTCAAAAAATTCGAATGAAATGTCTTTTGTTCCTCGTTTTTCCAAATTATTTTTTAAAAATCTTACTTGCAATTATTGGAAAATTATTTCCAATAATAATTTTTCTTAAACGTGAAGTGTTTTTCCGAAGTTTCCGCTTTTCGGCCATCTCATACCACTTCTTAATTTAAACTTCATCCTCTTACCGTTTTTCTCTCTGAGCATGTTCCGATCTTTATCTCTTAAGATTTATCGTGTGAATCCTCTCGTCTTGATACAGCATCTGGACCATTTGTCTCTTAGGGCGCTTCCTTAGAATCAACAGAGAGGGAAAACTGTCGCGCTTGTTTATACACTCGTTCTGAAGAATTCTACAAGTGAAATTATTCATTTTCTATACTGTTTTCAGTAATAAATCTTCTCTGCGCCGTACTCTAGATTTTCTTGAGCATTTTCGGAATGTAAAAATTTATATATAGGTATAAAATAAATAAAACATAACCAGTTGAGTAGATAATTTTTAATTAAGGTAAATAATATTTAAAAATGAAAGGATTTTCTACCAGTGAACCCATCGCATTCCCAGGACCATTTTATGAGATTTTCTAACACAAAGTACTGAAAATGTTTCAGCATCATTATACGGGCAATTACTTTAGTAGGTACTTATTAATTAAACGAAATTAATTAATTCAGCCTGCTATAAAATTTGAGTGGTATCGAATTTATTATCAACAAAACCTAGGATTTTAATACATTTATGTATTTTATATTTAAAATTACACACCGCATGCAATAATTGAATAAAAGCTGCCAGAATAAAAAATTAACATCGTATTACCAAATATGTATTGCACTATGGGAAATAAATCATCCTCTGAAAATACACAGTCAAACAATAAATACATGATAAATTACGTGCGATGGTCAAACTGCCTTAATTTACAATTATTAACTGTTAATTTGTTATTTTAATTTCAAAATTAATATCATTCGTAGAACACATTTTTTTAATTCGTTCGCTCTTGCAATTATAGTTATAGTAATAGTTGCGTGGGCATTTTTCAGATTAAACCAACTCTGGGCGTAAAATGAAAATGAAAAACGTAAATCTCGTTCATTTGTTCTGTGGTCTTAATAAGAGCGCGCCACAATGCATTATTTTTAAAATAAATATTTCGGCTTTTCTATTCTTCGGAATTAAATTAGCATCAATTCATAACAATTTTGATGGATTGTTGAATTGCTTAAATTATTTCAAGCTCAGCGTTATTAGAAATAATTGAACGTTTCAGCGTCAACTTTGTGGAAATCCATTTTTAACAAATTATGAAATAAAACACTGAACTTTGTTTTTTTCCACTATTTTATATTTGAGACTTGTTACACTACATGTTTCGGAAACATCCGTTTCCTTCTTCAGGTGACTTAAGACTGAGGTATGTGGGTTGTGGAATCAGTAGAAGTAGAGGGGGTATCTAGGTGGTGGGAGATCGGAACATTGTAATAAGGGGTGATGTGAAGGGTTGTACTTGATTATTGATTATTTTATTTGTTGTGTTTAGGTTTTTATGAATTTCAAGTGTTTCTAAACTATTTTTTTGTAGGCCGTATGTATGTTTATGTAGGATGTATTTTTGTATTGTTGAATGTGTGGTTATTTTCTATAATATGATTAGCATATTCTGAAAAATTATGATTTGTGAGGCACCTTTTGTGTTCTTTAAATCTTATTTCTATTGATACGTCATCTCACAATCCCTACATTCTAGTATAAACCCCTTATACTGGGGGTTTATTAGAAATATTTTTTACTTTTTAATGTTGTCCTAATTATAATTATATTAATAATAAAATTAATAATGATTATCAGCGCATTTCAAAGAGAATATATTGGTTAAATATTAATTTCTTACTTAACATCACGCCGTTTCCCCGTGGGGGTTGGCAGAGAGGATAGAGCGCCACACTCTTCTGTCCTGACACACATCTCACACCTCATCCGCATTCATACATCTTCGCATGCAAACACGCCGGTTGTTGAGACTTCTAACGGGACCATCTTCCAGTATCCGGTTGAAATGGTCATGTCACGTTTTCCGCGGTCGCCCTGTCTTTCTGGCGCCATCAATACTTGCATTATATATATCTTTTTTTACCATTCTTTCCTCATTCATTCGCTCAACATGCCAAAACCATCATTAATAATTAAGTTAAATATATCATGCAATGAACATAGGCCAAGTAATATAGATAAGCATACTGATAATCTGATATGTCAAAAGATATGGAGACCTTACATCCTAAGGAAAAGCTTCGGCGTGTTTTATGTTATATTGGAATAGATATAGTTATTTATTTATCTTTTGATCACACGTTTCTACTTATTTCTCTATCCTCTTACATATTGTAATTTGGATTGTAATTTTAAATTTTCAGATTTTAAATTTCTATAATTTCTAAAGTAGCAGACTCTCTCACTATCAAGTATAATTAATAATAAACTTTAATACAATTTTTAAGAATTTTGTCTGTCTACTCGGATACGTCAGGGGGGCGCTTAGTGGGGAGGTTTTTTGGTCTTTAACGGAAACATGTTGCAGCCCCCTGACCTACCTACATACATATTAAATTAAAATTTTGCACAACGAAGTGACTGTCAAATCATTGAATGATTTCAAATTTTTCTACTTCGCTTTCCTTGGAGAAGGTAACATTTTACTATGTAAGTTTTAATGTTTTATTGACCCTCTGAGTGAAATAGTTTTAGTAACAATTTTATAAGCCTTATACAGGGTTATTTGGAAAACATTAATAACCTCGCGGGATTTTATTCCTGCCTTGATTATGAGTGGAAAATGTTCAAGCTATCATGACCTATGATCATGATAGCTATGAAGATATGCGACATCAAAATTTGAATTTTTTTCAATATTTCTGACTTATTTTTTGTAAAACGTTGGACTATCATTACAGTAATTGATATCGATTAGGAAAAAAACATTCGTTTAATACAAATTAAATAAAATGATAAAACCCTGAAAAATTTCTAATTGGAATGTTTTCCAAGGTTTTTATTATTTTATTTGACTTGTATTAAAGGGAATGAATTTTTAATATTCAATTTAAGTTACTGCAATGATAGTCCAACATTTTACAAAAAATAATTCAGAAATATTGAAAGAAAATGCAAACTTTGACGTCACGTATCTCCATAACTATTGATATTAGATCATAATAGCTTGAACATTTTCGAGTCATAATTAAGTTATTAATGTTTTCCAAATAATCCTGTATATGTATAATTATATAAATTGTATTTTTATGTCAAATTTTATACAGAGTGTAAATGATCTCCCACTATAAACACCTTTTTTTATTATTTACGTAACCTGATTTATTAATGATCAATATTTACATTCCCGGGAGTGCGCGGACTGCCATCCTTCACAGCGGGCTCATTCCCTCCCGACAGCTGAATTAACTCGCTCACTCTTTTTATGAATATCTTTATTTATGCCGCTTTGTCAACTTGGTGGGAGTCGGCGCTCGCAGCTGATGTTTGGAAATTTATCGCGCTTTTTACGAATTACTCAATGTTGCTGAGATTTTTCGATTTTTAAATTTTTGCATTTTCTTAAAGCTTGAGGTCTTAAGAATGTCTGGTGAAAAATTCAATCAAAAATTCAAAAAAATAACAAACTTTATAGCTGGTAATAGTGGCATCCCTTTGTTGATTACGCGCCGCGCAACACGCAGGTAGCTGCCAGTCGGGCTCTTTTATAATAGAAACGTTAGACTTATTCTTATTATGTTTATGAAGAGTGCTCGATGATATGGGAATTCTAAGCAATAATTCTAAGAATGCTACTTACCATCACGCCGTTTCCCCGTGGGGGTAGGCAAAGAGGATAGAGCGCCCCACTCTTCTGTCCTGACATACAACGCTCGCCTCATCCACATTCATACATCTTCGCATGCGTCACCGGTTGTTGAGGCTTCTAACGCGACCATCTTTCAGTATCTTGTTAATCTGGTCATGCCACGTCTTCCGCGGTCGCCCTCTCTTTCTGGCGCCATCAACACTTGCATTATATGTCTTTCTTACCATTCTTTTCTCATTCATTCGCTCAACATGCCCATTTCCTTTCGTTCCTCTTCTGCCAGCTCCAAAGTAACAGGCTTATTTTATGGACCTAGAATTGATGATTTTATATAAGTTGAAAAATTTCGCGATTTATTCATTGCTCAATTCTCAAACGCGTTTTACTCTAAACAATGTTTTTAAAATCGGTGACCAAGATATCTCGGCAACCACTGAACTGATCAACGTGAAATTTTTAATGGTTATTTTATACATAATTATCTAGTCTTTGTCGTAGTTTTTTTTTAATGACTTAGATTTTTTTTTCGGCATAAACCCGAATTTTTCCCTGTAAACGCTATTTTTTTGGGAAAAATTGATATTTTCAAAAACCCCTACTCAAAGACCAAATTATAGTGTTAATTTTGATAATATCTTTGTTTTATTTTATTCTGATGATTAAAGATGAAATGGAAGGACCCTTTTTTCAGCAGTCGGCAGAACCCAAGAATTTTCCGCCAATACTTGAATATTTTTTAATTAAAAAATTAACGTGTTTTTAAAAGTATTTACTTTCATATAGAAATGATACCAATAAAAAAATTCCCCTTTTTTCGCGCTTCGTAGGTAGGTATTCCCCCTTAAAGATCTTTGCACTATTTCGAAGAAAAATTAAAAATTGGGTACGCTATGGCCTATAATTATTTAATTTGCATTTATAAGGCCTTTCTAATGTTATTTGTGTCATTTTGCTTTTGCGTGCTTTTGAACGAACCTTTGTTAATTTGTATGGCGGCGAAATGGCTGGTGGTAATTCGGTTGTTCCCTGTCTCGTCCCAACACGGAGGAACGTTGCCAGACGTGTGATTGTAAATTGTCAATTTGTACGGCTTCGAAATGTCTGCTAGTGTTTCTGGAAGTTCCCTGTCTATTCCCAACCCTTCAACACGGAGGAGATAACATTGCCAGCCATGTGAATGAATTGTTAATTTGTACGGCTGCGAAATGGCTGCTAGCTCGGGTGTTTCCTGTCTATTACCAACCTTTCAATAGGAGGAGATAACGTTGCCAGACATGTGAATGAATTGTTAATTTTTACGGCTGCGAAATGGCTGCTAGTTCGGGTGTTCCCCATCTAATCCCAATCCTTCAACACGGAGGAGATAGCGTTGCCAGACATGTGAATAAACATTGTTTATATGTAAGGCTGCGAAAGGGCTGCTGTTTCGGGTATTCCCCATCTCTCCAACCCTTTAACATGGAAGAGATAACGTTGTCAGACATCTGAAGTTTTTTTTACTCTATATTGAATTATTATTGTATATTTTAATCCATCTACATTTCCACTTTCCAATTCGTCAGCAATCGGTTCACCGAATACTTTACAAGTTCATATTCCCAACGTGCATTCGTAATAAAGAAAGGGCTTAAAAGTAAGTATAAAAATATTCCATCAAGCCAAACAAGTTTTGTTTTTCTAATCTGTGTCTCACATACCGCAAAATGATTATTTTCCGTGATTTTTACGACTGTTCCTATAGTAGAATATTTTCCAGCTACCGCTATCGCAGCCCGAACCAATATTATTTCTCCACATTCATTTCACACTTCATTCCGGTCGTGTTAACCGCGCGGTCGGCTGTCTCCCGCGCGCTGAATACGACTCGAGTGTAAATTATAACTATCCAACTACCGCCTTGTTCATCGCCGCAGTAAAAGTCTTGTCGCCGAGACGCCATTTATCAAACATTACTGAGGCAGATTGGTATTTCACGTTCCCGCTCCCGGGGCATCTTCTATCCAGACAATGTCTAGGCGAAGTAAAGTCGAATGTTCTTAGGTTTTCACGGCCACTCAGAATCTTCAAGTTTGTGTATTCTGGGGTATTATGCCGTGTTGTTACGACCTTTCGGGCCGACGTTTCGGATCACATTGCAGGGTCCATCATCAGGGCTGATGTCTTGAATTTTGGTGTTATTGTTAAGTATCGGCTTGCAATACCGTGCCGAAGTCATGATGCGTTGTATTGTGTTGTGTATATGATTCATCTGTTGTCTGATCGCTATCTCTGCGGAGTCTGCGACGAGAATGACTTTGAAGCGCCGGATACCAAGATGTTTTTAATTTGAGACCATCATCTCTATTAATGTTTATCGGGTGCTTGTAGATTTCTAGTGCTTCCTTGATAAGACGCGTATGGTGACTCTTAGGCTTTCCAAGGATTTTTGGTTCGAATGCAAAATGATGGCCGGTATCCAGAAAATGCTCAGCCAGTGTTGATTTTTCTGAATGACCGAATTTGCATGCCCGTTTGTGCTAACACCAACATTAACAATAACACCAACATTCAAGACAACAAACACATCAGCCCTGCAATGGATCCGAAACGTCGGCCCGAAAGGTCGTAACAACACGGCATAATACCCCAGAAAACACAAACTTGAAGTAAAGTCGCTTCTTATATTTTGTGTTCGGGGTAAAGTCAACCCTGTAAACCTGTGACATTTGTCGGCATCGACCATCGACATTCACGTTCTTATATTTCCCACTGACTTGACAATTGGCATTCGTTTATATTCAAATACGCGCCATGAATAAATAACAAGAAGTTGTGTGTGCGAAGACTCTGACTAATCGAGTGAGAAACGAAGAGATAATAACTAGAAAATTAATTTTATTATTTGTCTTAATCTACTTATATTCATTAATTACACCTACATGTTTCGGAAAACCCTTTCCGTCAGGGTGTTTTATAAATGTCAAAATATGAAAATGAATGATGTCTTTTGTTTTTCTAAATTATTTAAAAAAATATTTTTAAGTATTATTGCTGAAGTTTTTGATTACACAACATTATTGGAAAAAGTTCTAGAATTGGACTAGAAATTAAATTTAATTGATAATTAATAATATTTGGTTTACGCTTTACATTTTTTTTAAATGTCAATCTACAAAATTGCTCAACCAATTGAAAAAAAAAAGATAATTATGTATTTAAAGGTTCGGTAAATATAATTTATAGCGTGAAGAAAGGTCTACTACGAGTATTTTGTTTTGGGGAAACTGAGCCCTATGCATAAAAATGTTGTAAGGTTTTCGCGGAATCTTCTCTGGTTATGTTTAGTTAAGCCAGAAAGTCCTAATACACGCGGCAGAATATCCCAGAATTCTCTAACCGGGTTTCACCCCCTACCCCCACTATTGGCACTCCGTCCTTCCACCTTTCACACTAGTATATAAGCGCATAACTTTAGTATGTTTAGACAGTTAAGATCCCTGAAGAAGCTACGGTAGTAGCGAAACCCGGTTGGATTTTTAATAAATATAAGTGGTGTATAACAAAGTTATTATTATTTATTTAAAATTATATAAATTGAATCCATGGGCTTTCCGTACTCTTGTGCCTAGAAAGGGTGATTAAATTAATGTTCCTTGAAAGGTTGGAATACATATCTTTCACAGCCCAGCCTCCTTTCTCAATCGCCTTAATTTTCCAATGCATGTAGCAAGTAACGTTGAATGCTTAATATTTTTATTCAAAAGTTTGTTTGCTTTGCTTGCTTTTCGCTACTACGTGCGTATAAGAACAACCCTTAATGGGCAAAAACGATTTATTTACCAAGTTTTACTCGGTCACGCTGGACTTGTACGCTCTCTGCATGTATAACGTTTTTTAACTGTGTTCGTATGTCTACTATGATTGTGCTCCGGGTATTTGTTGGTCCTCTAAACAATTTGATCGATTTTGTTGTTTCAATACTGAAAGCAGAAATTCTCCACGTGCCTTAAAATAACCTCTACAAAACGTATTAATTAATTTTACACAACTCACTAATCACTCTCGTTATAATTTTTTTTTTTTATAAAGCCATTAATTCAAACGAAGCGTGTCGTTGCTTATTAAGAAAATTCCTTTCCATTTTTAATGCTCTCTTTCTATATTTATCGGTAACAATGTCTGTCGCCTATCGCCTAGAATGCATCCAGCATTAATGCTGTAAATCTTCTGACGCTTTGATGTTCCCGAACGAATATATATCTTTTAATACATCTTGTCTCGTGCATAATGATTACAGTACCGAAGTTGAATTTCCAGTTGCAGATTGGCTCAGCCGTTTCTTTAAAAGTTTGTATCAAATTAAAAGGTCATAATGATTTTCGCGGTTTTTAAACGGTATCCAAAAGCGTCTAGTATTTCTTGGTTTGAATTTTACAAAACGGTGCATGCGATCCCATACTTAGTAAGGAACATTATATTATGGTCATTTGTCTGAATGGCGCGCTGCCAAAAAATCTTCCCTCGCTAGAGTAGTCCTGAGATTTCAATCTTCGTAATTTTAGGGGTGGAGAGTTCTCGACAATTCCAAAGAAATATTGTTATTCTCCGGTTTTAATTGCTATCTTATTATCTTTTTTGCTTTCGAGTTGCTGGAGGCTTACTTGTATTTGGATTATCATTAAATTAGGTGAAAAACATTAGCTTTGTTGCCTCTACGTGAGTTGAACTACTAAGTTATTAACATTCGAACTCTGGTATTGATTTGCTTAAAAATATTACCCCCACTAACTCTTCTCTTCTCTCATTATTCCAGTCACAACCACTCCTACACCAGTAACTTCAGCTCATTTTGTCAGTACCTAATAATAATAATAATATTTGGATAATTTATATAGCGCCGTTTTCGCGAATACTCACCTCAAGGGCTCTTTACAACCACTTAATTATTTCTATTTCAACGTTATCAATATAAAATCAATGCGAAAGTAGTCAGTTTTGATACTTCACCTGTCGATGAGGGATTATTACATAAGTAGTAAAATATAAAAATATTCTCTATTAATTCACGTAGAGGTAATGAAGTTAAGGTTTTTCTCCTATTTTTGTGATCATCATGAATAATATCTACAATGTTAACGCCAAATCTATCAGTAGTATAACGTGTCTGGTTTTTTATCTGGTGTTTAATGTCGTTGCAAGTATCTAGTGTACGAGTACATTGACAAAGAAAAGTACCAAAAAAGTTAATTTTTTAGAAGAGGGAGTAAAAAATGATTAATTAGTCAGGTTGTCGTTTGTCGTAGGGCTTTATTTATTTTATTTTACTACGCGGGTCTCACAAATTCCATTGTTTACTGCGGGAAGCTTAACAATTGACAAGTTACTCTCGCGACCCTCCGCAGAGATCGGCTCGACTGACTTTAATACGGTTTTTGAGGGGCGTACTTTCCGAAATAAATTGGACAAATTCGACTTACTACACTTTTCTATCGAATGTGCAGCGATATGTATATTCCAGCCAGCATTACCGTCATTAGTCTTATTTCAGTCAGTAAAGGTACAGATACACATACTTATTTAGTGGCATGCTAATGAGCAGTTTGCAGTGCTCTTGTCATAGAATAGAGACGCTCTTGTTCAAAATGGAAACTTTGCAAACTGAAATAGAAAATTCAAGTGAACCAATAAATCAAAACAGT
Source organism: Agrypnia vestita (assembly GCA_016648135.1). NCBI lineage: Eukaryota > Metazoa > Arthropoda > Insecta > Trichoptera > Phryganeidae > Agrypnia > Agrypnia vestita. The sequence continues at coordinate 186,600 of JADDOH010001248.1, forward strand.
TCCCGAGTTTCCATCCGCACATTTTTGATTTTAGTTTTTATAATTTTTATTGTAAGATTTGAATCATTCATGCCTATTAATAAAGTTTCATAAACATTATTTCTCACTATATTATTTTCACACAACGGTGACCGAGTATTCCACAGACATTCGTGATTCCTATAATAAGTCACGAAAACTAATGTTTTATCATCTCCCCAACGCACCATATTTGTTTCATCTGTCGCGGACTGAGAAGATCGCATTGATAACACTAGCCGCGAAGCCCGCGAATGACATAAGCATGCTCATAATAAGCAAGCCTGTTCACACATGCTCCAAAGATACCCCTTCTCTATGGTGAATGCTCTAAGTGGCATGCTCATTACTAGCAATGTGCGTACACACCTGCCACTAATAAGCAAGGCCTAAAGAAGGTCGATACTGCGCATGCTCACGTGCCACTAAATAAGCATGTGTATCTGTAGCTTATCGCAGACACGCCAAGTAGATACTATGTACGACCTAGTCTCACAAAAATAACAATGAAAATTATATGATTTTTTAATGTCCACTCTCCAACATTTGAACATTTCGCTTTTAGTGTCTGAAGTGTCACGTGATGAGGCGGTTAACGGACGTACGAACGTGAAAAAATGGTCGTACTTAATTCACGTTGTTTTGTCACGATACATCCCGCCCCGAATTTCCCGAGGGATCTGTATTATTTTATTATTTTTAACTGGCCACCCTGTCTCATTTTCTGCCAACAGTTTACGGCCGTAGTTAAACTGAGAATTTTTCTCGCTTCTTTCCGTGAATGCGAGTTGCCGCAAATGGTGATGATTTTTTCCTTGAGATTGAAATATTCAAAAGGTTTTATTAAATGGCCACTTGTTCCCCCGTGGATAACTCCCTCACAAGCAAATTGTTCCAGTAATAATCAACACTTTTTTAAATCGCGGAATTATTTTGTAAGTATTCAATTTAAATCTCATTATAAGTAAGAACCTACCACCAGTGATTATGAAAATTATATGATTTAATTTTGGCATGTTCTTAATGTCTTTTATTTATACCTTTTTCCCATTTTCGTACTTATATATTTTAAAAACTATAATGAAAATACTACGTCAACTGTGTAGTGGCCAATAATCAAGTACTCTCCGGTACCAGAACTCCGTCTTGTAAATTATGCTTTTCTTTTAGATAAAATATTTGATGCAAGTAGGTGTGGTGTATACATCTCATATTTTTCGCAATTTATTAACTTATGTGATACGTAATATTTCGTTCAGGCGAAAATAATTAATTGTTCTCGAAAAATGTAGGTAGGTATTTAAACATTAAATTGTTTTTTAGTTTTGAAAACTATTATTTTAAAAGTGTTTTGTTTTGAATTAGGTGTAAATACACCAACTTTTTTTGTTTTGTCTACGTGAGTCTATTTATGTAATTAAACACAAATATTCACATGGTTAAAACCATTATACTTTTGTAACACCGACCGATTTTGTAACCACCCTTCCTTCTTCAGAGTATACTACAAAATATGGACCATTATATTTTTAGCAACATTCTCTAATCCTCTTTTTTAGAGTTTTTTTATCGTTGTTTTTTTTATTTCTACTTCTAAAAATGATTTAATTTTTAATGGGTAATCTTTAAAAAACCGTTTGGTGTTACCAAAAATACAGTGGTTCAAACCAAGTATTTTTTTTTAATTATTAACGAATAACTATAAAAAATAGTTTATTACAAAAGTGTAAATTTATATTTTACTACTCAAGTTTCGAGAGTTTCAGAATCTCTTATCGACAGTATTAAAGTATTAATGATATGAATAATTTCTACAACTTTAGTGCCAAATCCTTAAATAATATGTGTTTTGTTTTATCTGTTTCAGGTAAGTCTGCTTTACAATTGCTGGAAAACCTGTGATTGTGATTGTTGAAAAAGTGATTGCTGACATCAGCGCTAACGTTTAACGTAAGTTTTAAGTACGCTTAATTAAATAATTGTAAAAAGTATCCTTGTACCTTTAAATATGTATCGTTTCTAATTTTAATCAATGCGACTTATGATAAAATGAAACTAGCAAAAAGCAATTGACCGAAGCGATGTCCTGCGAGTAGCATTTCACAATGTTGAAACTATAACATATTATCAAAAAATGCGTAGTGACCAGCCGCAGTACATCTTAGCTTAACGCACCCAAGCAGACATATTCTTGATAATTCAATTTAAATTCGTAATTCACCGTTCCGGCGGCGACACATGTTCACCGCGTTTCACATCTCTAGGCCAGCGCCACACTGCGCGGATCTTCCGTCGCTTCAAATCGTCAAAGCAAATGGATCGACCGATCGTCCGCGCAGTGTGTTTGATAAGCGCGTATTATTCGGAAAGAAATGCAGCGGCGTTCCGCGCACGTGGCGCCGGCCTAAGAGCGCCTATCCCTCAGAACTGAACTGATAACATCTATTAAACCTCCCGCCCATCGCGACACGATGCAGGTACAAGTTGTCGTTTAATAATTATTATCGTGTGAGGGGGGGGTCGCACCGCCGTTGGCACGCTTCCGACGCGCCTGTCGCGTGACGTCGGCATCCGAGAGCCGACTAATTACTGTAGGAATATACTCCTGACACACGTGACGGGTAAACGAAAGCGTTCAATTGTTACGATCATTCCACTTTGCCGGTGAAATGTTATCATGCGCGTGCCAATGTACTAAACCGTACTATTGGAGTGTTTGTGGTCAAATTCTGTAGCACATCTCTAGAGCATAATGAGTACACAAAAGTTGCAGAGCCGAGTGTAATGATTGCGCAATACCTAAGCATTACAATAATTATTATAATGCTACCAGGCACTTCATATATAGAACTCCGTGTATTCTATTGTTAGTATAGGTAGTATGAAAATCCCCGTGTATAAAAATACATCCGTTCGGAAGAAACTCTCGTACGATTTGAACCAATATCACACAAACAATCGTGATATTAATTACACATAATTACTCCGATCTCAAATATTCCCAAAATAAATACATTTCGTAAGTGAAAATAATTAACCGTAATAGATAATATAAATGTATTCCCTAGCTGTTACACAGTGGCTGTATGATCCTTTCTGGTGCTGATGAATGGTAGATTCCTCCACACGTCCAGACAGCAAATGCTGTTCTCCAAAGGAAGTCTCGGGCAGCGCCTTCGTTGCAGAGCCGAGCACGTCACTAAGATGCGCTCTTTATTCTACGGTTCTATTCTATTCTGCATACTTTGCTTTGCAATTTTTAAAAAGATTCTGCCCCTATAAATATCACTCGATTTTGGCGAATTTAATTTACATATATACAATATGCTTTTTCAGTGGCACCCCCAGTAAAATTTTGTCCCAGTATTATCGCAGATACGCAGCGCGTTAGAAAATTTCGTAATATTTTTACTCTCACCTTCGTGATTTATGTTTGTTTTATTTTCTCCTTTGTTTCAAAAACATACTTTCGATCTGACTGGCGCTATACTGTAAAACGCCACGCAATTGTATTTTTATCCTCTTCTTCTACTTCTTCTTCCTTGCACTGTCCCAATTCATTCATTGCCTAGGTAGGCTGTTGAAGTCGGCTCTTTTCGTTCTTACGCTGTATTTTCTTCGGTTCTGGGTATCGCTTTCATGCCGTTTCTCTGTAATATTTTTGAGCATTGAGTCATCCAGGAGTTCTTTGGTCTTCCTCTGGTTGACTGTCGACGAAGCTCCAGAAACATTGCCTGCTTCACCGTGTGGTCTGGTGGTCTCCGTCTTATGTGCTCATACCATGTCAACTGGTATGGGCAATTGCATTTTCATCCGTTTTTTTTTACATTTTTCGTGTTAGAATTTAACACATTGTTTTATTTTCATTTTTATTTCAATAAGAGTTATAAAAAAGGGATTTTGAAGTCGCAGGGTAACGATCTTAGAACCTCTTACATGTTAAGCTGCGCTTTATTCTCTTAGCTGCTGTATGTAAAGCTGATCGTAGCATAATACATAGAATAAAAATAGGGTCGCTCAGGTGGTTTGGGCATGTCGAGCGAATGAATGAGGAAAGAATGGTAAGAAAGATATATGATGCAAGTGTTGACGGCGCCAGAAAGAGAGGGCGACCACGGAAGAGGTGGCATGACCAGATTAACCAGATACTGGAAGACGGTCCTGTTAGAAGCCTGAAAAACCGTCGAGCTTGCATGCGAAGATGTATGAACGTAGACGAAGCGAAAGTTGTATGTCAGGACAGAAGAGTATGGCGCTCTACCCTCTCTGCTTAGTAAGTAAGTAAGTAAGTAAGTAAGTAATCTGTGTGCAATCATGCCGTGTGTAGTGCGTTCATGTCCCCTCCCAGATATTTCGTCAGAAAAGTAATCAAAAGTAGCCAAATGAAATTACCTGCAGAACTGCCGAGTGACTAATGGGGACACCTCACTGTCCCACTGAGAAAATAAAAAGCTGACTGCGCGGCTATAAATGTTGCGCGGCGGGGCTGTGGCGGGGTGTAGATCTGCCGAGATTAGTGCGCGCGAATGCGTTGGTAACGAGCAATTTAGGCTTGAAGCGCCACCACCCAATGTCTGTCGTGTTCTATTGGCTCGGTCAGAGCATTTTATTAGTTCATAATTTAATGTTGACCGTCAAAAAAAGTATTATTATGCATAAAACTTGTGGCTTTACGCACCGCGCCGAAGTGAGTCAATCTGGCACATTTCCATTCTTATTGCGACCATCCACTCTCGGCCTACATCCTCAGGCATTCTCTTCACATTCCCGAAGCACTATAGTTTTCTTTTAATCGACGAGCTGAATTCGTCGTCGTCATTTATTGCTATGGACCGAGTCGATTGCACAACCGTTCCGTTAACACCTGCAATCTATTTGTGTGTAATGTCAGATCTGGCAGCCTAGTTAGCGGTCGGGATTCCCTCGACGACCTTTTAAGTATTGAACCCTCCTGTGAATTGGAATCATTTCGACGTTAATTATTAGTTGAAGCTCGCGTTGAGTGCGTTATTTGCATCGCAATCAATTTTCTCGTTGCAGTAATTGTCTAGAGAATTGTTCCAGCCCACGCCAGCCTTACCTACGTTCGATGTTACCGAATGTAAATGAAGCAACTCGGCTGTGTCGTTTATTTGTTTTTCCTTGTCGAGGCGCTCGAGCATCTCTCCTTTCTTTTCGTTTCTCGATCGATAATAATCTCTTGAATAATTTTGTTTTCCTACTGCTAAAACGGTTATTTATTCAATTCCTTGCTGCTTTGTTCGCTCGTGTGTCGCTGCATTACCGATCGGGTAAGTTCTCTGCTTGAATATTCCATCGCCTCGCTTTGAGAATGCTACTATATTTGCTATTTCAATTCTGTTAGGTAATTGTTTATAGGGAAGAGCTATTCTGAAAGGGTGGTTTATTTACACAAGCTGTTATTTTATAATTAATAATTTATTCCTATTTTCTAACTTATACCGTGATGTAGTTTTTTGCAAATCTTTTAAAAAGTGTTTGTTTTCTTGATATTTAAACTTACTTTCTTACCATCACGCCGTTTCCCCGTGGGGGTAGGCAGAGAGGATAGAGCGCCACACTCTTCTGTCCTGACATACAACTCTCGCCTCATCCACATTCATACATCTTCGCATGCAAGCTCGCCGGTTGTTGAGGCTCCTAACGAGACCATCTTCCAGTATCTGGTTGATCTGGTCATGCCACGTCTTCCGCGGTCGCCCTCTCTTTCTGGCGCCATCAACACTTGCATTATATATCTTTCTTACCATTCTTTCCTCATTCATTCGCTCAACATGCCCAAACCATATCAGATGGTTATTTAAATGTAAAATATATTATTTGTCGGGTATAAAAGCAAAGGCAGCAATATCTAAAATATAAAAATAAATGTTATGAATGCAGTCACCGAGGATTACTTATTTAAAATTTAATGAATTCTAGATTTTATGTATGTATTCACTTTCAAAATCATGTATCCTATAAATTTATAGGCTATATTACCGATAAAATCTCGAGTTCAGTGCCATTATAAATAAGTAATCCTAATGGTTTTTCTGACATTTGATATATTAACCCTGAAAATTGTGCGCAGAAAATATTCAAACCATAATTTTATTTTTGGTCAATTTGCAGAACATCCCTTGTTCAGCCCATACGCAAAGAACAAGTTTGTATTTAAGCAGAAGTTTGCTCCGCGCATTTTTTTACAAGTTATATTAACTCGCTTTTCATTGTTAAAGCTTGCACACGACCAATCTTCTGTATCAGATATACCTAGTTGCGCCAGTACTTTCGCGGACGCCTTTTGTATTGTATTTTCTTTGTCACCTTCCTTGACATGTCCCACGACCCACCATCACGCCCAACATCTCAGCCATCCTTCCTTAATTAGGTACACAATAGACCCCTATTCATTTGTTCTTTCTCGCTCTGTCGCACAAACATTTTACAACATGCCTACGTCTGAGCGGCCACATTTCGGACGCATTCAGTCTATTATCGTTTTTCTTTTGATCATTTCCGAGCTTCGCTCCCACACAATTTATGTATGCAGAGCTGGTCTCCCTTCGGATGTTAATTTTCTACTGGCAATATCTGCGCATAGTCATTTTATTTCCCGTAGTCCTACGTATTGAATTTGTAACTTTTTAGTTTACAAAAATAAAGACTGTTTCTTCGTTGCATTTATCTCGCGTCTTTTATCTTGGTACATTAGGTTAGGCCCTTCGTTTTAGGTCGACGTTTATTTACATTTTTTACTGCTTGACTACATATGGCGCGAGGAAGTCTGTACAAGTGCTAATAGTTGAAAGTAATTAAATTAAAATGGTAATATACATTTTTACAACCAGTTTTTTTTTTTAACAAATAATGTTTTTTATTTATAGGAAATACCGCTAGTCTGGATTTCACTTATACGTGAATATGAAATTTTCTCATACGTTCCACATGACCAAACCATCTCAGCGCTCCTTTCTTTATTCTATCTACCACACAGCAGCCAGCATTGCATCCACGTCTAATTTGTTTATTTTATCTTTCTTTGTGATTATTCATCGTTATTAGTTTAAGTGTCTTGGCCCTTAAGTAGTTTTGTGGAAACATGTCGGTGAACGGTGGATAATTTTTATTTTTAATCTTTCTTTATATCTTGTAGAATCTTGATTATTATGATATCTATTATTATTTTGTGTTCCGAAAATAAAGTACCATCGTACCTACACACGAATAATCATACAGAACTGAACCAAGCATTTCTAATTTCATTTTACAACTTTGATGAAAATATGCGCAGTCATTCCCCACCACCCTCCCGGACATCCCACCCCCCTCCTGCCCGGGAAACATTGTTATTATTTAGAGGTTTTGCAAAACAGCGCCACCTTCCCGCCACAATTTTTTTTAAAAATTAAATGTGCTACCCGGGCAACGTCGGTAAACGCAGCTAGGGCAAATTATATTAGCTGTAACCCGTCAAAAATGACGAATACTGGTTCGCGCCTTTGCTGAGCCCTAGTATGTATATATTTATAGCATCTTTTTGGCGATCCAATGAGAGGCGGCCGTAGCCACATGCGTTAATCGGTCGGTTCAAGCCCCATCTCCAGCCGTTTTTACGGACTTTTACTTTTACGGACTTTTATTTTTAGCGAAATTTAAAATAAATTAAATTTTAATAAATATTATTATTAAGTTCTACGGGTTAAGTATTTTTATGTGTTACAGCTGTTTCGGCTTGTAAGGCCATTATCAAACAGTCAAGCCTTACAAGCCGAAACAGCTGTAACACATAAAAATACTTAACCCGTAGAACTTAATAATAATATTTGTTAAAATTTAATTTATTTTAAATTTCGCTAAAAATAAATATGGAGTTCTACAAATTAAACACAAAAACCATAAATAAAAAAATTACGGACGTGACTCGAAGCTACGTTATACAAAGAAATTATTGTATTTGATATACTTGACCGTTTTATGCGAGTGATTTCTGAAGCACGCACATTTGTTATTTTATTAAAGACACATAATACACATTAATTAATGAATTTTTTTTTTTAAATTAAGTCGGAATTATCCGATGTCTAAGAAATTGGCAAACTGGATTTCTCGGATAAGCCCTTTAATCGGATAATATATCGGATAAGGATAAGATATACACACTAGTTTTCTTTATGTAATCATTTTTTAATTCGCATTCTATCGATTTATATTTATATTTTCATGTGTAACAATATTTGGTAAAGCCGGACTGCCAAGTTGTTGAATCACCGCGCGGTTGGAAAATTCTCTCGGCGTGGTGGAGAGGGTCCTGAAGCGTGGCCGCTCTTGGCTGCCTCGACCAATTAGTTTACGTTGAAAGAAAATCAGAAATACGCGCACACCGCTGGTGCTAGAAAAATGTCCGATTTCCTGCACATACGTTCAATACGTGAATTTATTTATAATACAACATTTTCTAAATAGTTTATTCATAAGTAAAAATATTCAACAAATAATATTTTTTAGTAAATAGTATCCATAATCTTTTCTTTTTTTTTCAATTGGTTGAGCAACTTTGTAGATTGACATTTAAAAAAATATATTTTATTATTTGTTTTAATCATCTTATATTCATTAATTATACCTACATGTTTCGGAAAAACCTTTCCATCTTCAAGGTGTTTTATATTAGGTGTTCCCGTAAGGAATCAATTATTTACGTGGCAACAAAAAAAATAATTTAACTACATTCAATTTTATTTTTAATCGATTTAATCTCCATCGTATCTAGGACTTTTTGCCATCTTGTTGGTAGACTTTTAAGAAAAATATACTTCTAGGTGTTTTTAAAGCGTCATTATCAAACCCTACCGGGCGCCCACTTTGATCGCTATCAGACAAGTCAAAATCACCATCGGAAAATATTCTAATCCAACGTTGGCACTTATTTACTTTCAATACGTCTCCATACACATCACAAATTATCTTTGTTATAAACGTTGCGTTAACACCCGATAGAAAATGAAACAGTATGCAATGACGTAAATTTTCTAAGTTAGTTGATTGTCCGCCATTTTACAACAGAGTAATAAAAAAAAATTAATTTAATTGTCACAAGACCACGGATTATAATATTGCGTGTAAAACACGTCTTTACACATTCACTTTACTGAGCTTGACTGAAGCAAATATTCCACACCCAAAATAATTTATTACTTATGGGTACACCTATTTATTATATGTCAAAATATCAAAATGAATGATGTCTTTTTTTCTAAACTATTTAAAAAATCATTTTAAATATTATTGCTGAAGTTGTTGATTACACAAAAACTATTGGAAAATTTTTTAGCATTGGACTCGTAGTTAAATTTAATTGATTATTAATAATGTTTTGTTTACTTTTACTTATTTCTAATGATTCTAAATTTTTCAATTTCAGACCAAAATTTTTTATGTGTAAAATAAAAAGTCCTAAATCTTTATGAAAACCGTGATCATTTAACAACCATTTAAAATTTAAAAATTTAATTTAAAAATCGTGATAAAAAATTCCACCACTTACCACGCAAGACTATATAGGTATCTAGTCTAAATATAATAAATTTCATTGTCTGCAGGTTCAAAATCCTGCAATTATTAGGTGCAGTTTTTTTTGTTCTGATTTTTCGCTGGTGTACACGGCTGGCGTTCATAATAAACTCCATGCATGCCACCTTGACCTTCGCGTATAAATTTATTCCAATCAAATCGAAGGACGTATCATTATAATAATCTCGATATTTTCACCCAAATGTTCTTTCTCCATAGTAATTTTTGTATCTTGCTGCAATGTATTTAGCAGGTGACACTCGTACCTATATTAATTATTCCCCGGCCGCTCTGTTCGCGGCGATACCGACCAATCATATTGTCACAATAACAAACCCCGTGGCCCGAAGTTGAGTAATGGTTTTCAATAATTTCCGAGTTTAGAGGTGCTCAGTGCAGCGGGTGGTGTTAGTTACTAATTATTATTGCACCTGACTGCGTACGTTGGTCCGCGGGGGCGGGGAGCGGCAACACCGACCACGATAAAGCCATGTATTCACTAGGGGACAAATCGCGAAACATTCCGCTCGGCATGTCGCATCAACATCTACATGTTTCGGGGACAATGACGCGGTCATTTGACGTGTACACACCGGGACTCGCATATCTTGTCGCGGAAATGTCACCCGATGAGATTACGATGACAGCTGCAGTATCTCATTTGGCGAAAACGGGATTCCGCGCAATTCGAAATGTTTTTTTGGGTCGCAATTTCAAATTAACGAGGTTTTACTGTAGTAAATTGAATATTATTAAAAACAAGGTCCTTTTTGCAAATAATTATTGTTTTCCAGACGTCGCGGAAATATATCGCCCTATGAGGTTATGATGGTTATGACAGGTTACGACAGCCGCGTATCTGTTTATGTTAATGAGTTTATCGAAAAGTAAGAGTAGAAAAAAGAGGAGAATGCGAAATTATCTACTGTAAAGAGAAAGAAGGACGGACATTCTATGCGATCTTCGATCGATACAGCTCGAGGAGTTCAAGAACGATTTCGTTTCCCCGCATTGTCATCTTGACAGATACAGCGCATGCGTATTCACTTGTAAACATACCACGTGGTACTGACGCTCCGCGGAATGTTGCAGTGAGCACGCTCGGGTACCGTGCGCATGGCAACGTTGCCACGGCACGTAGAAATGCCGCGCTATGTTGTGCGCGAGGTCGCGGAACAGTGCACGACGTTGCAACGTCACGTAAACTCTATGCCGCGCGTGCTGTTGAGGGACAATTTGTCCCCTAGTGAATACATGGCTTAATACTAAAGAATGTCGCTACATCTGTAGGGCAGTGGCAGCGCATACAAGCATTGAAGGTGACCCACCACATACCCTGGGCTGTTTTATGGGCCGAAGCGTCCATACCAGCCCAACACATTCGCCGCCCGGTTGGCATTATTTTACGCTAAAGCGTCCTCTCCGCCCGGCCTTGCGTCCCAGCATTACAAGAAACAAGACCAGGCGAGTCGGTCGCGCAAAACCTTCAATGTCCCATGCTAAAAGACTTCATTTTTTAAAAGAGGTTTTACTAAATTACAATAAAATAACATCTATAATGTAAAAAGTACAACATAAGAACACCCGAGGAGACATCGCACGGGACAAAAATAAATCAACACCCCTCCTTGGAGGGAAAGAGACAAAACAAAAATAAAAACATGTAGCACTTGTGTCAGAAAAGGTAAAACCACCGGTATGACACCGATCAGGAGAGACAACGTAAAAAGCTGTGCATTAGTAAAGATTCTGGGAAATACATATTAATTAAATAATCCTTATCTTAAGAAAAAGTTGATTTAAAATTCTAGCCGTAATTCGTCCTACGGCTAAAAGTTTTATTTCCTACTTTTCTGTGCTTAAACTTCATGTCAATTCTTCATTTATCTCGCCCAAGAAATTTGTTCCATAGATATAGTCAAGTCGAGAAAAAAAAACGTGTTTTTTAAGGCTGCGAGTTTTGTGTAATAGACAAGTAAATTTAGCGTGCTTCTTCGAAAGGTCCTACGCCAGGTGAGAATTATGCGCACGTCATTACAGAAATGTTATTTTTTACAAATTCCACCCAAAACTTTCGGTGTAAATTCTATTTGTCTTTTCTATGGTGAATGTGTGAATGTAAATAAAAATAAATAAAAAATGTTTGATTTACTTTTGTGAAATGAAATGTATATCTTAAATTAGTATTGTGCCCGATTTGATTATATATAAATCGTCTTCGAAATATATTGAAATTTTTTGCCGTATTAGTTATACCTATATAAAATATTTATTTATTTAGGAAATATTGTTTACAATACTTCTTTTATAGTGCAGTTATTTTTGTGGATTGAAGCTACTCAAAATAGTTCATTATAGACGGTTAATTTTTTTTTAAATGTATATACCCTTATAGGTATATGCGTATATATGTATACTTTTAATAAAGGTATATAGTCGGTCACAGCATAACCTAAGTTTATACCCACTGCACGCCACTGCTGTAGGGAAATACACCTTTAAGATTTATGACTAAAAGTTGTTTTGAAAATTCTAAATTGGCACTGCTCCATTGGAATGATTTGTGTGAAAATTCAATTGTTTATTCATTTTTGCAAATAGATTTACAAACACAAAAAATCGATGGATAATTTGTTTTCTTGTATTAAATTGGATTTCTTATATTTTCCGTGTGGAGTTTTCTGGGTTGACGGCCGTGAAATTCTTAGAACATTAGCTTTTCGTATTGTAGTAAGCAACAATTTTTTAATGTGTGATAAATATTACGCACATTCTGAATTCAATGGCGCCAAGGTGAGAACCAAAATCGTGCAATTTTCTTATTGAAAAGTTAAAAACGGGACGTTCGGTGTATTCGTGCTACCCTACCTGCCCGTGGTCGCGAATCAATCTTCGTTTCATTGGTACTCCCAGTGTTATTTTCGCGACTTGTTACACATCTACGTAAGTTAAGTAAGTATGTTCTCCGTGTTTACTTAAGATTTGCTTAAGTAAACTTAAGCTACCCTACCTGCCCGTGCTCGCGAACCAATCTTCGTTTCATTGGTACTCCCAGTGTTATTTTCGCGACTTGTTACACATCTACGTAAGTTAAGTTAGTATGTTCTCCGTGTTTACTAAAGATTTGCTTAAGTAAACTTAAGCTACCCTACCTGCCCGTGGTCGCGAATCAATCTTCGTTTCATTGGTACTCCCAGTGTTATTTTCGCGACTTGTTACACATCTACGTAAGTTAAGTTAGTATGTTCTCCGTGTTTACTTAAGATTTGCTTAAGTAAACTTAAGCTACCCTACCTGCCCGTGGTCGCGAATCAATCTTCGTTTCATTGGTACTCCCAGTGTTATTTTCGCGACTTGTTACACATCTACGTAAGTTAAGTAAGTATGTTCTCCGTGTTTACTTAAGATTTGCTTAAGTAAACTTAAGCTACCCTACCTGCCCGTGCTCGCGAACCAATCTTCGTTTCATTGGTACTCCCAGTGTTATTTTCGCGACTTGTTACACGTCTACTTAAGTTTAAGTTAGTATGTTCTCCGTGCTTTGGTCAACTTTCATAACTTGTACATTATTTTAGAAACATTTCATAATTTTTTGAGTACGTTAAAATTTTTCATCAATGAATGTTTATTATAAATGTCTCACACTATATACAACTTCCAAAAATTAGTAGACATGGTATTCTATCATGGGTGGAAATGGAGTACGTTAGATCGTGTAAAGTGATGACTTAAGCCAGCCGTATGATAAGTCGTAAGTCCTATGTATACCCAAAGACTTCTATACCTACTTTGCCATAAAAATACAGTTTCGTCTCTGTGAGACATCTATAATATACATTGATATTTTATAATTTTGTCTTTATAAATGTGGCCTTTATTTAGTTTTTATTAGATTAATTTAGAATAGTTTCAACAGTCGATATTAAGCGGTACAAGAAATTATGAGTGTCAAATTCATGTATTGCCACGGCGTTGTACAGTACATTGAAGATAATAGTTTTTTTCCCCTGCAATTTATAATTAACTCAAAAATTATTCAACTTATCGGACGAATACGAATCCGAAATACATTACAATCTAAAGTCTCGAAACTCGGAGACAGTGGAACAAACTCGATAGCGCCTCGCTCCAGAACGGAAGCTGTATCTTCGACTGTGGGAGATTACAAGATGGCGCCTCGATATCCGGTTCCGCCTTGGAGGGGTGAGCATTTAACGCCGCGGAAATCACCGTAAGATCTGACGATGCATATCTTATAACCCTCCCGCGTGTCCATCGGAGCGCCTCCCTCCTGGTCGCAGCCGCCTCCAGATTCATCACACGCTGAAGAATGAAGAGCACAAGAGAATTTAATCTCTTAGCAAAAGAAAAATGCATTCCTTACCTATCGCACCATTTATTACTTTTAAATATGTATGCGCCGGGGTCGGTCTAAAGTTAATGCCGATTAAATCTGTTAGATAGCCTGCAGCTAGGCGTTTATTTTAGTTTGTCATTTTAATTAATTACAAAATTTGTATTAACCACTTGGAGTAACTTTACGTCAACCGATACCACTGTATCTCCGTCAGGACGGACGCGTCTAACTGTCGGAAACTAACTAACTGAAATGGGGAATATATCAAGTAATGGGCTATTCATAAAATTTAACTGGTTTTTAATTATATTATATTGGAATTTCTTTATTTCTAATATTTCTAATATTTCTAAGTTATCCAATCTTAGGCTGCTTATTATTATTTACATGTAGAATCTCGTTAACGTTTTCTTTTTTAAACGTGTGACCTTTATCCAAAAGATTTCCTAATTCAGAAAAGTTATTGTTATTGAGACATTTTAAATGTTCCCTCACTTTAACGTTAAAGTTACGTGCCGTTTTACCTATATGAAATGTCGAACAGTCATTACGATTTAGTTTATAAATACCGGAATGATTTGGCTGGTCGACTTTGTCTTTGGAGTTTATTATAAATTTGTCTAAGCTATGTATTGTTATAAAACGCGGCTTTAATATTACTTGGCTAACTTTTAGTCGCTTTAATAAATTTTATGAATCGCCATTTACTGACATATTCCCCATGTCGGTGTCTACTTGTCAATTACCTCCACCATAACTGTAGTCACGCCCCGTTAAAAAAAAATTGTTTGTCAAAATAAGTATGCAATGGATAGCTAGTATGCGTCCGTACTGACGAAGATACAGCAGTATCGAAACCGATAGATGTCAAGTTACTCCAAGTGCTTAATACAAAGTTTTCAATTAATTAAGCTTAATAATTATGTCCAACCACAAAGTTAACGCTGTAAACTTAAAAAATAATAATTTTAGTTTTGTTTACATTACGTTGTGCTGTATTTTGCTGATCATTTTTTGCGTATCTCCTAAAAAGCCTTACACGGCAATTGTCACCTCGAAAATACTTGCGAAGATCGATACACATTGGTTGGGTATATCTTCTTTTCATATATAAAATAATTATTAGTATTTAAACTCTGAACTCGGCAGTGACTACTGAAATGTTGAAACTCGGGATCGCCCGGCTGCCGCTCGTAAAAATAAGTACTTAATTTTTTCATTCCTAGCTCTCTGGCACACTCATCGAGTACAGTGGAGCGCCGGCACTGATTGGAACAGAAAATAAAGGAATGTTGAGCGTCAGACACTCAACTTGCAGGCAAACATTTTTACTAGAGCGAGGGTTGCTCGCCGTAATGGGCACGATGACAGATTTTGAAATAACCTTCTATAATGTAGGTACACGTCTTCTAGTACCGAAAATAACATTGTTTATAAGTAATAGTAATAAACTAAGTTTTTACGCAAATAGTTGCGTTTTTAATTTCGCGCAAAAACGCCCGCAGCTGTCATTTCGTCTACGTGACGTCAAGCCTCGGTAAACATTGCATTGTGTCTATGGCAACGGTTCAAACACACGGGTACTGAGGCGTGACGTCAATCGGTCTGACCGGTGTTTCTGTTAAAATGGCGGATTGCACAATTTTATACTTATATTTTATTGACAATTTTATTAATCTCAATGTTTACAGACGTGTGCAGATTATTAGACTCGTACACAAATTTGCATGTTTTTCATCTTAGGAAGTAATTTTAACACCCGTTTAATAATTTATTAATCTAATTATTTTTTATTTAATTAGAGCTATGTTAACTCTTTGCTTTTTTTACGTGATGACCGTTTTTGGGATTTATTTTGTTAATGGAATCATTATTGCAAAATGTCACAACTTGTCAGTGCTACCCGTGTAAGTTAAGTATGTTGAGTTTGGAGCGTATTTTTTGCGATTTCACAGGTGTAGACTAATATTGTAATAATTTACTTATTTATCTACTGTGGAAGATATTTGAAGCATTTTCAATGTTTTTAAATAACACTGTACCACCCGTTCAGTTGTTTTTTCACCCGGTGTGAAATTTTTAGGATATGGGGAAGAGAAGTGACTTATTCCCACGAAAAGTGGCGAAAGTTAGGCTTTTATTGAAGGAAACTAATCAATCACAAAGAGTAATAGCGAATAAATTCAATATATCACAGAAATCTGTTAGTAAAATTCATCAGTCGCTGTAAGATGATGTCCTTACTGGGAACAACCGAGTGGGAAAATGTGACGCTAAGTGGCCCCAGATCCAAAAGAAAACTGGTAACTATGTCGCTGAAGAATCGGAGACTTACTTCTAAGGAGCTGAGCGAACAAATGAAGGAAGATTGAGTAAATATGATTGATAAATTTGTCCCCGAGTTATCGTCTTCGTAAAAATAGTGTCGGTATGTGGTATCTACATATATACGTAGAGCGTCTGTTAGTTGAAATGCTTCTGATTGACTCGGATAATTTTTCGCCAAATAGTTATTGCTGTTTGTAATATAGTATATTACATCAGATTCTTTTGAATTTTAAAATTAAAAAAGCCCCACGTGGATTAAATTTGTGGTCTCTAGATACCACGTAGTAAATATGTGGGACAAGACTGAAATTGTGTATTTGGGAAGTATGTTTAGTAGAGACGACAAGGCTGAGAATGATATCGAAAGGAGAGTAACTGCAGGAAACAAAGTTAATGGTGTACTAAATGCAATTATGGCCAATAAGAATCTGTCAAAGGAAGCAAGACTAGCGGTACATAATGGCGTTCTAGTGCCAACCCTTATGGAAGTGAAGCCTGGAATTGGCAAAAGAGGAATGAAAGTAGACTGAATGCGGTGGAAATGCGGTCACTAAGACGCTTGTGTGGAAAATCTTTGGTCAATAGAGTGAGGAATGAACAAATTAGAAGTGAATGCAATGCTGGCTGTAGTGTGGTACATAGAATAAAGAAAGGAGTGCTGAGATGGTTTGGTCATGTGGAACGTATGAACGAGGAAAGGATGGTTAAGAAAATATATGAGGCGAATGTTGAAGGCAACAGGAATAGAGGGCGTCCGCGAAAGACCTGGAACGATCAGGTACTACAAGTATTTGAGGATGGCCCTGTTAAAAGCCGCAATAACCGTAGAACGTGTATGAGAAGATGTATGAATGTGGCCGAAGCGAAAGTGGTGTGCCAGGATAGAAGAGTGTGGCGTTTAATCCTCTCTGCCTACCGACCGAAATCCCGACCTCTTGATCACTAGACCAACACTAGACCAACAGGCGAATTTATTAAGATTCGCCATATTGCACGAAACAGAATGTGCGGGACTCGAGTAGTCCGTTCATTAAATATATCGATTTCCATGTCTTGCATTGTCCTTCTTCGACATATTTTTAAGCATTTCTTTCAACGTGATAAACGAATTTGTGATTTTGTTAAATTCATTAATGTGGTTCAGGTGTGCTTAATCAATACCGTTATGTAAATTTTTAAAGTCGTTGTATGCGGTCACCTCATCTTGCCTGTGAAGATTAAATCGGACACTAGTATAATTTCAACCAAATCCGCTGTCAATTAGAACAGCTTTTCGTAGCAATATTGTGCGCGTTGTTGTTATTTTAATTTCGATCAATTCCGTCGGACCGGCTCCGCTGTGTGCGGCGCATTGTGGCGGGCAGCTTAACCCGCATTGTCCCGCCTGTCACGCCGTGTCGCGCTGAGCTCCCGGCCCTGGTGGGTACGTACCGTGTACCTCATTACATCCCGGGCGTTGCTTTTGCGGTAACATTTAAAGAGACACATTTACAAATAAAATGACTGCCCGTCGAAAAATGTTTCTCTCATTCGTCATTGTGATTGTAAATGGGCGTCAGCTGTTCAGTTGTTCCACGCCAATTTTCTAATATAAAAAATAAACCAAGCTCTTGTGGCTTTCGTCGTATACAGCGTATTAATGCCATAATTTGCTTTATGAAATAAGGGTAAATAATGATTTTTTTATGATTCTTCTTCCTAACATTGTTTTAATGGGTTTAAAATGAGCTCATAATTATTAAATAAATAAATAAAAAGGAGAATGTACGAATTAGTTTTATATACTTTGTATATTTGACCTTTTTGTTTTTGTTACTGGAGCGTTATAACGCGGATATATGTATAGTAGATAGGTAATTATGGAAGCTATTACAATACTAGCTGTAACCCGTCAAAAATTAAGGAACATTGGTTCGCGTCTTTTCATCTTCGGCCGTTTAATTTGTTTTTTAGCCGTGAATTCGAACAAAATTACGGAAGTTACACGAAGTCACGGACGGATAAACACATAGACGGACGGACAGACATTAAAACTCTAGTTCAAATATATACAGGTCCGGCAGAAATAACTCTCGAATTTTCCGCCGCTGCTGGTGGAGCGCTAGTAGAACAAGGAGTGGTTTCGGAACGCGATTTTGTAAGCAATGTCTTGCCATTTTAGTTGCCATCATGACTTAGAGTGGCGAGCATCGTACGTTCGTTATTGAAACGTATTTTAAAAAGGGCGATTCTGTTGTCAACACGCAGCGACTATTCCTTTCACTTTCGCTAGGTTGAAACTTAGCTATGGGTGTCCAATTTTAGGGCCAGCTTTGAATAAGAAACCGCCAAGTAGGCCACGAAACGTTCGAACACCCGGAAACATTGAAGTAGTGAGACAAGCGGGTACTCAAGCTCTCGAGCACATTGCCGCGTTACAAATTTCTGATTAGACTGCAAGAACAATTTTACAATGCGACAATGGATGGTCGTGCAGTACATTAAGGTGATTGGAGCAGTCGTGTTGCTGTTCTGGGAAGTGTTCCAGCGAGCTCGATTGTGCTGGCAGGTGACGAAGCCCATTTTCATTTATCGGTGTATGTTGATAAACAAAACTTTCCATATTGGGCAGGCCATAATCCTCCTCAACTTGTGCGCTCTGAACGTGTCGCAGTTGGTGCGCGTTTGCTGAATTTCAACTAATACGGTCAAACTTTTTGAGGAAGAAGTACAGTCAACAATAAGCGAGCAAACAATCTATGATTTACCTAACGGGAATGTGTCCGGAACCTTTTATTTCACAGCGAGATACCATAGGTATAGAAGTGAAGAGCGGCATAATTTTTAAAAATAATAAAAGGTATGTGAAAATAAATGACTAGCCCTGTTTTTTCATCAGAATATATTAAATTTTTGAATAATTTTCTTATATTCTCTTATTTTATTAACCTTTCAAATCGGAGAGTTATTTCCGCCGTACATTGTTGTCTTTATGAGCAGCTTTTGGTAGTAACGGCCAGGGTTTTCAATTTATATTTCAGAGATAAAGCCTATTGGGTTTTTTAATGGTTCACGATATTTAAATACTATGAAAGAAATGAACTCCACACCACTGGTTACGATCGCAATACTAAATAATAACATGCAAATATTTGATGCATTTTCTATTTTAACGTTATCTACCTGAATGAAAGTACTTTTTGATTGGCGTATTAATACCGCGACAAAGGCCCTCAGTTCGGCGATATAATCCGCGCGCCATGCCCATCCCGCTTTGTGTGCCCGACAGGCTCACGTGCGGTGCAGACTTTGTATATAACTATTAAAATGTCATTGTGTATAATATGTCCATATCCTGATTGATGGCTATCATTCATTTCATGTCGAGCAAAACTTTGTCGTATTTTTTCTGCAGAAACACACCGACAGTGGAACCCTATAAAGAAAAACGAGCGAGCCTTACAGTAGTCGCGTACGATATGTGACATTTGACATCTCACAATTTAACACATCAATTGAGCAGCACTTGTCAATACTGTCTATATTTTTATTTTTAATTGTAAATCTCACAATTAAAAATATATATTTATTATATATACTTATATATTTATAAATTAGTAAATACAAGTAAAGATAATGTATATGCATTTATTTATTATTGAATTTTGCCGCACTAGGTAGGTACCGCATATCTAAATACGCATTGTGTTCGGTCAATTATACGTTTTTATTTATTTTCATAGATGGCGGTAGTGTGCCGCCGTACATATTGTATGAAAACTTTGAATAAATATTTAAAAATAATCACATAAATTACATAAAATTTGAGAATGTAAATCATTAAGGGTAGTTATTGTTTACATTAATGTAAAAAAAAGTATTTAGTATCGAAGATATAAGCCAAAATATATCAAAGTTACAACATCCACACGTTCGACACCAGCCTCCCAACATATATACAAAATCAAAAGCATTGGCTGGTAGTGTGCGTCTTCGCTGTGATAGATTTGCTGGACATTGATTTGTTTATAAACGATGATTTTTTGTCCATCGCGCATGCTCCACGCGCGCTCATTGGTCAAATGAAATTGCTCGAGTCTTATTAAAAATAATTAGATATAAACAAACAATAAAATCAATTCTATATAAAAATGTATTAGTTTATTTGTTTGGTCATCCAACAGGAATATACATAAATGCATGGTAAGAAAAAATACAGAAGAGAAGTTATATATCTCCCAGAAATATATAAGGACACAAATAAGCCATTGACAATAAAGATTAATTTTACAGATGAAATTAAGTGATAATAAGGAGTAAAAGTAAACAATGATAATAAGTAATACGTATAATGTATGCAATGCACATGATCAGAAAGGATGAGGGGTTTCCTATATTTACCTACCCATACGATGATTCCCTTCACATTTGGTCCAAAATATCTATTGAATTTAAAAGGATGTTATATAATAGTCTGAGCATATACGGGGGATAGGAGAGGATTTCCCATTAATGGTGCAGATCAAAAGGGAAATGAGGTAGCTCAGTCTGGTAGATCTGAATGGGACGTGGAAGGCTGGCAAGCTGGTGATTTCGGGGGAATCAATAAGGTTATGAATGATTTGAAAAGTAAGGATTGTTCTGACAATATTATTATAATATTTTCAGATCAATTTGGTATATCTATTTTTTTTACAATACTGTAGTATAGGATGTCATAGCTAGTAGCAAAAACTTCGGGAAGTCTTATTCATTCAATTTTGAATATAAAATATTGTTTTCACTTTTTTGTCGACTATTTTTTTTCGTTTGTTTGTCGAAAGTTACAGAGATAAGCGACATCAAAGTTTACATTTTTTCTTCTATATATATATATTTCCTCCGTGTTTTATGAAAAACGTTGGACTGTCACTACAGTAACTTATACGGAATATTAAAAATTCATTTGCTTTAATACAACTAAAACAACAAATTCTCAAAAAAAAAATTATTCAAACTTCTGCAGTTTTAATCATTTTATTTGTTTTGTAACAAAGATAATGAATTTATAATATTTCATATATGTTACTGTCTTGATGAAGGTCCAATGTCTTATAGAACATAAGTGAAAATTTGAAAAAAAAATGCCAACATTGACGTCACTTATCTCCGTAACTCTCGACATTTCACCCAAAGTGTAAAGAATATTTTCTATTCAAAATTGAATGAAGAAGACACCCCGAAGTTTTTGCTATTAGCTACGAAACACTATGTTAAGACGATTAGAAGGTATTTTTTGTATCAAATAATATCGGCCACTGCAACACAATGTTAATCCATTATAAAGGGGTATTTGGATAACATTAGTAACCTCGCAGGACTATATTCCTGCATCAATTGTGAGTTGAAAACGTTCATGATCATGACCTAATATCAATAGTTATGGAGATATGCAACATCAATATTTGCACTTTTTTTCAATATTTCTGTCTTAGTTTTTTTAAAATGTTGAACTATCATTACAGTAACTTATATCGATTACGAAAATTTCATTCGTTTCAATACAAGTTTAAAAAAATGATAAAAATCCTGCAGAAATTCCGTCATGGAATGATGGAATTTGAAGGTTTTTTATTATTTTATTTGACTTACGTTAAAGAGAATGAATCTTTGTATTCAATATAAGTCGCTGCAATGATAGTCAGACGTTTTATAAAAAATACGTCTGTAACACCGAAAAAAATATGCAAATTTTGATGTCGCATATCTTCATAACTATTGAAATTGGGTCATGGTTGCTTGAATATTTTCGACTCATAATCAAGGCAGGAATATAGTCACGAACGGTTATTAACGTTTTCCAAATAACCCTGTATACACGGTAATAAAACTAATCTACAATATTTAGAGGTAGATTTCTGCCCCAATTATGAGCTGAAAATATCCTCTATGAAAAATATCAGTTTTTACAAAGATATGCGACACCAAAATTTTCATTATTTAAAAATATTTCTTATGGTATATCTTCTATAAAAAAACATTAGGCTCTCTTTAGAATAATTTATATGCAATATTTTAAATTCATTCACCTTCATACAGGTCAAATAAAATGATAAAAATTATATATAAATTCTGATTCAAATTTCTCTTCGACAAGATAGTCCACGGGTCGGTTGCAGTTGCTAGTTTATTGTTTTACAGCGTCAGAATAAATATTGTAGCAGAAAATAACATATTGATTTAAGCTTCCCGTCACGTTCTGTTTGAGAAAATTCCATTCCAATTATTAGTTTATTTTAAAATTGCATAATACTACGTCATTTTGAACAAAGGACTTGTGGCATTGCCGTGCGAACTGTCCGGGGTCAAATTTACTTTTGCGGTTTGGAACCCACGGAGAGACGCTCGCCACCCGTTAACGTGCCTGCAGCTAGTAGTAGGTACCTACTTTAAAGGCGCCGTTTCATCTTTAGAGATTTACCATTGTTGCTTCGATTAATCTCGGTCATGCTGTATGAAAATTAACACAGAAAACTGTTTAGGAAATTCGAAAATGAAACATGATTATCATATAAACATAAGATCATACAAAATACAGTTACGAAGTAACTAATTACTCGCGGATTGAATTACAGCAGACTCCATAAGATAGAAATACGTTTTAGATGAAGGAAATTATAATTTTTATATGTATGTTCTAAGAAAAAAGTTACTCTATATTGTCCCCAGGGCGGATTTTAATTAATTATGATAAATTACGGTCGTTAGACATATTTAACTGTAACTGGTTGCGGATATTTTATACGAACCGTATGTTTTTCCGAGAAACGATTCTCGACGTTTCGTTGAATTCTTATTCAACGTCACCAGGAGGACGACCTTTACCCGACGTTGAATAAGAATTCAACGAAACGTCGAGAATCGTTTCTCGGAAAAACATACGGTTCGTATAAAATATCCGCAACCAGTTACAGTTAAATATTTATTTTTTATTTATCTTAATTATTTAGTTCCTCAAAATGTTGTGTGGACATATATATGATTTTACTCACATATTCGCCCACACATATTGCATTCCATCTAGTCATTTAAAAGTTTTTACAATAAAATTTTTGCACTCCTGTTTAAACCTCCTTATATTCATCGTGTTTTGAATTTCCTTTGGCAGGCTATCGGAGATTATAAAACCTTTGTACATCATACAATTTTGTGAGGTGTTTTTTCTTTTTCTTCGAAAGTCATATGTTGTCGCTTCCTCTTGCAAGAAGTGACAATATAAGACATATGAGAAACGTATAGGAAGTTTCTTTATACGATGGCCCAGGCCTTACAACCTGTATGAGCTGGCTTAAGATGAGAGATCGTTCTACACAATGCAACGTTCACTAATGCCATTTTAAGAACATCCACACACTATCAAGTTTTTCTATAATAATAAATACACAGACAAAATTTTTGTATAATCCTATTTTGAATATTTTCCCACTTAACAATCCATCTTCTCTAGATGACCCATAATAATTAACACCTCGAACCCCCCCTCCCCTTACCTACCCCCTCACATACCCCTTCACCGTAACACATTTGCTTGGTTAAACTTTTTAAATTTTTAGTACACAAATAATCCTGAAGTAGGGAACATTGTTCTCGAAACATGTAGATTGTTTAATCTAATAAATTGGTGAAAACAAAGTGATTTGTGTTTTATTTTAATAATAATGTCACCACAAAGTTCAAGCCTTCATAGGGAAGAAAAAATATTCTTCGAACAGTATCTAGAAAAGGTGACACATCAGGTTGCTTGATGGAGTAATAAACTATTTGTGCTAAACACGGTACCTGTCCGGAGTATTCGATTAGCCCTGTCGTTCTAGCAGAACTGGACAACCGCATTAGTAGCGCGACGAGAAATCGAGTCGCCTGCTACGAATTATTAATCTAATTGCTGTAGGTCAATTACTGCATTTTGATCCGTAACAGCCGGGTCAAATACATGTGTTATGTCATCTGTGCAAATTATACATTATCTCTCCTCGATACCTATTCTACACGATGCGTGTTATAATTAATAAACACATATGGAAATAAAAACAATAGTTTTTAAATTTTCAAAGCAAGAAAACACTTTGTGGCTTGACATTATAAGACATTTAAGAATAAATTAAATACTATGTTTTAATAAATAAATTAAATAGATGTTTTAAACCACTTTATCGCTATATATTTGTCAACTAGTTTCGGTTAGACTCAACCTTCTTCAGGACAATTATAATATAGACTCTAATCTATAAATTAAATACTATGGTAAACACAGTATTTAATTTTTTCTTAAATGTCTTATAATGTCAAGCCACAAAGTGTTTTCGTGCTTTGAAAAATTAAAATAAATTAACTACTAAGTTTTAAGCCACTTTATTGCTATATGTTTGTCAACTAGTTTCGGTTGGACTCAAGCTTCTTCAGGACAATTATAATACAGACTAATCTAAGTACAGAAATTTATAAAGGGGCAAAGAAAAACAGAGAGGGACAGAGTGTCAACTAGGTGGGGGGGAGGGAAGGGGAGGAGTTAAGTGAAGATAGAAGGAACAGCTTTAAAATTGGACTATTAGATAAATTTATTTGTTTATTTATTATTTGACTATGATTATTGATAGCTTTGTTAATTTCTAAACCTTGTAGGTTGTTAAGACGCAAACCTATTCCGTTTTTGTGTAAAATTTTTGACCCTATATTATTATCAAATGTGTGATCAAAATTAATTAGATGTTCGGCAAATTCAGAAAAACCTACATTTATTAAGCATTTTGTGTTCTTTTATTCTCCATCTTCACTTCACTTAACTATAGCAATAAAGTGGTTTAAAACTTAGTATTTAATTTATTCTTAAATGTCTTACAATAGTTTTTAGTTTTGTCTGAGAGAGTGTTTCGCCTTATTATGGCATTATCAATCTAAATATTTTTACTTTCAATATCTTGTATTTATATGAAAAGTATTAAAAAGAGAAAATTTAAAAGAAAATAAAAAGGGTAGAACTTAAAAAATAATTGTTTTTGTTTCCATACGTGTCATTACTATAATACATATTTCATTCGTATTGTTTTGTATCGTGATATTAAGAATCCGATGGTTTTAACTCTTCCGCTTCTGTAGTATGAAAACCTGATTATTTATGAAAATTATATATGTGTATTAGTAAAATTATTGGGGAGTATTAACTTATTAATTCATCTACTAATTACTCACTCGGATTTCCGTCCAACACATCTTTATTTATTACAAATGTACGTTATATTTCTACTGGTTTTCCACCGAAATAAATATTTTCATTGACAGTCGTGAACTTGGAACTTCAGCCTGGAAACGCTACGCCGCCCATAAAAGTGTTTGTTTTTGTTTTCTGTCTACGCAAAGTTTACGGCCTGTTCCCGAGCTTTAAAGTTTTTACTATCCATTCAAGAAAAAGTCGATACTACAGATTTGTTTATTTACAAACCGTCGTTCATTTCGGTACTTCGACGCTTCTCCATCGGTCGGTACTTGAGTCTTCTCCATTAGACGGATCGATTGATACTTGATTCTCCTCCACTGAGTATATCGGACGAATTCTCGGTGCATGGGAAGCTTAAACATGTCAGGTCTGGGTTTCGACAGCTTGCATGCGCTCAATATAGTCAACAAGCGTAAAAAGGGTTTATGTATGAAGTTAAATGACGATAATGATCGGAGAATCAGGGTTATTTGGAAAACATTAATTACCTCGCAGAACTATATTCCTGCCTCGATTATGAGTCGAAAATGTTCAAGCTATCATGACCTAATATCAATAGTTATGGAGGTATGCGACATCAAAGTTTGCGTTTTTTTTCTCTCAATATTTCTGACTTATTTTTTGTAAAACGTCGGACTATCATTACAGTAACTTATATCGAATATGAAAAATTCATTCCCTTTAATACAAGTCAAAAAAATAATAAAAACCTTCGAATTCCAATTGGAAAATGTTCCAATTGGATTTTTTTCAAGGTTTTTATTATTTTATTTAACTTTTATTGGAACAAATTAATTTTTCGTAACCTATATAAATTACTGTACTGATACTTCAACGTTTTGTAAAAAAATATGTCAGATATATTGAAAAATAAACGCAAACTTTGATATCGCATGTCTCCATAACTAGGTCATGATGAACATTTTCGACTCATAATCAAGGCAGGAATATAGTCCTGCAAGGATTATTAATGTTTTCCAAATAATCCTGTATATCTTATTATTACATGTATGATATACTGGTAAACAATGAATGCATAGGACAAGTGAAAGTTTGTGTATTTGGTAAGTATGTTTAGTAGAGATGGCAAGTCTGAGAACGATATAGAAAGGAGAGTGACTGCGGAAAACAATGTAAATGGCGCTCTGGATGCAATTGTGGCCAATAAGAATCTGTCAAAGAAATTTAGACGAGCGGTACATAATGGCGTTGTTGTGCCATCTTCGATGTATGGCGGTCGGAATTGGCAGAATGAAAGTAGAATGAATGCCGTAGACATGCAGTCACTAAGGCGCTTGTGTGAAAAATCTTTGGTGAGGAAGGAAAAAATTAAAAGATAATGTAATGCTGGCTGTGACGTGTTAGATAGAATAAAGAAAGGATCGCTGAAATGGTTCGGTTATGTGGAACGTACGAGCGAGGAAAGGATGGTTAAGAAAATATATGAGGCGAATGTTGAAGGCAATAGGGAAAGAGGACGTCCGCGAAAAACCTGTCACGATCAGATATTACAAGTTAAAAGCTTCAACAACCGTTAATCAAGCATAAGAAGATGTTTGAATATAGCCGAAGAAAAAGTGATGTGCCAAGATAGAAGAATTGGCGCTGTATTCCCTCTACCTACCCCTGCGGAGAAACGGCGTGATGGTGAGTTAGTTCGTTTAGTAAGTTAGTAAATGTTTTATGGTTCGGTCAATGGACTTCATTTTTTAATTATTACTTATATGTTTGTTTTGAATATGGCAACAGTTATGTCATGTAGAGAGGCGCGTGCGGTCAGTTCACGGAAGCGTGGTTTGCACGCAAAAATATGTTTTGGAAGAAAAGCGATATGAAATATTTATCTCACAGAATATTTTGGTATATTAAAATGTTAATAAACATGTGTATAACTGGGATAGGAATGTTACAAGATTTAGTACATAATTTATTTCACATTCTAGTTCCGACCACACTCCACTGGGTATAGGCCAGTTTTGAATACATATTTTTTTGTGGACACACTAAGGGGCATAATAAAAAAGCGTGTAATACCCATTAAAAAATCTTGTCGTACGTTAAGTACATGTTTTCCAAACCGAGCAGGTTTCGAGCTTCCCTGAGGGATGGTAGTCTTGTAATATAACTTCCGGGCCGCCTACACAAAAAGGATGTCGTAACGGCGAGGTAGACTATTACTCGCCTAGTGTTTGTACAAAGGGTCGCCATTACACTCGTGTGCGTCCGTGTGCGATTTCTGCCGTCGGTGTAGGCCGTCATTACCCGGTTTATACGAGTGTTGTGACGTTTTTGATTCGATGTTTAGACGTCACACTGCTTTTATGACGGAGTATGTGCGGAACGGGAGTGGAATATCTTATTTAAAGTAATGGGTACCTACTTTTTATTTATATCAAACTTTTATTATCCCCCGCGGGCTCGGGGGTGGCTGCTGACTGGGGGGGGTAATGGAACTCAATCATCGCGCGAAGTGACGCAATAAGTGGCTGTGAAAGTCCAATGTTGGTCATTGGGCGCAAATAAAAATATTTTAATTTCAGTCTGCATTTAGGGATGTATAGGTGGTATCTATATTTTGATCTAAAATATTCAAAGTGTATTTGGAAAAGCACGGTCATTAAAGCAAAAGACTTAAATGATGATAATAAATTAAATGGTGTCACATTATTCCAAAATGTTAGTTATGTTAGTATATAAACACTTGACGGAGATTTTTAGTCTACCGGTTTTGAGAGGTACCCGTCTCTACTTCGTCGGGACAAGCACTACGCTAGCACGTAAGTACCACTACACACCACAACCATCGTATTAATTTACACACTAACGCCTTCCCAAAATATTTCTCATGTGCGTGTTAATCTAGCCGAAAAATTACATGCACTTAGTTTTCTATATAAATATTATTAATAACTAATAAACTTTTCGTATAGTCCTCTGTTTGATTTGGCATTATTGGGTAAAACACTTGGGTAAGACTTGTCAGCACCCAATTTATACCCCAATCCGTCTCACCCATCTACTTCTCAAAATCTTGATCCGTTTTTGTACAAACACATCTGACATTTTGATAAAATGCCTGACCACAAAGTTAATTCTTTAAATATTAATAAATGATGTGTTAAAGAGTTAATGAAATGTTGGCGAGATTGAATTTAAAAAATACGTATTTATTAATTTCAAAAATAATTGGTGATTTAATTAACGTGTGGGATCCCGACAACCGCGGGAGGCATTCGCGATGTCTTTATGAAATTGCGCTAAACTACGAGAGAGTATTTATGTCCATCATAATTTTCGTCAGCTAGCTGGCGTAATTACGTCGCTTTCTACATCGAATTTTGATATTACACGAAGCTGTTTCCGCGGGTTATTGGATCGGTAATTACCATAACATACATATTAGTTAGGTAGATTAATTTCAGTGTAACCATAATTGGGAGAATTAATTATAAAATAAATACATAAATTATTATTATTTATGTAAGTGGTCTGGTAAATTTTACAAATAACTAAAAATTAATAGTAAAACAAGTCCCCAAAATAACCGTCGATTTAGTGTTCTATTTTCGATTAAATTGGACCAAATCATCGATTTTCTTTAATTTTCACGCAATTTCAATTGACCGCACCTTGTTACTGTTTGGTTAATTGCAGACACCTCGATCTCTTTAGGGTAGTAAATGGTCATCACTTCGTTTATAAAATTGGTCAGTATCAAATATCTTAATGGCTAATATATATTCTTTATTGGTGACTCTATGTTATATGTATATTATCTATCCATTCTATTGATGTAAAATTCATAAATTATCACAAAAATAACTTGATTTTACGGGCTTTCGTTTTAATTAATTAGGAAGTCTAGTGCAATTTTTCATTCAACAAGTGAAGCTAGCCGATATGATTAGTGGTCCGTAGTCCTAATCAAACATAATAATAATGTCGTTGTTTGTCCGTCTCTCCGTCCGTCCGTCCATCAGTCTGTCTGTCTGTCCCGTAACTCTGTGTAACGTCCGTAATTTCGTTTGAATTTCCGACTAAAAAAACGAAAGGAAACGGCCGGAGATGAGGCTTGAACCCCGGGCCAGCAAACGCATGTTGCTACGGGACCGCCAAAAAGATATTATAAATATATACTAGGGGTTAGCAAAGACGCGAACCAATTTTCCGTAATTTATTACGGGTTGCAGCTAATATATAAATTATTTATAACCCAACAAAATAGTGTATTTCGTGTGTTCATATTAACCAAAACCGTGAGACGTGGTATTCTTGCATATTATTTTTGAATGCATGTTTCTTCCCTTTCATTTCGGTCTTGTCAAGTCAATCAACTAATTACCTGCTGTTGAATATTTTTTAATCTAAAATATTTTATACATATCACTCGTCCAAAGATTATAAAGTTATAAAGGTACACGTCCTTTTTTATTCATATTTTCCACTTTGTGTAGATTGTAATAATTCTTTGAAATTTAGGAAGGAAGTTAGAAATCTCTCGTTCCCACACTTATTAAAAAAAAAATATTTAAAAATTATTTGAGCCTTTGATTTATAATAAGTTAATAAAAAGATTATCTATGTTTTTTAAAAGCTTTTAAGAACAGCTTGGATTTTAAATTAGTTATTTTACATTCAATTACACAATAACGAAACATCGAAAATGAATAATTTATGGATTTGGCATTAACATTGTAGAGGTCATTGTCGTTGTCTAACTAGTGAAATCTTTTCTAAATTCTCGAACCACATCATGAACAGCGACCGTTATTTTCATTCATGAACCATTAAAATTCTCCATCCCGGCGCGTAAAGGTAATAATAAAATTAAAAATTTTAAAAGTTTTTGCTTAACAATATTACTTTCATTAACTCTTCTCCTCCTCTCTCAATATTCCCGTTACAACCCCCTTTACACCAGTAACTTCAGCGTATTTTGTCAGCACCTACCTAATCAATTAATTATTTGTAATCAATGCAAAATTTCTATATTTGAAGTAGTCAGTTTAATACTTCACCTGTCGACGAGTGATTCTGTTTGCTCTCTAAACTTAAGCAGAAAAAATTAAATTATTATTATTATTAAACTCGCATAGAGGTAACATAGTTAATGTTTTTCGCCCAATTGAATGATCAAAGTGAAAAATGTATAAACATTATATTTGATAGTTTTTTTTATCGTGACTGCAGTAAGTACTATGAATTCTCTTCGTTAGCTTATTTAAATATGTTCAATGGCGGCATTATTCTGGTGCCGACTTGGTGACAGCCGCCTGCTTATATCTTTTTTCCGGCGAGTCGTACAGGGCGTATAATTGTCGTAAAATATATCCAAGCACACACCATCAAATGTGTAGTTTACGCCGACTATTGTATGTGAAGCATGTTTATTTTTTTTTTAATTTTCTCGTAAAAATAAATATTGCAAAATTTATGATTGTCTTTGGGAACAGAAAACTCTGTTTTGAATTAAACATACAATGTGTTTATTCAGTGGGTACTCCTGTAAAATTTGTTGAGCAAACTGTGTTTCAAAATTTACATAACTTTTTTATACTCTCGCTTGTATTTTATGTACCTTGTATTTTATTTTCACCTTTACTGTGTGCTGGGCGCTTCAAAATGCTTTTGAAATAATAGATTTTGGGTTTTCGGGAATCGATTTACCATTTTGCTATTCAGCCATTGCAGTGCGGTATCAAATTGTCATATAATTAACAGAATGTTAGTTAACTTAGTAAAAACCACTACCAGATTTACCCGTTCTCGTCTCTTCGTCAGGACCAACACTACACCACTATATTCACAACACTATACACCCCAACCATAGTATTGTTAAACTTTCACCAATATTGATCACATGCGTGTTAATCTTGTCAGAGACAAACATGCACTGTTATTATGCTTGTCATATAACTACATTTTTTTGCGTAAATCTGAAAAATGTCCCAAATTCGACCGATTAAGTATCATTATTACCTTGTCATTTTTGTGCTAATGTCATAGTGTTTCAGTGGCTTTAAATTATTTCTTACAAAGTTATTTTTAAATACGACTTTGGATTTGAATATTTATGGCTGTACCATATTATGTATAATATTTTCTAAATAAACCGGTTATTAAATCACTTTCCGCTCGCTGGAGGCAATATTTTACCGAACCTCGGTGCTCGGGTTCCACTCACTCACTCCCCGTGCCGCGTCATCCTGTCAAAACTAACAGCCATCCAGCCGCAGCCATCCGACTTGCGCCAGACAGGTGAACCGCAGGGGATTGTAGAGGCGCGGGATGCCAAAAACATAGGTTTTGCATTCTCCTGGAAAGCAAATAACAACACTTATATTCTTATCCACTAATTTCATATACGGGAAAACACTCAGCCATCGATACTGTTCCTCGCGCTGCTGTACGTACTCCCCGAAATATTTGTGTGGCAGCGTCAAATGCAGTGAGTGTTTACATTGCCGTTTTATACTTACTTCGCGTCCTATGAAATAAATAAATTTAATAATAAATTAAATACATTTACTAAAACTAGGTTGGACTTTTGTGTCCAATCCGTCTGCATGTTGACAGCGGTCGAAGCTCGCGCTGCCGTCCTCTGACTTCCGCACAAAAAATCGCTAACGCGAGTGACATGTTTACATATGTACTTCATCAATGTGGCTGAGTGTAATGTCCACATTGATGAACAAAGGACAACTTTCGCCTCAAGAGCAACAAACATACTATTTGGCATATTGGTTTTTTCCTATTTTTTTATCTGATATATTTAATATTCTTGTATAATATGTGTTTTCTTGTAATTGGCCCAAGGCTCTGTACTTCAATTATTGTTGTTTTCAAGATTTATTAATTATATGGCTGTAAGAAAACCAATAAATGAAAAATAAAATAAAATCTCTTGCGGCGTGACGGGAAATTAAAACAAATGTTTCCCCTGTGGGGTCTTTCATTTTATTTTGCAACAGTATCTATTTACATTTATAGAGGTGTGTGCAGAAACTCTTTAGACATTCTCGCGAAATCTCGATGGACCGACCGATCAATTTCAACGACAAAATTGTTTGTAACTACTTTCTCACCTTTCGCCCATTACTCGTATTTTTTATTTTAGGTAGTTTTCAATAGAAAATTCTACCCGCTTCTTGGTGTCAGCGCCGAAAAAAATATTTATATTCCTCTAATCTGCTATTTGAATATTTTTCCATCTTGTAATTTTTTGTAAATCCTTTAATACGATTAATTTTTTTTAAATCGTTAGTACAGTAGCCGGCAAACATCTTGAAATTCTACGGCGTAGTGGGGGGAAGTTTGCGCATCTACCTTTCCACCAACGTGACCCAAATTTCGTCTTCTGCGCATTCCCCCACTACGCCAAAGAATTTCAAGAAGTTTGCCGGCATCTGTATCTCTTTTTTTGGTTATTTTTTGAGAAATATGGGAGATCCCTGAGACCCGTGAAAATAATATTTACATTTTCATGTAACGTTTAGAAGTACAAAAATATGATTTAATCATTTAAAGTTAGCTGTGATATGTCTGTGTAAGTCGGATTATGTTTATCATTTCATTTTTAAATCTATCTATGTTCAATTGTTGTGTATGTTGTGGTCCTATTAAAATCTTCACATAATTTGAATCCTTTGAAAATGTGTCGCAGTTTTTCTATTTTTATTCTAGCGGATTTATTGTGTAGTGTTGATGGTAATTCAGTGTCTTCGTATTTTATCTTTCAAGCATGTCCTGCTAACAAATATAAATTGTATTGATCTATCTTTGTAAAATTGTTGCCTTCGCTGGACCCGAGCCGTCACGCGCGCGCTCCTCACCGGGCGCCACCCGTGACGCAAGTTCCTCCGGCGCGCGTGCTCGCGCACATGTTTTGGCCACTTTTGTTTTGCTTCTCCATTTTATGTTTCTATAAACTGGTAATTTCTTGCACTCAATTAAAACCTCGCTGCAATTTCAAAAATCATTCTTGGCACCGGTTCTACATTTATCAGGGCCATCGATGTAAGGCGCAGAAGTTGCTGAACTATTTATTCATCATTTTAGCCTGCAAAATTGCGCGATATAAATATATTTTTAGATTTAATTGTGACAAGAGTGATATATAATACGTCAATTAGTACGATTACGCTATTTATTTATTTATTATTAAACGACACCCTAGTGAGCTTTTCCAATACATGAAAGTTAATAAGATTTTTATATACCTAATATAAAACACTGTAAATAATTTTAAAAAAAATAATATAAATAAACATATTTGAGATAAATGAAACATATGAAATGTAACAAAATAAATGTAGCAATGCAAAGCAATATAAATAAACAGTATAAAGTAATTTAACAACAGAAATGATGAATATGTATGGGAATAACATAATAAAGGAATAACAACAAATTTAAAAACAATATAAAATAAACAGTATAAAATAATTTAACAATAGAAATGATCAATATACAGGGTTATTTCTAAAACATTAATAACCTCGCAGGACTATATTCCTGCCTTGATTATTAATCGAAAATGTTCAAGCTATTATGACCTAATATCAATAGTTAAGGAGACATGCGACATCAAAGTTAGCATTTTTTTTTCAATATTTCTAACTTATTTTTTGTAAAACGTTGGACTATCATTGCAGTAACACATTTCGATTACGAAAAATTCATTCGTTTCAATACAAGTTAATTAAAATGATAAAAACCCTGAAAAATTCCAATTGGAATGTTTTCCAATTGGAATTCGAAGGTTTTTATTTTTTTATTTGACTTGTATTAAAGGGAATGAATTTTTCATCTTCGATATAGGTTACTGTAATGATAGTCCAACGTTTTACAAAAAATAAGTCAGAGATATTGAAAAAAAAATGCAAACTTTGATGTCGCATATCTCCTTAACTATTGATATTAGGTCATAATAGCTTAAACATTTTCGACTCATAATCAAGGCAGGAATATAGTCCTGCGAGGTTATTAATGTTTTACAAATAACCCTGGATATTGGAATAAACAACATGAGGAACAAAACATAAGCAAAATTAGTCCATTAAAATTTAATTTATTCTATTAGTATGTAGTCTAAGTGTTTCTTTAATTCGAATAATATGTGAGAGATTCGAACAATATGTGAGAGATTCGAACAATAGATGGAATAGGTAGTTAGTTAGGAAGGTAAATAAAAGGCTATTGGGCCTTTGTCTTCAAAAGAAGGCATGTCCTGAGCTTTTAGTAGGTCAAAGCTTTCAGTAGGTCAAACCATACGCAAATGGAAATTTACAAGAATTGAGCTCAATTTTCAGCCGGTAGAGTTGCCTCGTATTAGGTACCGTGTCCCAGGTTGAACCGAAACTTTTAATTCTCCGCGGTGAGCACCACTTAACTCCCAATTGTAGCCGCTGGTTTTACGACACAACATTAAATAATGTTAACGTCATATTCATCATACGACGTAGCCTTATAAAACAACCGCGTGCCTTTCGATGGATGGCTGCACGCTTCCCTCGGGTAGCTGTTCGGTGTGCGCTTGTGGTTCAGTTCCTCCCCGCCTGTTTAGGGTTGTGGTTTCCTCCGAGGGCCGCAACGAGCCTTGTATCTAGCCTGAGGGATTTGTTCCCTCCGCCCATTATGATTCTGCTGTCGTGGGAATTGTTTGAACATTGAAGTTTCTCTGTTGATGAGATGGATGTTTTTAAAGGGAACTAACTTATAAAATAGTTGTTTTTCTCTGATAGCTCGGTCGGGTGCAGGGGACCGGGCTTCCGTTATCATTGCCAAACTGCTGTCTCGTCGGTGTTAGAAGGGTCTCTTTTTCAAATGTTAAATTATTACGCGAGAAGATCTCGTAGAGCTCCGAGTTGGTGCATATACACCATCTGTTATTAACCACAACTACAGGTTAGGTACGAAGATTTTATTTTCAAGTATGTACTTGCTTATTAAATGCCTCATTTCGCACCCTTGTAGCACCGTTGACTCGTTGCATCGAGTCGATTCATTATTTTAACTTTTTTTTAAATGTTCAAGTTTTTTGTTTGCAACATTATGGATATTCTTCTTTAATATTTAAAAAAATGAGGGTAAACAGCACTGTTTTATTCCACTATATTTATTTTGAATTGTTAGAACGTTTTCGGGATTTCTCCCATTGTCAATAACAACACGTTTACAACTAAATTAAAAATAATTCGAGACAGAATTTATAGGGATTGGGTGGGTGTAATGGTGGTGGGGGTCGGGGGCGGGGCTAGAATGGATAGGAGTGGAGAGGTTATGGGTGGTATCTGAATGTTAATTATATTTTTATTATTTATTTTAGTATTATTTATTTCTAAAATCTCCGAGATGTCCATTCTTTTTCCTTTATTGCACCCATATAATAATTATTTTTTTTAATAATACATTCTGAATTTCAGATACAATGAGAACAAGTTTTGCCTAGTATAGCCGCTATTATTATGAGTCGTATGCATGATTATTTCAATTTTATGTTCCTATACTAACGTGTGTTGTCTAAAATATATATTTTTTTAATAAATGAAGAAAATAAGTTATTTCAATGTTTTAAATATGTAAGATAAAATAATCCATTTGTTTTGATTTTCCGCTGCCAAAACATTCCTTTAGAGTGTAACATTTTGTCTCTGTGCCAAAATAATGTTCGTTTGATAATTAATTTATGACATTATTTATTTATTGTGTTTTCTCAATACGTAAGTATAATAAGTAGGCGTTTTTGGAAAAATACCATCGACATGTTTTTCTTATATAAAGGGTGTCCCATAGCTAGTAGCAAATACCTCGGGTGAATCTTCTTCATTCAATTTTGAATTGAAAATATTCTTTACACTTCGGGCGAAATTTCGACGTTACGGAACAAAAGTTACGGAAATAAGCTACACCAAAGATTGATTTTTTTTTCAATATTTATGACTTATTTACTGTAAAATTTTGAACATCACTTAAATACCATATGTAAAATATTAAAAAATCAGTCACTTTAATTCAAGTCGAATAAAATGACAAAAACATTTTTTTTTTAATTTCTGCAAGGTTTTAATAATTTTATTTGATTAAGGTATTTCAAATTCATATGAATGATTAATATTCAATATATATAAGTTACTTTCGTCATAGTCTTACGTTTTACAAAAGATAAGCTAGAAATATTGAAAAAAAAGTTCAAACTTTGATGTCGTTTGTCTCCGCTACTGTCGACATTTCCCCCAAAGTGTAAAGAAGAATATTTTTAATTCAAAATTGAATGAAGAAACTCTCCCGAAGTTTTTGCTATTAGCCAGTCTGAGACACTATAAAATAATATTTAAACAGTTATCAACGTTGGTGCAACTAGTCGTACTTTATACCTGCAATGCTCCTTCTCTATATACAGGAGTGTCTGACTCTCACAGAGATAGTCCTATTTTAAATTATATTCATTTATGTAAATAGATCAAATAAATAAAATTAAAAAAATGTTACAAAATCCAGCTTGGTCGCTGGTTGCTTTTATTCACTTCTTTATTGTTTGTGAAGCATCAAATTACAAAACATCTTTTATTATTAAAGCCATTCCTACGCTATTTTATAACCTTTGCAAACTGTGCAGGAATGGGGTCGAGCGGCCGATAAATTTTCTCTCTGGAGCAATGACCATAATTTATCTTTAAATACCATGGGCATGTTAAATCGCCAAAACTGGCATGTTTACTTGCTTAGAGCGGCACAATTTTCGCGTATTTTTTGAACTTGCTGAGACAAGATCAAATATGATTTCGAATCATACTTACCACGTGCGGAGATCTATCCGCACTTTCTATCGCATGTGTATAAAATTTAAATTCTAAAATTTTGTTTTTTTCCGATAAATTATTTTAATTTCGAAAATTGGTATTTTTTTCACATTTTTCGCCATCATTGTGTCAATTTTGATTTTTTTTATAAATTGGCTAATCTGAAGGTGTTCTCCGTG
Organism: Agrypnia vestita; assembly: GCA_016648135.1. NCBI lineage: Eukaryota > Metazoa > Arthropoda > Insecta > Trichoptera > Phryganeidae > Agrypnia > Agrypnia vestita. The sequence goes on from JADDOH010001248.1 coordinate 224,091, forward strand.
TTAAATTTGTACGGCAGGTATTTATTAAAAATGTTGTTCTATTACTTTTTTCCTTCCGCAAAGAATGGCGGAAAGTTTTCCCCGCGTTCTCATTCTTCTAGGCCATCGCGGAGCTTGCTCAAGTACGCCGAGAAAGTTCCACGCGTCCGGACTTGGAATGCAAGTAAGGTCTCGTTCAGACACGCGGGAATCGTGCGATTGTGTCATGTGTTCAGACAGCCGCGGTTAATAAGCGATTTGTGTGCGCGCGCGAATAATACAAGTATTTGAGGATGGCCCTGTTAAAAGCCGCAACAACCGTAGAACGTGTATGAGAAGATATATGAATGTCGCCGAAGCAAAAGTGGTGTGCCAGGATAGAAGAGTGTGGCGTTCAATCCTCTCTGCCTACCCCTGCGGGAAAACGGCGTGATGGTTAGTTAGTTAGAAGTTCATTTTTGGTGAGTAAATACCTACTTACCTAAAATACTCTTTTTTTCCAACGTGTCTTCACCATTTCCAAATATCTCCACCAACTCCTGCCAAGCTTGGTTCTTGGCAATTTTATTTGAGTAATCCTCACATTGAAGATCCCACATTGCAGGTCTTTTCTCCACTTCATTAATAAAAAGTTCAGTGTCCAAGCGATCCATAACGAGCTCACGCGTGCTCCTGTTGTGACAGGAGCACGCAGGCGCCGCGCGATTCTATTTTCTAGCGGTTGAGTGGCCGGCACCGCGTGGTCTTATTAACCGCGCGGTTACGCCTGAATGATTATATACAAACCTACACAAATAAGACCCGCGTGGATCCCACGCGATTCTGAAGCCGCGCGGCTCCCTTCGTGTCTGAACAAGCCCTGAAGAAAGCTCTAGCTCGCCCCGTGCCGGGCGGATCGATTCGTGAAATTGCCAACTATTAAATTGCCTCGGCCCGCAATACCGGCCGTTTGAACGACTCAGCTGGAAAGATCCTATCGGAATGTTTACCTAATTTTTATGATTCAATTACGTCTCGGAATCATTTTCTCCATCGGTAATTTGGCACGAGGTTTTGGTATGACGTTTTGTCACGCATGCACGTTTTCATTCGCCTGTAAAGTTGTCGTTTTTTTCTGTGATGGAAATAAGTTCACGTGCTTTTATCCATTTTGTAATTTTATTTACTTATAACGAAAAACAAACTAATATATTTTTTAATATTTAGATGCTTGGAACATGCAAGTTGAAAGTGAAATCATAAATAATAAAATCATTCATTATTCCCATATTAGCTGACTTTCATGTGTAGCAAATATTGCATTGAAAGAGACAACAAATCACATAATCAAGTAATCACGTAAAAATCAGGTAATTTGAAGTCACGGTGACTAAAATAACATACTCATTCTTACAATAGTGTACGGTACTCTGTTCCTTTTTTCCCGGGACTTTTTTCGGCGTAGCATCGCGCCCGATCACAAAGAAGGTCCGTTCGATAACGAATGCAAGTAAGGCAATTACATCACTGTTGAGTTACCAAGATTTCGCACTTGTGACGTATCTACAGTTTATTATATCATTGCCTTCACCTGATAATTGTATCCGTATGTCTCAGAATCTGGTAACGATCACCGAGGAATCATTTCTCCGGGTAATCCTCCCGTTCTTTTCCGCCTTCGAATGTAGAATGATTTTCGCCGCCCAACAGATCAGGCCGGTTCCATTGTTTGATATAACAATGGTTTCGTTGGTGGCGGAATAGGAGTAAAGGTGTACCTACTGAGGTCTTCAAATAAACAGTGAAGAGCGGGTGCTGTCATTTGGTGAAAATGTGTAGAGGATATTTACGCATGAGCGTGAATTTTTGCCGCCAGCAGAAAACGTCAGGCAGTGAAGAAGTGTGCTTAGTTCCCGTCGGGTTGTCAATTGTTGCGAAATAATTTGAGCGGCTATATTGCATTAAATTTTGCCAAAAGCTTGGAAGTACCCAAGTGCAAACCATTCGCAAGATCCAACAGGCTTCCTGGGACGATGCTACGAGCATCTTACGGATAAAGAAGTGATACAACCGCTTCAAAGATGGCCGGACTTGGTCACGCAGGACCGTCATATCAGTTTTGAACTTTACCGTGAACGTCTGTGATCTTGCGAACGAGGTGGGGGTAGTAAGCGATGGATTGGTTTATATTATTCAGTTTCGACCCGAGAATTTGAATGAGAAGAGTGTTCGCAAGATTCCTGGCGAAGCCACCAACAATGAAGCAGCACTATCGCGATAATTCACCCACCCATTTTTCGCATCTGATTCAGGCTTTCTCGGCCAGATACAGCGTTCCTCTGGTTCGTCAGGCTCCCTACGGCTCCCGAAATGGCTCCGTGTGATTTTTGGATCTTCCCCAAGTATGCCTGCTTTGTACGCGTTCAATTGAAACGTTTATAAATAATATCAGAAATCTTTCTTAACTTTACCCTGCGGTCTGCTAACATCGGATACCGTGGATTGTGACCATATCCTCACTCATAGTCACCTCGATCGGACGCCCGGGCGCTTTTCATTAAAAACGGATATTCAGCCAAGCTTGAATTCATCGAGCCATTATTATCTGATAATAGTCATCGAAGGTGCGTGTTCTTTGCATGCATGCAAGCATGAAGGTTCTTATAAACGGCATGCAACTTACTTCGCGAATTCCTCACACGTTTTCCCATACAAAAATCGAATTAACGACAGTTATTGATATTACAGAATTCTGCAAACTTGCTCTTTAACAACGTATACCGTTGTAACGTCGTTGTATTGATATTATTATAGAACTCTGGAAACTTGCTCTTTAACAACTGCCGTCTTACAACGACGTTACAACGTAAACCGTTGTAAACGTTGGCGTTTACAGATAATTACACAATAGTATACAGATTTTACGTCAGTGCGACCATCATTCGTTAAAAACGGGTATTTGTCACGCAGCCATCGTATTGTTTGTCTTTGTATAGACTTAAAAAGTGAAATATTTTAATGTCTCAGTCAAATTGTGCTTTTTGAACTCTCAATTCTGCTGCGCAATGCGAAGATGCGATTGAAAATTGAATATTATTCACAAATTTCTCCGCTCTCTCTCGCATAGGAGCATTTAAGTTTTCTGGCGCAATCCGAAATGTCAAGTACGTTCCGGGATTACATCGCGATCTAATAGTAAGTTATCGTCATTATGTTTGCAATTTCCTGAACGCTAAATTAGTACTGCACTCTAGTGTAGTAAAATCCCGCGCAACTGTGCACAGCTTGAATTAAGAATGTCACGTACTTACATTAAAATAACGTTAAAAATTTTTTGAGGATTCAAACTTAGTAATGATTTTTGTGTTGCAAGAATAGTGAGGATTTTCTGCAGGCGCTCTTATACCTACTCCCGTAATATTTGCATCTTGTGCGCGCTCGCGGATCCCCAACTGTGGTGCGCTCATCTTGTAATCCGACTGTCGCTTGTGAATTACTGTTTCTAGCACTTCCTTGTAACTTGACTGCTTAAATCATAACTAATTTTATTATATTTAGTAGGTACGTGTTTGTCTTTTCGAATAAACTTTTTAGGTCACATACATGTACGGGTACGGGCCGGTTGCATCAACTTGATCTATAGTAATCTTTTTAAAAGTAATGGGTTGTTTGATTGGTGGAAAACGCAAAAATCGATGGTTTTAACGAAAGATTACTATAAACCGAATTGATGCGACCGGGCCTGTATCGCATAATATCGCCTACCGTCTATTGCGGGCCTTTAGAGCTGTAGATAACATATTTTCGAAGCACTCTCCCATCTCTGAAAAAGGCCAAACGAATGTGACGACGAGCGAGTTAGTTCGAACCGCGCCCAGTTTGGGGACTCCAGCGGCAAAACTAATTTGCATACATTACCACCGAGCGGGAGACGATACCATTCTGCATCCCGGCTTCCATTTCCGCTGCCGGGGATGATTTACAAGGATTACGGGGTTCTGAAAACATTACTCTGAACTGCTTGCATTTCATTTCCTTCCGCTCAGAGCTCTCTTGCAGTCTGCTCCGGAAAATTAACAATTTTTACTTATATCCATGATCATCAGTCGTCTTACATCAATCTTGAAATAAGACGTTTTATATACCTAGGTGAACCATATATGTACAACGATAAGTTACCTACTTATCTGGGGTACATGTCCCCGCAGACTTTCTTCTACAAGTATCTACTTCTAAAGCCATGTATTCACTAGGGGACAAATTGCCCCTCAACATAACGCGCGGTACAGAGTCTACGTGACGTTGCAACGTCGCGCACTGTTCCGCGACGTCGCGCACAACATAGCGGGGTATTTCTACGTGCCGCGGCAACGTTGCCATGCGCACGGTACCCGAACGAGCTCACTGCGACATCACGCTGCGCGTCAGTACCACATGGTATGTTTACAAGTGAATGCGCATGCGCTGTATCCGTCAACATGACATTGATGTGGGGAAACGAAATTGTTCTCCAACTCATCGCGCTCTACCAAAGCCATACAATTTTGTGGGACACTACAAACCGTGAATATAAAAATAAAATGATGTGAGGGCCAACAGCGTTCCTTAATATTGTCTTGCTTGGCTATGGAAAGCCCTATTATTTGATATAAATTGTCAAAAACAGTTGTTGTCATTCGAGTGAAATTGTCAAAAGATCCGTCAGACATTCGAAGATCGCATAGAATATCCATCCTTCTTTCTCTTTGCAGTAAATAATTTCGCACCCACCACCTTTCTCTCCTCTTACGTTTAGATAAACTCGTTAAAATAAATAGATACTAAAATAAATAGATAGCAGCTGTCATAACCTCATCGGGCGACATTTCCGCAACAAGTGATATGTGAGTCCCGGTGTGTACACGTCAAATGGCCGCGTCATTGTCCCCGAAACATGAGCGTGGATGTTGATGCGACATGCCGCGCGGAATGTTTCGCGATTTGTCCCCTTGTGAATACATGGCTTAATCCTTAAAGTTTCTCATAATAAATGAAACAGCTGCTCCTTATCAAATTTACCACTGCCGCACAATGACGAGAAAAAAACCTTCTCAGAATATGTTGTAATACGAGAAAACCTCATCAAAGTCAATTTTTTTCTCATGTTTCAAGATAGCAGAGAGATAGACGTTGCCTTTTATATGTTAACATAGATGAGAGTCTAGCAAATTAGCCAGTGCTGAATAACTATCGTTAATGACACCTCCCGTACCCCACATTAAAAAAAATTGAATGTAGGTGTTTATACTATACAAATCATATCTATCGTGTGTATTAATTAATCGTTTCTACATTTTTGAAGCAAAGCAAACTACTCCCAACATGATATTTGCCGAATTTAATCACTCGGATATTGGATTTTTTTAAAAATATTATCTTACTACACCTATGAAACATCGTTTGCTGGTCTGATATACTTTATAAATGGTCTGATTAGTATCTTAAAGATTTAAGATTTATGTTACGGTCGATATATTTAGGTATTGAAAAAAGTTTAACAAAAACCGTATGGATGTGTAGAAATTTTTTTAGACAAGTCTTGACGTTTCGCTAGAATCATATCACAGCGTCTACAGAGAAGTGTCCTCTGGCCGCGGGGGTCAACTTAGTACTGCTTATTTCTTACGCGGCTGCAGATTGTATGCACTAAGTGGAGGTGTGTTGCTTCTTTCTATGCTCGGTGTCGTTAGAGTGCTATTGACGTAGTATGGACTGGCGACATCTTCGTTTTCCGTTTGTTTCAATACGTTAATATTACTCTGTATCGTGATTTTACATTCAATTTAACATTTAAACTTAATTAATTTAATCTTAATGAATTAATAATGTCACTTGTTACCATGGTGGGTGAAATACTCGTACAGTTTAATGCGTGATCGAGGTGTGTGGTCGACAAAATGGTTCTTAGAGTTTGGGGTGTGTGTGGAAATAATAGTTGACAAAAAAGGGCGGACATGGATAGGGAGTGGATCGTGCCAGAAGTATTACTCGTCACACTTAAATTTAATAACACTTTGATACGGCTACATATCATTTTAAAGGGCCACTTCAGGACCAAATACGCATCGTAATGGGTCACTTCCATTAAGGCAGGATTCTAACTTGACCGCTCGAAGAAAAGGCTATTTTTATGAATATTTTTAAAGATTATGTATAAAGATATTGATGTAACATTTATTAGGTTTTATAAATACACTCTTGAAATACTCTAATTTTTTTATTTATATTTTATACTTTTTTAACGCACATAAACACCATTTGAATACAACGCCTGGATTAGTAGATGGGTCTGTACCGGTACTGAAATTTGAAAAATGGGCCATCCAAATAATTTTGAATTTTTAGGTTCAATATATCACTAGCAAACCGACTGAAGAAGAATTTTTAATGTACATGCAAAAATAACAAAATGGCGACAAAAAAATCATTTTTTTTCACTTTTTTTGCCAAAAAAAATCAAAAATCAATTTTTAAAATAATCTCATTCAGTCGGTTGCCAGTGATAAACTGAATCGAATTTTTTTTAAATTTTCCGTTTTATATGGACCATTTCTGAAATTTCAACACCAGCGTGGACCCACCTACTAATCGTGGCGTTGTAATCAAATGGTGTTTTTGTATGTTAAAAGTGCATAATGTATAATTAACATTTTTTAAATGTATTTCAAGACTAAATTAAGCCTAACAAACTCTACATCAATTTCTTTATTATTCATAATCTCATAAAAAAAACAAAAATAGCCTTTTTTTGATTGTCCAAAACAGAATCCTGCCTTAATTCACTGATTCCTGAAGCTATATTTTAAAGTCAATTTACACGTGTGTACAAATCAATTAAAAAACTAACCCATAAAAACCAACTTTTTATTATACTCCCTTTCTCATTTACTAGTTGAAACAGGTTTGGCGATTACCCCACGCGTTGGGCTTGAGTCGAACGACGCTACGAAAGGGAGTAATGAAAAATTTCGAGAAATCGATAATTACTACTATATATATATATATACTATAATTATTAATTTTTTTAAACGAAAATTTGTTTTTATCGTCGCCACGAGTCTGCCTGCAATGTTTCAGCTCGATTGGATCACGAGAAAAGGGTTAAAAAATCGATCCAATGTTTTTTCGACAGACAACCAAGCAGACGAGTTAAAGAAAAGCGAGTAAAAAACTAAGACATAAAAACCAAGTTTTTACAATACTCCCTTTCGCTTTAAGTCAGGTTTCGTGCCTACACACGCGTCGGGCTAATAAGTCATATAGAATAATTCCAATTTGAAAAAACCATTAAAATTTCTAAAAATCCTAAATTATACTATACTTATTAATTTTTTTTAAAGCGAAAATTCGTTAGATCACTTTTATCGTCGCCGTGAGTCTGTCTGCCTGCAAAGTTTCAGCTCGATTTGATCACGGATTAAAAATCGATCCAAAGTTTTTTGGTCAGACAAGCAAGCAAGCAGACGCTACGAGTTAAAAGACAGGGGGTAAAAAGTACCCTAATTTTTTCAAGAATTATCCTTATACAATATTTTTTTAAATTAATCATTATTATAGAAAGCTGGTTGAATAGAATTCGGGATTTTTTTAACGATATGTACGGCATTTCTGCATACATTTTTTACGCTCTGAATGAAAAGCAGGTGATGTATGAACCAAGCCCAAAACTACAGTTCTCGTTTTTTTAATCTGAATTATGAAACACAGCCTCCTTTTTATATTAGCTACTCAATTTACATAAAAATAGTTTTTAAATTCTTTGAAAAAAATTAAAACTTAAAAAATTTATTTTTGTTTCGATGTTGGGATGAAATAATATATTGGACAAGTTTATTCAAATTATGGGAGTGATGCAAATTTCGCACGGAATCAACGTTAGGGGGCTTATTTTATAACTTAGGCTGACTTAAGCCAATCCTTGCTTTTCTAATAAATATTCGTTTGAAATAAAAATAATTACTTGCAACTGGAAATTTTCTTGCAAGACTAACTGCATTAATTACATTCTCAATACGGGGCGCGTTGCTCGCAATATAAATGTCGCAAAATCGAATCGAAGCTGGCTTCTGAAATTTTATGCGATAGCAAGAGATATTAATCGATCGGTATTTCAACTATTCTGGCGAAACGACTTTCTCCGTCCGCGGGGTCTGCAGCCAAATTATCAAAAGGAAACACCAGAAGACGGGAAGTTCTCCAGATGAAAGTTCGAGAAGGAATTTTCCGATTGTAACCAAAATTTCCCTGAATTTAAATTCAAATATCTGTTCACACCCACACCGCCATGCTGTCACACAACCATACAAACAGAAAATATAGAATGCCACACATTTACAATGCATCGATATTAATATTGTCATATTCTTCGCCCTCTGCCTTTTCTTAAAGGACGACCCGTTGTGCCTTATCACTTCTGAAGAGTAGCGATCAATGTCATATACTGAGTATAATACCAACCACTAAAATTTAAATATTTTCCAATATCATTCTAGCACAGCATTTATGACGCATTTACTTCTGTCGTTATTTTTCTATATTGCTCCAGGTAGAGTTCGTTTGGATATAATACACAGAGTGCGTAAGTGTACTGGCAGCTATCCTTGCCATGACTGGTTGACGGCTGGCAACTGACTTTCGAGGTGGGCGCACGCTTATCTGTTTATTGAAAAGAGATTTGTTTATTTATTTATAGAGGTGGAGTGCAAAGTTATAAAACGTTTATTAGGGTTACGGCGCGACCCTTGTTAATGCTAACCGAGTGCAGGAGTCCTACCCACTTCCATAATATATTAATTAACCAGCTTTAACTACAGCATTTAAAATATTATTGTACCTATGTACATTGTATGAAAGAGTAACACATTTTTAGCTTAATATGAAAACTAACGTTGCTCACCTTTCTTCTCAATTTATGTGTATAGACATTTAATATATTTAATAATGTTTATATACATCTATAAACGAAAACAAAAATAATTATAATAAATGGAGAAGAATCTTATCTATAGATAAATTAACTAATACTGTATCCAAGGCTTTAGCTATAAATATCAAACCAGCTTTCTATACTAACAATAACATAGGAAAAATACTTATTAACAATAAAGATAAAAATAATATAATGGACAACTCAGGAATCTACCAATTAACATGTAGCTCGTGTCCAGCACATTATATTGAAAGGACATCGCGTAATTTTAATACTAGAATCAAAGAACATATGAGGTGTCTTAATAACAACAATTTTTTCGAATTTCCAACCACCTCGTAGAAAGTGAGGTTATTGACTCAAAAATAGGGGTAAAAATATTAAATACTAACAATAAAGGTTTAAAATTGAATAATTTAGAAATTTTTTACATTAGGGAGGCGGTGAATAATAGAACACCTCTAATTAATAACCAAATTAATTTTCCATATAGCCCTTTGTTTAATTTAACGTTCACAAAAGATGGGGTAACACCCACTTTAGACCCCGCCCCCTCTCACTCTCTTTCGTTAGATTCCTGAATGATCTGCAGGCTAGTAGTGCATGCCTGTCTCTGACAAGATTAACACGCATGTGATCAATATTGGTGAAAGTTTAACAATACTATGGTTGGGGTGTATAGTGTTGTGAGTATAGAAGTGTAGTGTTGGTCCTGACGAAGAGACGGGTACGTCTCGAAACCGGTAGGCCTAAAATCTGGTAGTGGTTTTTACTAAGTTAACTAATAATCTGTTATATTTAATAAAAGTATAGTTTAATCTCGTTAAACAAGTTTTCAAGTCGCTCGAGCTTAGAACAGAAAATAATACCGCTGACCTTTATACTTCTTGTAATTTGGTAACGCCGTAAGTTTTCGTAATTAAATAAATATTTCATTTCTATATTTTATTTCGCCTTGAGTAGCTTTGAGCTTTATTATTCCGACTTTAGGGGCTAAATTACTTATAGATTTATGCAGCTTCTGTCTACAAAATTCAGTTTGCAACCTTTTGGGTCACGTTGGTAAAGACCGTGACCACAAGGCACACTTGGCGACAAATGCACGAGGGTAGAATTGTTTGAACATAGTGGAAAGCTGGACTCCACGTTTTAATAAACGATTTTTCTTCTGTTTTTTTTTTCAATTGATTGAGCAACATTGTAGATCGACATTTAAAAAAATATTGATTATTTTATTTGTATATATTTACTTTTATATTAGCATTTCACCTACATGTTTCGGAAATATTTTTCCATCGTCAGGGTGTTATATGTATGTCAAAATATCAAAATGAATAATGTCGTTTGTTTTTTGTTTTCCTAAATTATTTGAAAATTTATTTAAAAAAAAAAATTATTGAAGTTCTTGATTACTCGCACTTATTGGAAAAATTTTTAGAATGGGCTAGTAGTCAAATTCAATTGATTATTAATAATATTTTGTTTACTTTTACATGCTTTACTAATTTCTAATGATTCTAAATTATTCAATTTCAGACCAAAATAATTTATGTGTAAAATAGAAAGTCCTAAATTTTTATCAAATCCGTGATCATTTTCTAATAAATGATTTGCAAATTCAGAAAAACCATGATTATTCAGACATCTGAAATGTTCTTTTACTCTTACGTTGAAATTTCGACCGGTTTTCTTCTTGTTTATTAGCCCTATCCGTTCAACATTGTTGACATCATGTCGGCGCACTTCTCCGAAACCCGGCACCGAGGGGGAGTAATATGAATAAAGCCTTTCATTGCGTTAGTGGGCCCCAATTAATATTAGAACATTTAAACAAACAGCAATATTAAAAAATTAAATAACAAGTCCCCAGACGGCAATTGTACGCTGGTAGGTATAAGGGAACATTAAGAAAAAAAATTAAGTACATATATCAAATATCAACATTCAACTATCATTCGGAGTTTATGTATGTAAATATAAATTGCATCTGAATTAACAAGGTTATACATGTTATACGTAAAATTTTACAATTTGAGCAGATAAGGTAAAAGGAAGATTTTATTAGATGTACCTACCTACACTAAGCTGAACACAATAATTAAAACTTTCCTATTGTGAAAAAATATATTAATTATTTCATTTTAAATATAATTTTACTTAATTCGTCCCTGTCTTTACATCACTACTTATTTTCACAATGTGCAATGGATCACCGCGTTAGATAGAAGTCTTATGTGTTAAAAAAATAATACAAATGTAAATGATAAAATTAAAAATAAAACAACATTTTATCTTAGTACAATAAAATATACGAAAGTAAATTATTATAATCTTATTATCCAAAATTGTTTTGAAAAAAATGTATGAAGTTTTTATATAAAATTCGCGGATAATTAGAAACATTAGCGCATTATAGATAAGATAAATGCGTAAGGTGATAATAATAATAATATTTGAATAATTTATATAGCGCCGTTTTCGCGAATACTCACCTCAAGGGCGCTTTACATAGAAAATTATCTTACAAAACAACTTACTGCTAAAAAACCTTATTTACTATTACTTATTCACTAGGTGGCATGCAAGAAATGGAATTAAAGTTTAATACTATACAAGTTGGGAATGCCTGAAAGATGAATGATGATTATTAATTAATATTAATTATAGATTATGAGTAATATCAAAATTAGTTCCGTTACTATATCATAATTGATTAATTTAATAATCATTGGACTGATATAAAAGCTGAGTATTTGCGTTCATAAGCATTTCTCAATCCTCTAGTGTCAATTTTATTCTGGAATTTTGCGCGAACACCCCACAAGAACTGCTTTTTGTTCGTGCAGAGCCGAATTGCCAATTAAAACTTTTGACGTTCATTTCCCTTTTTGCCGCGAAATACCTTCGACAGATATTCCCGCGTTTGCGTTTAAAAAACGAATCGCAAGCAAAACACGATGGTCGGCCTCAGCCGCCACCAGGGAGAGTGCGCTAATTCAGGTTGCGACTTTTCTTTATCCCGACCGTTTTTTTTTCCCGCTCGTAAACCTTGCAGGCGGCCATTCGGGTGATATCATAACGTAAGCATTAAGTGAATGCAGTAGCGGAGGCGAGATGGCAGGATGTAGCGAGTACATGAAAAGCAGATCATACTTTTGATCTATTTTACGTTAATTTGCCAAAGACCCGACTACCTAACCAGGTAAAATAATTTCGTTAGATGGTCCCGTTAAAAGCCACGGCGACGAGCACGCACACACTACAGAAGAGTACTTATACTTTCCGCCTGTCCCCGTGGAAAAATGTAATAAGTCTATTAATTAATCTAATCGGATAACTTTCACGCATTATCAATTTAGAACCGAGGAGGTTAATAATACTTGGAATCATCAAAATGTATAATCGGGTTATTTTTTGTTTTGTTTTAATCGCTAACATTATGGACATCGTGTAAAATACATATCCTAGTCTGCTGGACGACAGCCATATTTTTAACGGAGAAAACCAATCCAACCGTTACACAGGAAAGTACGTATATAATACGAAAGAAAAATATAAGAATACGACGTACAATATATTGTTTTAAGTACCGAAACGTTGGAACACGTATTTGTAAATCACTTCTTCTTTTACAGGGTGCCCCGTATCTCGACGTCAAGCCGAAATCGGGTGATAGGGCCAAGTCATAATAGTGATCAGAAAAATATTTTAAAAAATAAAAAGAACAGTCAGTTAAAAGTGTGCAAAGTATTGATTTTGAATACTTGGTTTGGTCAAAAAGTGACATTTTCTTCCAAGCTGGAGCAGTTAGTTGGCTTTGAATTTTGGACAAAAGTTTACAGAAGCATTATTCAGGATTACATAATAATAAAAAAAATGAAGAAAAGTAAAAATTTGTAGCAACAGGAGTGAAAAAACCGTCACAGGGTGTAGATTTTTTTAAATATTTTTCTGATAACTATTATGACTTGGCCTGGCCTATCACCTGATTTCGGCTTGACGTCGAGATACGGGACATCCTGTATATTATATCACTACAATGAATACAATATATTTTTTTTACAAGAACAATTTTTAAGTATAATCATCTATTGCATTAATTAAAATGATAGGAAGATTATTATTATTTACAACTTAAAGGATTACTGTTTAATTAATGATTAATGTTTCGTTGAAAGATCTTTCGACTATTGGAATTAATGTTAGTTGAGATACATTTAAATTAATCACCATTATCCGAATCATCCGTCTGGTTGTATTATGACGTGTAATATTCTCCCGTTGGTACTGAAATTGTTGGTAAAATTTAAACATGCGCCAAGTGGAGAATCCACTTTCAGGACGGGCAAATAAAGTGCACCAGTATCGAGTTACTGGCCCAACACAAGGTTGCATTACCCGCGCAAGCCGTTTCTCTCTCCCGTGCTTTTTGTGTTCTAGTTTTTTTACTCAACCGCCGCTAGATGGGTCCTGCCGCTAGGCACCCGCTTTCCCCGCGGTCTGGCTTGCCGGAGTAATCAGCGCGGCTTGTAGCTATTTTTTTTATTATTCTCGCGTACGCGGGGATGGGGAGATGTACGACTTGAGCCCGATACTCGCGATCGTTCTTTAGTTAAGGGGGAATACCTACCTTCGAAGCGCGAAAAAAGGCAACTTTTGTAATTTTTTTCTAGAAAACCTATGTGTTATGGTATCGGTATCATTTCTACATGAAAGTACATACTTTTAAAAATGTTTCAACGTTGTCGGCAAATTCTTGTGTTCTGTCGACTGCCGAAAAAAGGCACTCTTCACAATCGTAATAGAAACAGGTCTTACGTTTCTATTATGAACGAGCCCGACTGGCAGCTAAGAGCTGCCACTATTATCAGCTAATAACTTTGATATTTTTTCAAATTTTTGATTGAAATTTTCGCCAGACATTCTTAAGACCTGAAGCTTTAAGAAAATGCAAAAATTTAAAAATCGAATTTTTCGAAATGTTTAGGTCTAGAATTAAAAATTCGCCCTTTCATCGCACATAAAAAATTCCTAAGTTTATTATCTATCCTCATTTTATCTAACGGTAACAATTAAAAATTATGCGTTAATTTATTATTTTTTAACAAGTAAATTTCGTATAAAGAATGAAAAAATACTTAAAACAGAACTTCCCCCGGGACCTCCGTAATGGAACTCTTACTCCTAGATATAGAAAGAACTTTTACCGTCGTGGTCGTGGTGGTGTGCAGACACTTGCTGTATGACCAGATTAATCTGCCTCTCTTATGAAGTTTACCACCAACCACCGTATGCAGATGGCGTAAGAAAGATGACGTACTATATATGGGAGAGTAAAAGGCCATTCTTACTGACTTTTATTTCTCTGGTTTAGTTACACCATATTACAATTATTCTAATTTACTACATTTCACAATTTCGGGTTATAATACTAAAATACTCGGGAGAGTAACGCAAGCGTGGTTCACTGGCTCGGGCGGGCGACGGAATGGTTTTAGGTCCTCGCTTAGCCGTGGTCCGGCCGCCGGTCGTGTTCCTGTTCTGGTGTTGCCAGGTGGTGGCACAAACGTGTTGTGAATACCGAGGAATGATTACAACTCTGAAGGCTTCTCTCCTCCGAGTCGCCCCAGACTAAATTAGGATAAACAGCAACAATGACTTTGTTAGTCTTAGAAGAAGAAAAACAAAGAAATTAGTTTGGGTCTTAATTGGTTAGACGGGAAGATGGAGGCGCCTTGTGGAGATATCTAGCCCCCGTGTTGTATAATAGATAAAAAAGATGATAATAATATACATTTATTTGCATAATAGTGCCATCAACATTTGTGTCTTCTCGTAACACGATTTACATATAAAGCCTTTTTAAATCAATTAAGGTTTCTATACCGAGGTAGGTGTGGAATTAAGGATATGTTTCCAAACAGAATCGTTGAACAAGTCGATGGAAAGGTATCTTGAAATGCCGTGTACGGTCTGTAATGCCCGTCTTGAAGTTAGCCGTTCTATCAAACCCGTTGTCATCGAATTTCGCAAAATATTTTAATCGTAATTAGTTGGTAGAAAAAGCTCAGGAGGGCTCTCGGCGAGATGTATCGCCTTGTCTCCCGACAGAAGGAAATGAAGTGCGCGAGAATTATAATGAAATTTCAGGCATGATTTAGCGGGCCGCCGTGGCGCCGCGATTATCATTTTTAGCTCGTCCCTCGGTATTATTCAGAAACACGAGCGGCGGGTATTAGCGGCCTGATTAATCACCCCGCCGCCGTGTCGTTGTAACGAGTGTTATCCTAGATAAACTCCGCAACTCGATACAAGGCGGCATCGGTTTCAAGACGGATTTAACCGTTTCTCAGAAAAGTAGCGAAGGTTCAGCGATTTGCATTAATGCAAATTGCTTTGTCAGATATTATAATATTTAAGCCGGCGTCTGAGGAAATGGCCGCGGCTCTTATCCGGCCTTCTATAAATATATATTGGTTGTAATGAGAGCACTCCTCCCCGGCAGCCGCCGGGAGGACGAGCGGGACGAAGGATAGTAATAAAAGAAAACTCAACCCAAAGTATTAGTCTCGCGGAATGTACTGATGGCGTACCATTTTCTGGGTTTACTGAAATTAAAACGTAAATATATTATGGTATCACAAACTTAATATGTCGCTTATCTGATAAGGAGAACTTCTTCTTCAAAAACAGCAAAACAATTTTAACAAATTCAAATTTATAAATTAAATATAGGAAGTTCTAAAAATTAATTGATTGAATTCGTGCCTCAGAGTTGTGTTATGCAATAAGGGCAAATCGGAATGAAATATTGCTAAGGAATTAGTAGTGGAAAAGTTTGTTCAGTCAAATGAACTGTTCACTTTAAATCGTTTAGTAGTTTTTGTAAAGTGAACTGTTGTTCAATTACTAGATATATTTTCGAAAACAGAAACATACTGTTTGCTATCTAGGAGATTCAATTTCCAAAAATTTTAGCAGAATTTAATGAATGAATTATTTTTCATCTACTGAACTAGTGAACGACTAGTTCACTCAAGTGAACTGTACCGTTCGTTCGTTTAGTAAAGTGAACTGTTCTAAAAGAACAGTTCGTTCACGAACGACCCATCTCTATAAGGAATTAAATATTTCAACGACGGTGCGTATTATAATTGTGCGATTTACAGATTGAAGTAGTCGGAAACATCTACATCGGTCTGGAAGTCTGAAAGACCCAAACTGGCCCTTCTGAGGCTGAAGATGATTAATATTGATTGATGTGAAAGCGCTATAAAAGAATGACCACAACTTAATTAATGGTCGAATTAAACAGAGAACGAGATAAATCCTGTTTCATTACATAAAAATAGTATAAAAAACTAACCCATATAAACCAAGTTTTTACAATACTCCCTTTCGCTTTGAACCAGGTTTCGTGTCTGTACACGCGTCGGGCTAATTACTCGTATAGAATGATTCCAATTTGAAAAAACCATTAAAATTTCTCCAATAAAATCCAAATCATTTTTATCGTCGCCACGAGTCTGCCTGCAAAGTTTCAGCTCGATCGGATCACGGGAAAAGGGTTAAAAATCTATCCAAAGTTTTTCGACAGGCAAGCAAGCAGACGCTACGAGTTAAAAGAAAGGGATTAAAAAGGAAATCGATTCAGTTAGATTCAAATTTGCTACTTTGAAATGTGTAAAGACAACATGCTGTAAAGTAGTATGGGGAAGGCCTATAAGATCCCCATATCGTTCGCAGCCTCAGAGGGCTGCAAACAGTGCGTCTAGGGTATATATCGGATTTGTACTTACTTTTGGCAGCTCCTCTGGCTCAGGACTGTGGGGCCGCCGCGAGGTAGGTAACTTCTACGGAATGAAGCACTTTGTGTCATATGTACAATTTACAAGGAGTTTATTCAAGATAGTTACAAAGGTAAGTTGGATGATGCTAATATATGGTTAATTAAAGAGTTTGCTGTAAACGCGGACTCGATTGAGGTTAGTATTTATCTGTACGCGCGAGTCTAAACGTCGATCGTGTAACAATTCGAGAAGTCGCGACGCGTTACACGGGTCTACGATGTTGGCGGTCGAGCAGGCGGAACAGGAGTGGCGGTATTGCCGCCCGCCGTCTGTAGGTCCGTTGGTCCCCCTGAACGCCAGATGCCGCCCGTGTGGTGGAATCCGCCACAATATATACTGTATGTATGTATATATTATCCGGAGGGTATTTTCCGACTACACAGCACAAATGCTGTCGGGCCATGGTGAGTTCAGGTCCAAATTACATGATCTTGGACTCTCCACTCACCCTTGGTGCGCCTGCGCTCGTGTGGCCCAGACCCCGGAACATATCCTCTGGGATTGTGCTCTGTTGAGGGATGCTAGAGA
This sequence comes from Agrypnia vestita, assembly GCA_016648135.1. Classification (NCBI taxonomy): domain Eukaryota; kingdom Metazoa; phylum Arthropoda; class Insecta; order Trichoptera; family Phryganeidae; genus Agrypnia; species Agrypnia vestita. Next base: position 241,395 of record JADDOH010001248.1, read on the forward strand.
GGACTTGATTGAAGGTATAAACGGGCCGCTTGAGACAGGTCGGCATCCCACAAATGTCGACCTGGTGAGAAATGAGTCTAACTTTAGACATCTTAAAGACTTTGTTGGAACTTGGGTGTCCCGCTGGGAGATCCTACGGGGCCCTGCTCCGTAGTTTTTCCTGAACCAGTGTTTGAACCGTCGGTGATGATTTCTTTGGTCACGAATCTTTTATGTTTTTATTATTTTTTCTTTATGTCTTTTTCCCTCCACGGAGGGGTTGTGTTTTTTACGTCCTGCGCCTTATTTGGGTGATGTATTTTATTTAAATTTTATTATTGGCATTATATTGTATTGTTATTTTTGAAATAAAGATTAATATGCGCGGGACAATGAAGGTTTTGTGCGACCGACTCGCTCGGTTTTCATCTCTGCGTGTTGTATTGATGAAGGCCGAGCGAGGAGGTCGCTTTAGCATAAAATAATGCCAACCAGGCGACGAAAGTGCTGGGCCGATATGGACGCTTTTGCGCATAGAACGGCTCAGGGTATGTGGTGGGTCCCCTTCATTGTATGTATGTATCTATACTGTGGCAGAATGCTGTAAAGTGGGCGTAAAGATTACTACTGTAAAACTCCTTTAAACGGGTTTATTTACAATGATTAATTTAGGCTAGAAAATGTGAGAACCGAGTGCGCTAAAGTACACCCGTGAAAATTAGCGTCCTGCGTTAGAGTGCACACCGTGTTCCCTGCGCAATAACCAAACACGGACGCAAATTTGATGCGGACAGGGCGTTGTGGAGGCCCAGCAATATCGCAGCGGAGTGGCGGTCAACAAAAGCTATTAAAGGCAATATCCGCGCTGGTCGTCGCTGCAAATGCACACATATTGCCCTCCGCTTTATTGCGCCATCGCTCTAACGAGGTGGCGCCCTCGTAAGGGGAGGACCATTGTCACTTTACTTTAAATTAGTGATTATTCAAGATTGTCGATCTAAAAATGTTCATATACAGGGTTATTTGTAAAACATTAATAACCTCGCAGGGCTACATTCCTGTCTTGATTATGAGTCGAAAATGTTCAAGCTATTATAACCTAATATCAATAGTTAAGGAGATATGCCACATCAAAGTTTGCATTTTTTTTCAATATTTTTGACTTATTTTTTGTAAAACGTTGGACTGTCATTACAGTAACTCATATCGATTACGAAAAATTCATTCATTTCAATACAAGTTAAATAAAATGATAAAAACCCCGAAAAATTCCAATTAGAATGTTTTCCAATTGGAATTCGAAGGTTTTTATTTTTTAATTTGACTTGTATTTAAGATGATGAATTTTTCGTATTTGATATAAGTTACTGTAATGATTGTACAACGTTTTACAAAAAATAAGCCGGAAATATTGAAAAAAAATGCAAACTTTGATGTCGCATATCCCCTAAACTATTGATATATAGGTCATAATAGCTTGAACATTTTCGACTCATTATCAAGGCAGGAATATTATCCTGCGAGGTTATTAATGTTTTACAAACAACCCTGTATAATTAGGTAGAAAGTAATAGAGTTCAAACATTCATTTAAAGAGTATAAAGTGGTATGTACATTATTTACTATTTAAGTCTCTTCACGAAAACAATGTGTATAATATTTATACACATGAAATGAGCTACACATATATGTATTTTTTAAATAACCTGTTAACTTGCTACTTACGATTTCGTTGTTTTTTAACACAGGCGATGTGCGTATGTTTAGTAGAGACGGCAAGGCTGAGAATGATATCGAAAGGAGAGTGACTGCGGGAAACAATGTTAATGGTGCTCTAAATGCAATTATGGCCAAGCGTCTGCCAAAGGTCTGCCAAATCTGTCAAAGGAAGCAAGACTAGCGGTACATAAGGACGTTCTTGTGCCAACCCTGATGTATGAAAGTGAAGCCTGGAATTGGCAAAAGAGGAATGAAAGTAGACTGAATGCGGTGGAATTGCGGTCACTAAGACGCTTGTGTGGAAAATCTTTGGTCGATAGAGTGAGGAATGAACAATTTAGACGTGAATGCAATGCTGCCTGTAGTGTGGTAGATAGAATAAAGAAAGGAGTGCTGAGATGATTTGGTCATGTGGAACATATGAACGAGGAAAGTATTGTTAAGAAAATATATAAGGCGAGTATTGAAGGCAACAGGAATAGTGGGCGTCCGCGAAAGACTGGCATGATCAGATATTACAAGTACTTGAGGATGGCCCTGTTGAAAGCCGCAACAAAAGTGGTGTGCCAGAAACGGCATGATGGTTAGTTAGTTAATTAGCGATGTGCGCACTATATGCATCATCATTTTTGTTTTTTTTAAGCATTTATACTTTGTAAAGATATTTGGTGAAGGTTTTATTCATCAAAAATATTAAATTGGAAAGGTCTGCGTCATCGGTCTATTTTTGAGTGTGTCGATAACAATCACAATATTGTTGTTGAACATTATAATTAATGAACAAAAAAGGGCGCTTAGTTGGTTCGGTCATGTAAAACAAATGAACGAGAAGGAAATGGTATGTCACTGGAAAAAGAAGAGGTTAGGGCTAGTGTGAGATTGTTGAATGTAACCTTATCTGCACTCAGCCTGTGCTATTCTGAAAATAGTAATGTTGGGATGTCAGATCTTTATCGCAATCTTGACAGGTATGTATAATATTGTATTGCCGCCAATTTTGATGTTTTATGTTTGACAGGTTTGAAACTAATGAATTCAATCAATCAGAAAGCTCTGAAACGTAAACAAGTGTTAAGTCATCCATAATTACGAATAATGAGCTTTCTGATTGACTGAATTCATTAATTTCAAACCTGTTAAACATAAAACGTCAAAGAAACGGCGTCACAATGATCAGAAAGTGTCAAGATACAGAAATTGCAATATTGCTTAGTTCAGAATACGGATGAGCTTACAGGATAGAGAGGAAAGACCAATCCTCCCTGTCTAACTTTTCTGGATTTTTCTGTGGTGGAATAATTTTCGCCGTAACAGACATTTCGCAATACATTTCAATAAACCATTAAAAAATTAACGGCTGATAATCGACGAGTTGAAGAACGGGAGTACTTACAATTCTCTTAGTTTACTGACGGCCGAGTTATAAATGTGGCAATGAAACGCCAAACGGATAAACACTTTTTATATAATCCGTATAGATGGCGCCTTTTAATATGTAATTCTGTTCGCAATATAGAATTCTTTTGCCGCTAAACGCGTAAATGCTTAAAGCGACATAAAAATAATATCGCTCCAGACGTTTAAGCGAGTATTGAAATGCGTTTTGCGTAGATGCCGGGATCATTCCGCTTTTATATTTGACGAAGATTTCGTTATTCTTTTTATGGGCTCGTAATATTCCGGGTTAGTGCCCCGCCGAGTTATCGTCCGTTCGTGCCTGTCACCCCGCAGATAATGCCCGCCTTCCCTTAGGAACAAAACTCTCCACGATCACTACTTACTTGTCAACTCGCAACAAAGTTTATATAATGTACATCCGACATAACGAATAATTTTTCAGTCACGCTAAGGGCCGGTTGTGTCAACTTGGTTTATAGTAAACTTTCGTTTCAACCATGGATAATCCAAATCGATGCAACCGTCCCTAAGCGGCTAACGTAACGTAGACTATCGCGCTCAAAACAATTATAACACAAATCTGTGGCAAATTTGCCGCTTGTTATGAATTCGCTTAGGTTTTCACGGCCATACAGAATATTCTGGTTTGTGTTTTCTGGGATGTTATGCGTGTTTTTACGACCTTTATGGCCGACGTTTTAACAATGGGGTCCGAAACTTCGGTCAGAAAGGTCGTAAAAAGACGGCATTGGTGCCTGTTTATATTTTTAATTTATTTCTCGAGTTATTTATAGTAATTTTCTTCGAGTCAATTACATATTGTACATTAACTAATATTTTACATTTTGCGGTGTAATCTTATTTTTCACCATTATAATATTAGTATTTTTTTGCTATCAATTTATTTCAAAATCTTTTACGCAATCTTCAAAAAGATTTCAAAATATTTAGGTTCAAAGGGTACGACATATTGCGATCATTTTCAATTATAAATAATATTATTATTTTTGCACTTAAATTTTATTTGTTACAACAATATCAGAAATACATTTGTCCATATAAGCTGATTGAAATTAATTTAATGTTAAGGGAATACTGAATTGTAAAAATATATCATCGGAACATTTCTTGAAGTGTGTACCTACAATCCTGTATTCGACAATCACTGATTGGGCGATCAGTTACTTCGTACATTCAATGTATACGAGTACTTTCATTAATTATTTATTTGTTTCATTCCATTGCTGATATATAATGTTATACTTTGCGGAATATTCAAATTGGTAGCTCGGTTTTGTTGTTAATAAATAAATTATTAATTTCATTATGTTTTTGACGTGTAACACCTTTCCTCTCGTTTTCCTGCAATATGTGGCGGTGATTTCGTGAAAATGTACGGAAATGCTTAACAGGAAATAAGACGCGCGCAATTCTATCGTACCAATGAGCGATAGTACCATGAGAGATAGTAAAAAATCATTGTTTATAGCAAAATCAATGTCCAGCAAGTGCCATCACAGCGAAGACGCACAGACGAAGACCAACGGCCAACTTTCTGATTTTGTATATATGCTACACGGTTGGTGTCAAGCGTGTGCATGTTGTAACTTTGATATATTTTGACTTATATCTTCGAAACTATCCGACAAATACTTATTTTTTTTTACAATAATGTTAACAATAACTACCTCAATGATTTACATTCTCAAATTTTATGTAATTTATGTGATTATTTTTAAATATTTATTCAAAGTTTTCATACAATATGTATGGCGGCACACTACCACCATCTATGAAAATAAATAAAAACATATAATTGACCAAACACATTTATAAACAAAATGCCTACCTATGTACGTATATACGGTACCTACCTAGTGCGGCAAACTTCAATAATAAATAAATGCACATACATTTTCTTTACTTGTATTCACTAATTAATAAGCTTTATTAAATGTTGATGTGAATTTCTGTTGCTGCTCAATTGATATTTTTAATTGTGAGTCGTCAAATATTACTTACACATCATATGCGACTGCTATAAGACTTGATCGTTTTCTTTTTTAAACAGTGCTCGCGTGTACTCGTACACAGAATACATTTTAAGTCAATATTTTTATTATTTTAGAAATGAAATCTGCGCAAACTAGGTTTCTCGGGACGAGCTCTACCGCCCGGTTTTAATGCTTTTCGGGTGTCATTACGTTGGTGTGATTTATGTCTCTGAAAGTGACGTAGCTCATTTATTTCAAATAGTCAATCAATCTGTTGCACACATCTGCTGATAATATTTTTGTGAAGTAAATAAGTTAATTTTAAATTGCTTATTTATCCTTGATAATATTCCGGAAACAACAAACAGTAGCGAACACAGAAATATTTCCACCTTTTAAAAAATGGATTAGTGAAAGTATGAATGAGTTCACTCAGTTTATTTACAAAAAAAAAAAATATTAAATTTAGCATCCATAAAAATGAGTTCCAAAGCTAATAGCACGACAAATTGCATTGCAGTCAGACTTCAGTGCTTAATTTTATTTAAAAAAATCAGAGATTCTACATGTCTGCAGCGAAAAAAGGTACCGGAAACAAAAAAAAAATAGACTTTCTTAATAAATTGTCTGTTCTGAAGCGATTCTGTTTACATTACGATTACAGAATCGATGCGGACGGAATTTATCCACGCTGGTGGTTCGCAAGCGAGATTCCATACGGTGGTTTACGTGAGAGAAGACCAACAAAAGCTACTTTTTACAAAAAATGCCTGCGCCTGTCGCTTAGAATGGGCCAAAATATATAAGAATATAAGAAATCGAATGGCGACGCGTTATTTTCCCTGTTTTGAACAAATCAATATTTTTGGTTCATTTCATCCAGAACGTGAGTCAGAGATGTGGTGAATGTTTAAGGCGGCACATTCACTGCAAATGCGTAATTCGGCCTTTTTTTTTACAAAAATGTGGGTTTTTATTATTCATTTATATCAGAATGTGTACTCTAGACTGCAATATTTTAGGGTAATAACTTAGAGAAAACCTTTGTCATTATATCAAAGTAATAAACTGAACATTATTTACAATATATATATACATATGTATAAAAAGAAACCCGTGTTTCCATATCCACCAAGTTTTCTTCACAACCAGATAATACCACCCCCTGGTGGTTATGGTGGTGGACAGCCCTTGGTGTCCCATCGAAAATATGCGAGTTTGGTGGGGTGACTGTGCATGGGTGGGAGTGGGTGACGAAAATGTGCTTTCTAGCATATTGTTTTGTTATGGGAAGGCCGCAAATGCTTCAGATTGTTTCAAAATAGGCGCGCCGACCGTGTCGGTGAGTCCAGAAGGTTCCGGAAAAACCTGCTCTAGAAAGTTCTGGAAGGAGAAGGTTCTAGAAAATTCCCGAAAGTTCTATAAGGTTCTAAACTGAGTGGCGGAATGTGTCGGTGTGTCTAGAAGGTTCCTGTACATTCGACAAATTTCTTGAAAGTTCTGGAAGGAGAATGTTTTAGAAGGTTCGCGAAAGTTCTCTGACGATCCAAACAGTTTACTAAAAATCTACGCGTGCGAAGCCGCGCGGGCACAGCTATTAATAAAGTATAATAAAAAACATATTACGCATACGTATAAATATTTATTAAAAATTAGCGCCGCCTAGGACACTAAAAACGATTTTTTGGCCGCGGCCTGCAGATTAATGCTTATATTCTATTGATTATTGTAATAATGTACAGTTTATTACTTTTATATAATAACAAAGATTCTATTTAAGTTATTGCCCTAAAAAAATTGCAGTCTAGAGTATACATTCCGATATAAATGAATAATAAAAACTCTCATTTTCGTAAAAAAAAAAAAATGCCGAAATATGCATTTGCGGTGAATGTCCAGCCCTAAGCGGGGAGTGTCTCCAGCCAACAGGAAAGCATCCGGCTGGACAAATGAATGAGGATGCTTTACTTTTTACGAAGTGGGAAAATTACCTTTCATTAAAAGAAATGTGAATGCAGAAGTCCATAAAAATTTTTTTGAAGACTTTTTGTTGCAATCGTTTAAAATGCACCGTTTCCATATTACTGAGTGCATTTTCCAAGATTACTGCGCCGTGCTATCGAGCAAAAACTATAACTATTATATTTCTAATAGTATATTTCGTTATTAACATAAATAAAATTATAAAAAATAAACTTACCAAATTATTTTTAGATCAAGGAATATATGAGAAATAATGTAATAATTGATAGGAACATTGCATTGGTTCTAAAACAGCCTTGACCTGAATCATATAGAGAACCTGAGGCATAAACGGCTATTGATACAATGTATTGAAGCCTTCTTGAAAGGAAAACCTCAACAGAATTATTGAAAATGGCTGATATGAGAAAATTTCAGACGATTATATTTAAAATTTGGTGAATTACGTACCAAAATGTATTGAAGCTGTGATAAAAAATTATGGAGGACCAACAGAATACTATTTATATATTTTTTTTAGTTAATGGTGAAAAAAAAATGAAAAACGTTTTTCCTGTATAAACATTAATACTTTGTAATTTGAAGTGAGAGAGGATTCTTTTTTTTTTTGGTTCGCAATCCTAAGATTGGTCTGCAACAAGCACTCGCCCTCTCCACTCGTCTCTGTCACCTGCCAGCCTCTTCATCTCTTGGTAGGAGCTACAGCGCACATCTCCGATAATCTGGTCTACGTAGCTTAGTCTCGGGCGGCCTCTACGATTGTTGCCTTCAGCATATCCCTCGACGATGGTTAAAAACAGGCCCGGATGCCTTGTATTATGGCCTGTCCAAATTGCTCGCTGTTGGGCGATTCTGTTAAGGAGCCGCCTCTTTTCGCCTACCCTGCTCAACACCTCGTCGTTTCGGATATATTCTGACCAATAGATCCTCGAACACCACATCTCAAAGGCTCGCTAACCTCCCGGACATGCTCTGGCCGATGGTCCATGTTTCGCTGCCATTCATCAGCACGCTCCAGACAAGAGTTTTAATCAAGTTTTTCCAAACTTTTAAATCTATGTTGGGGGATTCCAGGATTTTGGATTTTTTGTTGAAGGCGATTCTTGCCTGTTGTATTCTGCTTACGATGTCAGCCTCTGAGCGGCCATCTTGGGAATTTTGCTACCCAAATTTAGCATATATTTATTTAGGAATTTAGGGATATATATTTATTTAGGGATTAATAAACCATAAAAAATCTGACATACGTACAAGAAAACCTGTGGACACCTTTCCCCGTTCGCCGCTGTAAGTATGAATAAATAAAGTCCCCGCGCCCGAGCACAGTACCCCAGCCTTGCAATTTTCCCGGCCGACGCTTCTGTTTCACATAATACTCAATATCTAGGACGATCGTAGAGTGATAATAAAACTAGAGCATGTTAAAAATAAATCAATTCTAAGGGAATAAAATATGCATAAGTATTCGATGGTGATATAGTGCCAAACTGTCTCTAATAAATCTCGTTGATTCTTGTTAAATTCGTGGCAATTTATTACAGCAAATGACACATATAAGTTATTAAAGCGTTGATTAAAAGTTCATAAACATATACCTATTTGCTGTTTTTAATACTGTAATATAAGCCCCTGTATATGGGGCATATAGTGTGATCGACTTATATGCCCTTTCGAGGTCATCAAGACACAGTGCATCATTATTATAGTGGAAATGTCAGAACTAATGCATTAGTAAACTCTGTAATTCCCAGATTACACTCATTAGGGAATGAACATGCAGAGGCGGCTGACATTTTTGCTGATAGTATAACTGTGTATAGGACAAAGCCGATACAATTGTTTACATCTCAACGAAATTGAAACGGACAATAAATTTTTCTGTATTATTATTTTACCTTTAACTATTATTATTTGTACCTTTAACTGTATTATTATTATTACCTTTTAACTATTATTATTGTAACTTTTAACTGTATTATTATTTTAACTGTCTTACGTTATTTTCAAAAAAAAATATTCTATATATTTGTAAAAGCCCATAAGGGCGTTAAATAAATATATAAATAAATAAAATAAATAAAAGTATACATTGTGTTTCGGTGTCCTAGCCGGTTTGGTAGCCGACTTGGATTCATTACGCTGTAATTTTTAACCGCCGCTAATCCCGGCGGAGTAATTAGCATATTGCCAACATAACGGCGCACTTGAAGAGGGTAGTCGTAAAAATTACACAACTTAGCGACAGTCTAAATGTAGGAATCCCTTCATTAAGTAGGCGACGGAAGCCATTTTGTTATGAATTCAGAGATACCAAATTATGCGGTTTAATTACATGTCATAATTTTCGGCGAAATAAGCATCTCTCGTTTTTTTTTTTATGAAACCTCATGTTGACAATCGAATTACTTCTGGTAAAGAAATTTCTGCCGTTTTAATATTTCGGTGTTAAATTTTTACGACCTGGAGTGACTATTTCTTAATCTTCTAACTAGAGAAATTCGGATCAAATGTTGGTTCTCGTTAAACTTTGTATTTTCGAGAATCGAAAGTACAGTGGTATCTCGGTATGAGTTCTTAATCTGTTTCAGATCCTTGGACTTACACCAAACGAATTTCTCCCAAAATATGTAATGGGAAATTATCGATCCGAAAAATTCTATTGTTATTGGTATATTATTCATTGATGGGGTTGTATAATATATTTTAAATATGCTTAATACTAAAATACAAAAGCAATTAGATGAAATCAATGAAAAATTAAAAAAACTTTTATTTTCTTTTTCATGTTTCTTTTCTCTACTTGGACCTGGTTGAGAATTATCAATTTTGACATTTACGTAGATACTAAAATTCTGTCTAAAAAAACTTTGCTTCTGCCTTCTCGGGATGTTACGAAAATATGACATCTAGTATTGCATCTAAAGGCCACATATAACATTCGGCCGTATTCTGAAAATAGCAATCATTGCTATTTCGATATCCCTACAGTTATTGTTTAACACTGTAACGCCGTCAATTTTGACGTTATTGAGTTTGACAGGTTTGGAATGAATGAGTTCAACCTATCAGAAAACTCCAAAAATGTTAAGTTATTCACAATTTGTAATTTGTTTACCGTTGATCTGTCATTACCGCTAATTGATGACCTTTTTGGAGTTTAGTAGTGAGCTCCCAACGCTTCGAAAAATCCCAAAAATTATTCAGTTTTTCGTAACAGTAGATAGTGATGCTGAATTGCCCGAGTAGTTTTTTTTCACTTTTTCCACATTTTCTACAAAAAAAAATAAGCCGGATTTTATTAAGTGGATCCGACTCCTGAAAAGTTTGGAACTCCAGCCCCGCCATCTCGTGCTGTAAAAAATAATGATACGAACGTGTTTTGAAAATCTCAAACTCGGTCTTGTCCGCTTATTACAAGTTTCGCCAGTAGTTTGTCTCGAACATGAGAAAGTTGCTTGGGCTCAGCAGTTTTTTCTAATTTAAACAAAGAAACTCAGCGTGAAACATATTACAACTATTTTAAAAATATTTACTGCAAAACATTGTGGATTTGTTTAAAAAATATATAATTACCTTTGTTTTTGATTACCTGAGTTTATTCGTTAAAACCAGTTAGCTTACTGAAAATACAATTTCTTTCATGAGGGAGTTAAAACCTTTTGTTTACCAATTTTTTTTCTTAAATCTGACTATAAATTTTAAAACAACATAAGATGATGAAAAATATGGAAATTATATTATAATCGGAAATTGTTGGAACATTTTTAGGAAATGACTAGTAAATATTTTTTTTAGTTATTTCTGATATTTTTCTTCAGAACGCATTTACACAAATCATACACAAATAATGTAGGTAAATAAACTTCTCATTAATTTAAATATATCGATTTTGCGTTTATACACATTGTAGTAAAGATTGTATGGCTTTTTGTTTAATTTGAACAAAAGAGGATAAATTTTCAGCATAAGGGTCAAAGAACATTTGAAATGTTTGAATAATGTAAAGAATTTTCGAATAATTAAATGGAAAATATTCCAATTTTTAATAAATATTTAGTTTATTTATTTTTCATACAGACATACAGACAGACAGACAGACAACGAAATAATTATAATTGGGATTATAGAAGTCTCACAGAAACGAAGCTATTTATGTGAGAAATGTGTACGGAAATTTTTTGAAGTATTTTTGTATAATTTATCCTAATCATAATAAACATGTCAAAGTAGCCTACATTTACGTCTAGACTGCTAGTTAAACGTACAACTCAAGAAATAGATACAGGCCTGACTAGTAGTTATCAAATGTTATGATTACTTTTTACATACACAACATTAAAAAAAAGTATATTCTGTAAATATCAAATCTCCGTAGTATGTATGCATCTGATTTGATTTGATTTTACAAAATTATTCAGTCGCATTTTGACACCCCTGATATTTTGTGTTTGTTTATGTTTCATGCGCCTGAAAGAGCTACACGAATACCTACATTATTTTGTTGTGACAACACTAGACCAACTTACATTTTAACTCTATTGTACCCAGACCGCATGGGCTAGGTAACAGCTATGCGCACATCTCTGATATTTTCAGTTCCAGTTTAGCACAATATAAAGATACGCTTTTAAAAGCTCTACAGCCTGCCGTCCCGAATTCATAATGCAATCACAAACAAATTCTGTAATTTTTCGGTTTCTGTAGTTCTACTCTTTGGATTTATTGTATTAGGTCCTTACATATGAAATTGGCGTTTTGCCGTACTGGCAAATTTGATCTCAAATATCTTCTCTTTGGTTAGGAATTCCAAATCCAAATTTATACAGCTATTTACTCATGTATTTGTGTTTTGATAATTATAATTCGTTTGTTTTTTCCTCAATTATTTTTTTCTTTGCGTCACTCAGTTTACAAAATGAAAAACTTGAAATATCGCGTTATTTACGAGTACGAGTTCCACCGTGGCACCAGTGCTGCAGAAATGTCTCGAAGGATTAATGATGTGTATGGCGACGGTGCCGCAAAAGAAAACACAGTGCGTTTTTGGCTCCAACGTTTTCGTTCTGGAAATTTCGACCTGCAGAACAAGCCCCGTGGACGGCCGGAGACCAAAGTTGATAATGAAGAATTGAAGGCTATTGTGGAAGCGGATCCATCGCAAACCACATCTGAGTTAGCTGCAGGCTGCGGTGTTAGTGATAAAACTGTTTTAATCCACTTGAAGCAAATTGGTATGGTGAAAAAGCTTGAAAGGTGGGTACCTCACGAATTGAGTGAAGCAAATCAACAAACGCGCGTTGACTGCTGCGTTGCATTACTCAACCGGCACAATAATGAAGGGATTTTAAATCGAATCATTACCTGTGATGAAAAGTGGATCCTGTACGATAATCGGAAGCGCTCATCGCAATGGCTGAACCCTGCCGAACCAGCCAACCATGCCCCAAGCGAAAATTGACTCCAAAAAAGTTACTTGTGAGCGTTTGGTGGACTAGTGCTGGTGTCGTTCACTACAGCTTTCTTAAATCTGGCCAGACGATTACGGCAGATGTCTATTGTCAGCAACTGCAAACCCTGATGGAAAAGCTAGCTGCTAAACAACCGAGGCTGGTTAATCGCTCTAGGCCACTGCTGCTTCATGATAACGCTAGACCACACACTGCACAACAGACGGCTACCAAATTAGAGGAGCTTCAATTGGAATGTCTAAGACATCCACCGTACTCTCCGGACCTTGCCCCAACAGATTACAATTTTTTTCGAAATTTGGATAACTTCTTGCAACGGAAAAAATTCAACTCCGATGGGGCAGTCCAAACCGCCTTCAAAGATTTTATTGATTCCCGTCCGAATGGTTTTTTTAGTAAAGGGATCGATGAACTACCTATGAGATGGCAAAAGTGCATAGATCAATGGTACATACTTTGATTAAATAAATATATTATAATAAAAAAAAATCGGCTTTATGTTCCTCCCATACTAAACGTCAATTTCATATGTAAGGACCTAATATATATTATATTATTGTATACACTATTATGTAAAAGGTAAACAAATAAATAATATTGAGACCCTTCACGTTTTACGGTTTAACTGTCTTTCATACTTTGTTTTTCACTTTTTATGTTTCAGCGCTTAATATTGTTGATATTTATTATTATGTAATTATTGTTTTTCATACTTTGTTTCTCACTTTTTGGTTTCATACTGTTGGTTAGCTTAGCGTTTAAGATTTAATATCATATTGGTGTATGAGTCGTTCTTAATTGAGTTCCGGTCAAATATTTCAAGATTACGTTGTTTTGTTGATTTATTGTAATTGAGAACTTGTGAATACTCTGTATAAATAAATAAATAAACATCTCATTTAAGAAATTTTATCTCTGTCTTCGATTTAGCTTCGTATGGCAGAGCAACCCAGTTATTTTCCCATTTGAATTATATATTAATTTATATGTGTGGGTATATGAAAATGTCAGTGCAGGATAAGTATGATTATTTGTTTCAATAAGGATTAAACACCAATATAACTTAAAAAGAGTAAAACTGTAGTAAGTGAATAATTGAATGGTTTTTATTACAAATGTCGTTGGGTTTCAGAGCAGGAAATGCTCTTTTTATGTTCATTTTCTTACTTTTTACTTCCCTTCTTTTAACTCGTGGCATCTGCTTGCTTGCTTGACGAAAAAACTTTGGATCTCTTTTTAACCCTTTTCCCGTGATCCAATCGAGCTGAAAATTTGCAAGTAGACTCGTGGCGACGATCAAGAAGAACTATCAAATTTTCGTTAAAAAAAAAAATTATAGTAAATTTTGGATTTTTAAATTTTTTAATGGTTTTTTTATACAATTCAGTAAGTTTTATGGCGATTCCGACGCATATGGTAGACACGAAACCAGAAAATGAGAAAGGGAGTATTGTGAAAACTTGGTTTTTATCGATTACTTTTTTACGGCTGTTTTCAAGATTATATTGGTAAATGTTCCGAATCGAAAACATTTCATGTCCCTTTGCACTAAGTTGTGTACGTTCCACTAACCGGAGTGTTTTTGTGTTACAGGACGTGATCCACACCATCAGCTCCCCGCACGGGCAGGTGCAGCGCATCGTGGTCTTCAAGAAGAACGGCGTCCAGGCGATGGTGGAATATCCTTTACAATCTTACCATGGCTCCCTACAGACCCTCACTTTGTACTATCGCTAATCTCAATTGCGAAGGAACCAAATCGTACATTTAGCCAACTAAACTCCCTTTCGAGTGCTTTAATTTCATAAATTCATAGTACACTTTTTATTTCAATTTAATTAATGCCTTTATACTTTTCGATTAACTTGCCGACTCACCACAGGTATGTAACATTCAATATTATGTATATTTGAATGAATTTACATGATTGAATTGAAAAAAATATCCAGTATTGGTAACGAAGTAATTTAACATTATTTAACTTTAAATAATTGCGAATATTTTATACGAACCGTATATTTTCCGAGAAACGATTCTCGACGTTTCGTTGAATGCTCATTCAACGACACATTACTCGGAAAAACATACGGTTCGCATAAAATATCCGCAACTATTTGCAGTTAAATATGTCTAACGACCGTAATAACAACCTTAACTCTTTAATTTAACATTAATTGCGAATTAAAATAATTTCCAATCAAATTACTCTCTTATTAAAGTAGAAATGTTAAAATATGCTACGCTCCTGGAATGATATAAAACCCGGTGCGGTAATTATGATACTGCACAGCCCTTATCGTATGTAAAGTTCAGTCCATTGAATACACCGCACGCCGCGGCGCCCCCAGCCCATCGTGTGATTTGATAATGTTTGTGCCGATCTGGCATTCAACAAACACTTGAGCAAATATCGGCCAATGTCGATACACGGCCGGCCTCAATTTGTGAGGAATTTATGCCTGTTTACGTCGCCGGGCGATCGGGGAGCTCCGTCGCTCATTACCGGTACATTTGTGTCGGATCCCATCTACTATATGTAGATATATCTACCATATTACAGCGCGGTGATCGGATTAACATGTTTAATGATGAAACGAACCGCTGCCTCTCCGCCGCACTTGGGGGTTTTTGACGGATCTACGCGGCCAAAAGTCAATTTTGTTAAATTTGCCACTTATGAAAAAAAAAATACTCTCTCGTCAGGTTGAATAGTCGATGAATAAAAGACGACCCCTCCTGCAGACCTTCGATACCGTTCCGAGCTAAGGTCACAGTCTGGACTTGAACGTCAATATTAGTGCACGTGTCTTTTCTAGGCCTTGCGAAACGGTTTAGTTAAAAAAATTAATTTTATGTGTTTTACCTATTAACCTAGCAAAAAAATTATGGGTTCGGAAAATACAGGTAAGACCTCATATATTTTCAGTATTTTCGATATTGTTCAATAGAATTGTAATAATGTTTTAGCGAACCGAAAGTATTTCTCCTGTTTACGATTTTTTTGTATACTTTTTGGTAATCACTAAGGTATAAGTTATGCTTCTGCAGGTTTCTCTGCTATATTTCTTATTGCAATATAGAGAACAGAGCATTAGCAATAGAACCGTGTAAAAATTAGCTGCGGATATCTGCGGACCTGCTTATTTGAGGTCGTTACCAGGTTGCTCTAAAGTTAAAATAGTGACTATCTTCAAAAATAACTTTTGTCATCTGAAAACTGTTGTGATGAACATATCAAGGACATTAAACAAGTAAAAAGGTTTCGAACATAAAAACCCAATTTAAACAAAGATGGATAAAAGCACATCGAAATAAAAAATTGTTTATAAAAAATAACTAAGAACGGTTAGAGGGAAAGTTTTCAATTCCGAAAGTTATTCAGCAAGAGCCTTCAGGTCGACCAATAAAGTCATTTATTGAATTGAGTGAGAAAAGTAAACGCAGAAAAACAAGAAATTCGAAGTGCGGTAAATAAAGATGTATTGGTGCATGCAGCTCAGACATCATTACAATCTTCTGATCACGGAGATGCTTCCAAAAAAAAAAGAGATAAATGACTAATGACGCTTAGTGATTAGTGTCATTATCAAGATTGGAAATGCCCACCATTATGACGCGTCCCTAAACTTAATAGTAACTAGAAATTAAATTCGGAAGCTAAATAACACTTTCATAATAAAATTCTCGGAGCAATGAATTTAAAATAAACCTTTATTCCAGTTTCTGAGTAGGTATAGGCTACTGTATTTAGTATCTTTTTGTTCCTGTTTTATTTTGAACGTTAACATTTTGCCTATTGTACATTCTTGACGATAAAATTTCTTGTTTATTCATTGCTGTCGAGTCATCATTAATTTATTTTTTCATGCGGTTTTATATTTATTTAAACGGTATATATTTTTAAATAAATCTTTTAAAATATATTATTTTGTTTACACCTTTAATCACTTTTATTGTAGTTATTTATTAAAATAAAATTTCGATCTTAGTACAGATTTAGATATTGTAACTTGCAGTGGTACAGCACTATTTGGCATCAGCTGCATTCGTTTCGTACGCCTAAAAAATCTAAATAAAACTGTTCCTAACTGAAATATCGCAAAAATGTCGGTTATGCCAGTTAGTCAGGAAAGTGACGACATATCCCAAACAATTATAATGGCAATAAAACAAAAAAATATTTAGATTAATACTAATTCAAGAAATACATTTGGCCGCGTAGATCGGTCAAATCTCCTATGTGCGTCGCGTAAGTGAATAAGTCAGGCTGAGAAAATTTTACAAAATATGTAGTTACTCCCTCTTCTTGTAACATAATATAGGTACTTTATTTTCATTGCTAACAAAAAACTTTTAGCGCGCTACCGGTGGGTCGTTTCTTTAGTTTAGTTCGTTAAAACCAATTTTTATTTTCGTGTTAATAAAATCGGTAATTAATTGTGTGATAGACGACAGTTTCTTGGTAATTTTTCCTCAAGTTAATTCAGGCTACGAATTCTATCTGTTGATTAAAGTCGTAATACCTGCAGTTTTAAAAGCGTGCAAAAATAACTTATAATATTTATTTTTGACACATCGATAACAGAAGAAAATGTACGTTAATTATTTCGGTGATCAATCATTTGTACTATTTCAACTTGATTATTGAAACTACTTTGGAGGAGATGAGGCCAACCCTCGACACCAGGCGAATGAAGACACGTATAGGTACGTTCTTCCGCGCCATAATTCAGCCCGTTCCTCGTGTAAATGAGCTCGCATCCAACAGAAAGAGGGCGACAAATGGGCGCTTTTCATTTCGCGTTTTATCATGCCGAAAGGCGACATCTGCCGTCGTAATTTATAAAGCCGTTTGAAATCCAAACTGCCGAATGTACTGAAAACGTCAGACGAAATTGGCCCTGTCAAAGCGAAGATACCGACGAGCGCTGGCTCGATGTAAAATATTGTGCCAATCACACGGAACACTGGATATCATAATTTCGTCAGGAATATCGTTCGGCGGACGTGGCCGTTGCTGAACTATCCATTAGTCGAGGAAATTCGGCCTCTCAAAATCGATTATTTTAGTACTCATATTGTATTACGTACGATTTGTGACGTTTCTTTGGGCCGGTTTTAGAAAATTAATTGTGGCGTGGATAATGAGTTCCATCAATCACGAGGACACTATCCTGTCTTCCTGGTATTTGGAAATTTATTCCTATGGATTCCTATGGAGTGATGAATAATGTACCTAAATAAATAGTCATCTCTTTTATTATCAAAATTGTTGCAAAATTATAAAGATTTGAGTAACTTTTTTTATTCCCATTAATTCGAATATCCCGCATCTACACCCATCTCCGTCATCGCAACTAGGACTCGTATGTTATGGAAACTCTGTAAAAAAATGTGTACATCAGCTATAAACCGCAGTATTCTCTTAGTATTCTCCAGGTAGTGAATTCGTTGCTGGCTGAAAACACGTTTTTTTATCTTCAAAATATAATATCCAGCCCGCATCACGAAGCGTTCCTCATTCGGGTCTTTTAAACTTTCTTCCATCTTTCGGCCTTGCTTGAACATTTTTGTGTATTCGGCAGCAAGATTACTTTAAACGGAATAAATAGATTAACTATTGGTTGCTAAATTCTGGCTTACCTGCTCTGTTTACGGTTATATAGAAAAATCAATTGTTCATTTATTGCTTTCCTGATTTTCTGCATTTTCTGCATTTTCTGAATCCTTGTCCCAATTACGTACAGTAAATAGCGAAACAATTCCCAGGCTCTCAGCGATCAAGTAGCGAGCTCGACGCAGAAAGACGTCAGAATCTGAAAGAGTTATTTCAAACAGACTTCTCCGAGATTGAGAGTGATCGGTCTTCTTTGATGGTATTGCGTTCTATCGGCCCGAGTAGATAATTGACGGTGCATTTGCTTTATCCGCGGATTTACGATGCGTTTACTTTACGAGGGCTTTAATGCGAACGGGGTGCGACCTCGACGGCTGGTCGGGAGATCAGCCAAATGGTTTAATAATATACAGGACTTTTATTATTAACTAGCTGTTGAACACGGGTAGAGGACTAAGTTAAAAATATAAGATTGTGAGGGGAAATAAAGGCTCAATTGTTTTGCAAAGCCTCTAAAAAAACATGTTTCCATGTAATCTAGGCCGGGATGGATGGGATGTCCAGGGGGGGAAATGTGGCCACCAGGTCCTTAAGAATATTTATGCATATTTCGATAGAATAGTACAGATTTGCATTGATATATCAGGGGTGAGGAAGGGATAAAGGGGGAGGATAAAAATGTCGTTTATGTTACCCGACAAGTCTTAAAGAATAAACGATAATAAGTAAATATAAGATACGATAAGAAAGCGATATTAAAGGATTTTATGAATCTCGGAATAATGTCGTTTAAAACGATAAGCTCGGAAGTGCACTTTCTCATTGGTTCAAACGCTTTATTCAGCAATGATAACCAACCGAATGTAATCAAAAAATTTGAATTCGGAAAATATTAAGTATTTCTAAATATTTATCGATATTAAAACCGTATCGTCGCCTTTTTTTCAAACAATTTGTGCGAATTCGAATGGAACGTTGTGTCAAAATTTCAAGGCAATTAGTTGAAGAACTTTAGGAGATTTAAGATTTAGGACAAACGAACATTTACATTTTTATTTGTATAAATAAATAGTAGGTATATAAAAACAAAGTAAGTATACACAATGATCTTGGTATTCGAATGCAACGTTGTGCCAAAATTTCAAAGCAATAGGTGAAGAACTTTCACAGATTAGCGATTTTGTACAAACGAACATTTACATTTTTATTTATAGGTATCTATATAGCATTAAAAACTTAAATTATGACAATCAAAGTTTCTTTAACTTTATTATGGAACAATATCAATGATAACGACTCGCTACTTCTTGACGTCAGAGGGAGATTTTATATGAATGTGCACTGGAAAAAAAACACAAAATGTTGACATTTAAAAAGTATAGCATCCACGTCGGTGGTTTTAAGTTTGGAAATTTTCAAATTTTACTCGTTTGAAAAAATGCAAAAATATGACTAAAAGCTAGCTGAAATTAGTCGAGCCTCGAAAGGGTTGCACCGGGGAGTAGTAGTAGGTAGAGTAGGGAGTTTTCAAAGATTTAGACGGAGGGGAAATCGCTCATCGGTTCCGCTACAAGTTCGCCGGCTCACGGACGGGCAATTGATAACAATTATTACACCGAGTTGGAAGTTGGTCGGATGTGCACAAAGTTTCGTGTATTCCGTTTCATTTGGTTTGTACCCGTTTTCCCGAACGGTATTTTCTTCATAATTACCTAAAATTTTATCATCAAACATAATAATTTTGCTATCTCTCCGTCCGTCTGTCTGTATCCGTAACTTGGTGTAACGTTCGTAATTTCGTTCGAATTCACGGCTAAAAAAACGGCCGGAGATGGGGCTTGAACCCTGGGTCACCAAACCCGAACCGGCCTTTCACGCATGTGCACGGCCGCCTCTCCGTGGAGCGCCAAAAAAATGCTAATGTTTCGTCATTTTTGATGGGTTGCAGCTAGTTTAAAATACTAGCTACTACACACGGACAGAAAATATTAAGGCGGCACATTCACTGCAAATGCATATTTCGGCTTATTTTACGAAAATGTGGGTTTTTATTATTCATTTATATCGGCAATTTTTTAGGGCAATAACTTAGATAGTTAACTTAGATTTTAGTTTTGTTATTGTCTAAAAATAATAGACTGGACATTATTTACAATAATTAATAAAATATTAGCATTAATCGACAGGCCGCGGCCAAAAAATCGTTTTTAGTATCCTAGGCGGCGCTAATTTTTTATGAATATTTATATGTACGCATAATATATTTTTTTATAAGTATAAAGTATCATTATCTAGAATTTTTCATAGGAAAATCAAGAAATATTCAATGTTAATAAAGTTATAATGTTTTATATTTGCAACGTATTTTGTTGATTTTGTCCAGCCTTAACTTCACGAACTCTGGAGGACCATCCAATAATTTCAAAAAACTTCTGAAACCTCTCTTTACAACAGCCATCAGCTGTACATAATCTCCTCTACTGCAACTCTGTGCTTCTGCATACATATATATACTCGCAGAGATTGCTATACGGATATTCTAAAATGTAATAAATTTTCTCGCACGCCGTAGATGGTTTTGCGCAGCATGTTTATATTACAATGGATACTTTTATTTTGCTTGTGCATATTCCCAGCCCAGCGCCACACTTGTGCTGTGTTGTTCCAGGAACGCATTGTGCGCGGTGCACGGCTCGCTCACAAAAGGCCCCCCTGGCAGCGCAGCGCGGCGCCCGACGGTTATAAAGTTTGGGAGCCTCATTTTTCGGCTCACTGGAAAGTTAGTCCCGCCCGGCCCTAACAACAAGGTGTCTCTCTGCGCCCGCCCTGTCTCGTCCCATGAACATCCCCTGTGTAGCTTTATTCAATTTTGCCCTCGCCCGCCTCCAGCCGGGCACGCTGAACTGTCAGGTTTAACTTTAAACGCTCTGACAAATATTTTACCAGCGGTATTTGTATCATTTTAACTTGCACAGCTGAAACCCTTTCTTTTAAGAAGATACCTTATTTTCCTAAATTGTTTTATTGTCTATTCTAAAAACAATAAACTCAAGGAAAACGGAATAAAAATACTTAGTTAAAATGCTGCTGGCCATGAATTAGTAACTAACTAACTAACCATCACGCCGTTTCTACGTAACATTAACAGGGCCATTCTCAATTACTTATCTTATTATAAGTATCTGATCGTGCCAGTTTTTTTGCGGACGCCCTCTGTTCCTGTCGCCATCAACACTCGCCTCATATATTTTCTTAACCGTCCTTTCCTCGTACATACGTTCCACATGACCAAACCATCTCAGCACTCCTTTCTTTATTCTATCTACCACACTAGAGCCAGCATTACATTCACTTCTGATTTGTCATTCCTCACTCTATCAACCAAAGATTTTTCACACAAGCGTCTCGGTGACCGCATTTCGACCGCATTCAGTCTACTTTCATTCCTCCTTTGCCAATTCCAGGCTTAACTTCCATATATCAGGGTTGGGGATTAGTAAGTAGTTGATAAATAAATCAATACGAAAATCCTGCACGCAATACGACTCTTTTATATGCATTTACATTTTCTCTTATCTTTTTTATTTAATTTAAATCTATACAACGATTTATGGAGAAATTACTGTAGCACACCTTTCTCACTAGAAGAATCAATGTTGGGCAGGCAAATATATTTGATGTACTTTAACACCGCCTTATTTTTCAGTGCGTTTGTGCTCGAAATCCGAATGTTCATAAGTAATGCGAAATAATTTGCTTTTTTTTTAGTACAAATCGAAATATAGTATATATCCTCCTGAGGAAGGAAACTTCGTTCCCGAAACTTGTAGAGGTGTTTATTCATCTTGAATAAAGAAAATAAATATTTAGTGGTGTACACCAAGTCGTGTTTTATTTAATTTTTAAATATGTCACCACAAAGTTATAAATCGTTCATTGAAGAAACAAATCAAATAGTTCGTTTAAAAATAAACGACCTAATTATTTATTTTGCGAGAATCTTTCTTCCATCTGCAGACTTGTTTTCCTCCGGAATATGCACTTAAATTACCCAGTAGCTTCTGCATACGTTTTGTTTCATTTTGTTTGATGATGTTATCGTCGACTGCATTTTTTTTAACAGTTTACACCGCTTTTATTCTTTCTGTCTCCTATAAAGATGTGCGTCAGAAAACATGCAGATCATTTGAGAGCGTTTTGATTCTTCGTGATATCTAGGTTTCAATTTTGTTTTAAAAAGCCTCCTTACATATTTTTATTTTTATGGTTTCTCTGAGCCGTATTTTTCTGCGTCGTAGAAATATTTTATAAATTTTGTGAAATGTCTGGAAACTCGTATATTTCTTCCAATTCGTCTAATTCACACATTATACAAGCAAATAATTTTGTTTTATTTTTTATTTTAATTTGTGAGGCACTTTTGAGGTTAGTTCTTACGAAAACGGCGCTATATAAATTATCCAAATATTATTATTTCAAGGGAATGCTCTATTTTGTTTGAGTTGATGAGAGTTTCCGTTTATTTTTATGATAAATCGAGGATTTTGATCAAATTAAAATCGCAAACATTCTTGTAGTGTTTTTAATAAGGAAATGGTTTCTCGGCTTTAAAGGAAAATTAATCAAGTAATGGTTGCGGGAATTTTATATCGGGAAATTATATTTTCAAAAAAAATATCATTAATTCTGTCATAAATATTGTGTATCTCTCTTGCCTTAGAATATTTTTGTAATCCGCATAAAAAATCACTCTAGATAATTTAAGCGCGGAAGTTCTCGCAATCCCTTATGAAAGCGACGAAGGTAAAGCGAAAAGTCTTGTATAATATTTGAATCCTGAATGCCGGTCACGTCCTTCGGGGAGGGCGGATTTAGGACGAGACGAGAGGCGGTACGGTTGCAGCGGGAGAGGAAATGTCGCACCTCGCGAATTAAGTATGATTAATTTTTTCCATTTTTAATTAGGTGTTATTTCACAAAATTTTACTAAATTAGATTAAACGTCGATGCAAAACTCGCTAATCCCAAACGGCCACCCGATGGAAGTCCAGGTATGGGCAGCGCAAGATTTAGGCTAGAGAGCCATTGAGGGACAAAAATAAGTGGTACCTACATTTTTAAACTGGCAGGCCGAGTGCCGATCGGAACAAATCTATACCAAACCTCAGGGACGTGCAGTGAGAACAAGAAACACGACCTTTTCTTAAGCATATATTTGGAAAGAAACCAAAATAAAAGATATATCTCGTAATATTGCTATCACAATAATTAAAATATTATTAATAATATTTAAAGCATTAACTTTGTGGTTAGACATTATAACAAATTGTTAGTTAACTTTGTAAAAACCACTACCAGATTTTAGTTCTACCGGTTTCGAGACGTGCCCGTCTCTTCGTCAGGACCTACACTACACACCTCACAACACTATACACCTCAACCATAGTATTGTTAAACTTTCACCAATGTTGATCACATGCATGTTAATCTTGTCACAGACAAGCATGCACTACTAGCCTACAGATCATTCAGGAATCTAACGAATGAGAGTGAGAGGGGGCGGGGTCTAAAGTGGGTGTTACCCCATATTTTGTGAACGTTAAATTAAACAAAGTTAACAAATAAATTTAAAAAAAAACAAATTATTGGTGAATGTTTAACAATAGTATGGTTGGGGTGTATAGTGTTGTGAATAAAGTAGTGTAGTGTTGTTCCTGACGAAGAGACGGGTACGTCTCGAAACCGGTAGACCTAAATTCTGGTAATGGTTTTTACTAAGTTAAATAATAATCTGTTATAATTAAAATATTATTCAGATTTTAATGTTTCATAATATTCTGCCAGATGAATATTTAATTTAGATTTTTTTTCTAACTATATCTTTAAATAAAAGTTATGCTTCTTGTTCTCACTGCACGCCCCTGCTAAATCTATACTAATTAATATTAATACAGTACATCCTCGATATTACTCACGAATTGAGGCGAGGTAGCATACATAAAGTGTATAATATGAGTAAAGTAGGTTCGATGAATTAATTAGTTTAATGTTTTCACTTATGTAGATGGGTTAATTGGTATTAGATACTCGTATGTATAATTAATTTCATTTCACAGAAAAGTTTTCAATGCACACGTATTACTTACTGCTTATGTTTTAACGTAGCTTTGAGGCTAAAAACATATTAATTTGTCAGTCTGTTCCAACCAAGCTGAAATAAAACTTAAGAGTGAAAAAAATAACCCGGTATTTTGATTACACGAACATTTTAATTAAGAGCATTTTATTTTCCCATATGTCGTTATTTATTAAACCGAGATCCGCATTTACTGTACTGTTTTATGAGTTGCGAAATTCTTACAATATCTGTTTGATTTTAAATTGTGAATAGTTAGCATATATTTTGATTATGTTCATATTGTTAAGGATACAATTACTGGATTTTGGCCCCAGATGGATCGTTAATTAAAATATATTATAGGCGTCTCACAGAGACATAGCTATTTATATATACATGCGGAAGTACGTATCGGAAGTCTTATTCGGGCGTTTACAGGGCTTATGACTTGTCATTGGCTGACTTAAATGGATCACCTTACACAATGTAACGTTCACCGTTGCACCCATGATATACCACACATCTGTCAAATTTGGAAAGATGTATACTAATTCGATACAACTACGTTAGCGCCATCTGTGGTTGAAATTTGTCATTCCCATGAAACAGTATATAGATGTCGCCGCTGATTTATTTCAACCATAGATGGTGATAACGTAGTTGTATTGAATAAAGTAAGCGATGTAAATAAATACCATATAGATATCTATACAACTTCACAAATTTGATAGATGTGTGATCGGTCATGGGTGGAACCGGTGAACGTTTTACTGTGTAAAATCACATCTCAAGCCAGCCAAGACAGGTCGTAAGCCCTGTGGGACGTCCAACAAAGACTTTCATACATGCTTTCCCGTAGAAATAGCTCCGTCTCCGTGAGACATCCAACCTTAATCTTAATTTTTATATAATTATTTAATATATTCGAGTAACCGTCTAAAAGGTTTTTATCTTGTCTAGAGATTGGTCTTTGGTTAAATTCTTTATTTTTTAGATATTTATTTTGTAATTTTATGCAATTTTATTTATTGTTTTATTCTAACTTATCGTTTCTTTAAAAAAAATATTCTTTGAAATATGTGTATTTAAAGAGATAAGATACTTATATTTATGTATATGGTCATCCTTTATTATACATTTATTCCTTATATTATTTTTTTACCTATTCACTTTAAAAAATTTGTTCTTACATACATAATCAATGGATATTACGCATCATGTACTCCTGTCCCCAAAAACAAGCATAACTTTTCTGGGGACAGTTAAACAAGCATAAAAGTAATGTAATATATAATTATACTTTAACATGTATCTTTAATATTAGGTCCTTACATATGAAATTGGCGTTTTGCCGTACTGGCAAATTTGATCTCAAATATCTTCTCTTTGGTTAGGAATTCCAAATCCAAATTTATACAGCTATTTACTCATGTATTTGTGTTTTGAAAATTACAATTCATTTGTTTTTTCCTCAATTGTTTTTTTCTTTGCGTCACTCAGTTTACAAAATGAAAAACTTGAAATATCGCGTTATTTACGAGTACGAGTTCTACCGTGGCACCAGTGCTGCAGAAACGGCTCGAAGGATTAATGATGTGTATGGCGACGGTGCCGCAAAAGAAAACACAGTGCGTTTTTGGTTCCAACGTTTTCGTTCTGGAAATTTCGACCTGCAGAACAAGCCCCGTGGACGGCCGGAGACCAAAGTTGATAATGAAGAATTGAAGGCTATTGTGGAAGCGGATCCATCGCAAACCACATCCGAGTTAGCTGCAGGCTGCGGTGTTAGTGATAAAACTGTTTTAATCCACTTGAAGCAAATTGGTAAGGTGAAAAAGCTTGAAAGGTGGGTACCTCACGAATTGAGTGAAGCAAATCAACAAACGCACGTTGACTGCTGCGTTGCATTACTCAACCGGCACAATAATGAAGGGATTTTAAATCGAATCATTACCTGTGATGAAAAGTGGATCCTGTACGATAATCGGAAGCGCTCATCGCAATGGCTGAACCCTGCCGAACCAGCCAAACCATGCCCCAAGCGAAAATTGACTCCAAAAAAGTTACTTGTGAGCGTTTGGTGGACTAGTGCTGGTGTCGTTCACTACAGCTTTCTTAAATCTGGCCAGACGATTACGGCAGATGTCTATTGTCAGCAACTGCAAACCATGATGGAAAAGCTAGCTGCTAAACAACCGAGGCTGGTTAATCGCTCTAGGCCACTGCTGCTTCATGATAACGCTAGACCATACACTGCACAACAGACGGCTACCAAATTAGAGGAGCTTCAATTGGAATGTCTAAGACATCCACCGTACTCTCCGGACCTTGCCCCAACAGATTACCATTTTTTTCGAAATTTGGATAACTTCTTGCAAAGGAAAAAATTCAACTCCGATGGGGCAGTCCAAACCGCCTTCAAAGATTTTATTGATTCCCGTCCGAATGGTTTTTTTAGTAAAGGGATCGATGAACTACCTATGAGATGGCAAAAGTGCATAGATAGCAATGGTACATACTTTGATTAAATAAATATATTATAATAAAAAAAAATCGGCTTTATGTTCCTCCCATACTAAACGCTAATTTCATATGTAAGGACCTAATATAATGTAAGGACCAACAGGAAAACCTATTCAAAATGTGTAAAATCTTACCGATTCAAAAACAACTTTATTATAAACTATAGACATTGAAAGAATAAGAGAATAAGAGATTTAAAACACTAGTACAACATGAATGACAAGACAAATAACGAATAACATACTAGAAATAAAAAAAACAAACAATTATTACGGAGACAGAACCAAGAAATGCGTTATAACAAAACTATTCAACAAACTACCGGATAGAATAAAAAATGTAACGGGACAAAAAATATAGAAAAAACCCTAAAGAGATACTACAGTGAATTGTGAAGTGCACAGGTTAAGAATTAAGTTGAAAATAAATTTGTGGGGGGAAACAAAGGTTCAGTTTGAACGGTATAGATTTGCATAAAAAATATATCAGTGGGAAGGGAAGGTGTAAAAGAATAGGGCGGAAATGTCGCCTTTGTTATCCGCCGAGTCCTAAAGAATAAGTTTCCAAATTTTGAGTCCGATCGGTCGAACGGTACAGATTTGCATCGAAAATACATCAAGGGGAGAGGAAGGGGTAAAATAATAGGGCGGAAATGTCGCCTATGTTACCCACCGGGTCCAAAAGCATAAATATGCAAAATTTGAATCGGTGGAGATTTGTATAGAGAACAGACAGACGTTGAGTTTTATGGGTATGGTTTATAATTTAGGGACAATTTATTAAAGAAATGTACATATACTGTAATCAAATCCTTGCGTTAAAATGTAAATACAGTTTTGCAAGAGGTAAAAATAAATTCTAAACGATGACACGAACCTATAGATCCATTAAATCAATCATTCATTAAATACTAATCGCACTACACTCAAACACAAAATATATAATATAATTAATTGCAAAAATACATGTTACTAGTGCGTGCCGAAGACACTTGTAATTGGGATAATGGGCATAGTCTCCACTATAATGTTTGAGATCAGAGTATCATGTACGTATTATCCTGTTAGTGTCTCTAATAAATAAATAAAAAAATTAAAAAATGGCTACAATTAAAAAAAAAAAAAAATTCAATCTCCACCATTGTCTTTGAATGGTTTTCCGTCCAAAAGTTTTTATCCGTCGGCCGCCGCTATAAAAATAGCGCGAGTTCAATTGTGCAGGCGCCTCGGTGCCTCTCCCAAACTGTTCCATTATTCACCTCGCCCGCTGCAAATGGAATACCGCGCGCGGCGTTTCGCTCGTGAGCGAATCGCTTCTTCCGTGCCCAGAGGCGCGGCGCGCTGGACTTGTGGTGCGACCGTCTGGCGCGGCAATTAGGTGGCCGCTTTAAGTCCCGGGAGGTACTTAATTCACTAATGGACTGGCGGAATGCGGCGGCAGGTACCTACTCGTTAAACATGCTCTCTTTTCGTGTGACGTTATGCAAGCTATTTTTGCTACATTACCATGTCTTTTGCGAATATTGCGACCCGTTTCGTAATGTTTTACTATTTTTTCCGGACACTACAATCATCACGCCTACGTAGATTATTATTTTTTTCTTAATAAATACGTGATGAAAGTGTCACTCAATAAATACGTGATCCTCATTACCATGGTTTCTACATACTTTAATACTAATACCACATAAATCCTCAGCAACGGAAATGAAATAATGTCCCATTCCTTGTCTGAAATTCAAATTAAAAAAAGTAACCCATAAAAACCAAGTTTTTACAATACTCCCTTTCTCATTTTCGGGTTTCGTGTCTACCATATGCGTCGGAATCTCCGTACAACGTGTATGAAAAAACATTAATTAAATAAAATAAATAAATTATAGTATAATTTGAAAAACCTAAAATTATACTATAATTTATTTATTTTTTTAACGAAAATTTGATAGATCTTCTTGATCGTCGCCACGAGTCTGCTTGCAAAGTTTCAGCTCGATTGGATCACGAGTTAAAAATTGATCCAAAATTTTTTCGACGGCAAGCAAGCAGACGCCACGAGTTCATATAAAGGGAGTAAAAACAGAACGCATCTGCCTATCTATACTCGCACAGTACTATTCGACTATTTTTAACTAATAAAATTATAAAACATCAAGAATGAATATAATAAAATTTCGTTCCTTCCACGCCCTTGACGTGAAATTTTCACAAAAATGGCGCTATATAAATAATCCAATGTTATTATTATTATTACTTCCAGTGAATTGTACGCATATGTAACATAGTAATAATGAGTATTAACTTCTTCGATAAGAAAAAAATGATTTTGTGGTGCCATTATTAATAATTTTCACTACTAATTATAAAATTTGTTTTCGTATTAGTAATTAATTATTTATTTATTCATTTCCCATATACTTATTTATTTTTATTTTGTTATTGTCTATACATCCATTTTTAATTTTTAGTATACGTTGTATCCTGATGAAGGGACCATTGGCCCCAAAACATTTTGGGGTTTTTAAACAAATTAGTGGTAAAAACAAAGAACACATATTATTCTTAATTATAATTAAGTAAGTGTTAAAATGATATAGTTTTTAATATGATTTTAAAATGATTTTGTCTTCTTTAATCGCTTTTCTGGGGATTTTTATTTTTATCTATTTTAGAATTTCAGCTTCTTTTTGGAATCCTTTGTATTTTAAATATTAATAATGCTTATATTTTAGTCCTGTGTTAATGTCAGGTAACGAAGTTTAATGTTTTCCTAGTCTTATTTGTTAATAAATTATCCCTCAGAATGCGCGTGGTGTCACTTAAAGGAATTACAAACCCGTAAGATGGTCGACAGTACAAAAACAATGTGTGGACGGGCGGAGGATAGGGTGGGATTCTCCCCCCTCCCCTGCCGTTAGTGTGCATGCAACAATTGTGGGGTTTAAAAGCAAAGACAACAATATCCAAAAAAATGTAAATGCAATTAAATGAATTTACTCAGTTTATCACCACTTAATTTTTGGTAAAAACCAACCGGCTTCGGAAACAACGTTCCTTCGTCAGGGTACGCTTAATACTAATTAACTACATTATGAACAATCACAACCACAAAGTAATAGCAAAATACAATAGTATAAATTTAAATGCATTTCATCCAGGATAACTAATTTATAATATACGTGATTCGAGATTTTATAGGAAACATTGCCTATGAATTTACAGGAAACATCTAAAATTCAGTACATTTCAAATTAGTAATCCTCGTTGACAATATTAAAAACATTTTTAAATTTTTTTTTGGATATTGCTGTCTGCTTTTATATCGAACAATTATTCAATTTGCATCTCGCGGAAAGTACATTTAGGGGAAATACCTACCTAGACATTTTGAAAAAAATCTATTTTTAAATTTTTGCATTTTTGCAAACGTCCGCCATTTTGTCAAAAATCTATATTTTCAAAAACGTCAAAGACTAAATTATAGTATCAATTTTGATAATGATTCTGATAATGATTTTGATAATGTCATTTTAGATGACGCAGATTTTATCAACCATTTTCGTTTGTCGAAAAGGTCTGCTTGACAGCTTTTAGAAGATGTTGGGCAAAATGTAAAAAGGCGCACGCGTAGGAATCTGACATTATTATCAACCACAAAATTGCATGTTGCCTTGAGATTCTTTGCTCTTGGATCAATATTATTAGCTGCTGCAGACTTTGTTGGGGTTTCAAAGGACTGCCAGTGTGTGTAGTATTGTGGGAAGTATCCCAAAAATACGGTGCAAGCGATAAATTTTAGGCTATGTTTATAGAAGTTATGTTTCGTTTCCATAGAAAAGAGATATAATTCGCCTCTGACAGCTCTAAAATCATAGACAAGAGCAGTACGATATTGCGATACTTACGGACGGTAAAAAAGGTTTTATAAGACGAGCGTCGGTAACATTTATAAACGAACGGCCATCCGTTAGTAAATTGTCGATTTACTAACGGAAATTTAGTCTTTCGTTTATAAGACCGGCCCTAAGAGTTGTTATTTTTTTTCACGTAATTTTTGCACCACTTTATGAGGAGATGGGCAGCGGAGGAAACATGTTTGTTTTGTCGAAATTTTAATTTTAAAAGTGCAGCGCAGGTCGCGCGGGATGGCTCTCGTCTGTATTTAAATTTGGATAAACCCGCCTCTCTCGTTTCTGGTGCTTTCTCTCGAATCCTACAATTATTATTCAACTAGCTATATATGACCCGTCAAAAATTACGTACCTTTATTGTATATATTTCGGCCGCCGGGTAAGTCTGTGAGAAAAGTGCCACCTAGTTTAGTGTAGCGTCTTGATAACGTTAGTGGTGGACATTATTAAATAGAGAATTATGATTTTTTGCTTCGTACACTTCATTATTATTCGAGCCATCTGGTAGCATTAGAGACGGACATTGTTACATAGAGAATTATTTATTTTGATTAATTACCAACATATAATACCAATGAGATATGCGGTATAGTAATGGATGCATTTTGTGGTTTTCATTAATTTTCATTAAACTGAAACATTTTTAAAAAGATCAAATTTTTATTTTAGTAAAAAAGCATTAAGTCAATATTTTCATTTTATCTAATAACAATTTTGAATTCATACTAATTTTGAAAACGGAATGAGATGAGCTATTGGATAGGGAGTTACGGACGTACATTCGAAATTATTATTATTTAGGGATTAAAGATCATTCGAATGAATAATCACTTTTTCTTGATTTTACGTATCAAGTTTTTTCTGGGCTGTTCTGCCGGGTGTTTTCATGCACTCTGGCCTCATAAGCCCTGATGATAATGGTCAGTGACGTCGGAGACAGGAAAATAACCCAATAAATTCCACACAGAAGATTCATAATGGCTGTGAAAACCTGAGTGCCCTTCTAGTTGAGTTTTTCAAAAAGACGTTTCAATGATAAAATTGTAATAGTCCAAGAGCTGGTAGGGTAGTGGGGCTTAACCGTCCCTTCAATTTTGATTTTCATTATTGAATTTTAAATATGTTCATTAAATCAATTCATGCCTTGTCTGAGTGGAAATTGTTTAAGCAACCATGAGCTTATATTAAAAATTCATTCATTAATACAAATCAAATAAAATTAAAAAACTTGCAGATATTTAATTAAGATTTTTTTGCAAGGTTTTTGCCACATTTCATTTGACTTTCATTAAAGCGAATGAATTTTTTATATTCGATATAAGCTAATTTATTGATAGCAGGTACAGCCTTTTATAGAAAATAAGAAATATTAAAAAAAATAGTTAATATAGTTAGTTTCTAATAGAAATATATCTACCGAGGCAAAACTAGCGGTACATAATGGAATTCTGGTACCAACACTGATGTATGGAAGCGAAGCCTGGACCTGGCAGAAGAGGAACGAAAGTAGATTGAATGCAATGGAGATGGGATCCTTCAGACGTATGTGTGGCAAATCAATTTATGATAGAGTAAAGAATGCAGATATTAGGAATGAATGTAAAGCTGATCTTAGCATAATTAATAGAAATAAAAAAGGATCGCTCCGGAGGTTTGGGCGTGTTGAGCGAATGAATGAGGAAAGAATGGTAAGAAAGATATATAATGCAAGTGTTGATGGCGCCAGAAAGAGAGGGCGACCGCGGAAGACGTGGCGTGACCAGATTAACCGGAAACTGGAAGATGGTCCCGTTAGAAGCCTCAACAACCGGCGAGCTTGCATGCGAAGATGTATGAATGTGGCGAGAGTTGTATGTCAGGACAGAAGAATGTGGCGCTCTATCCTCTCTGCCTACCCCCACGGGGAAACAGCGTGATGGTAAGTAAGTAAGAAATATTAAAAAGGGAATGCAAACTTTGATACCGCATATCTCCATAACCATTGATATGATGTCATAATTGCTTGAATAATTTCAACTCATAATTAAGGCAGGAATCACTATAAAGTGTTTTCGACCTGCTTGCTCTGCTACATCCTTTATTAAACTTGTACGAAAAAGTATCAACGCGAACTCAATTTCATTTAAAAATAACAGAATGTTGTAGGTTAGTTGCATCCTCATATGAATGCACTTTTGAATAATTTTCCTCTTTTCCGTTGCGATTTCCGCGACGTCGGCCCTTGACGTCCTTTACGCCAGTCGGCGATTAGTTCTTACTCGGTTTGTTCGCATTTCCTGCTTCCGGGCGGAAGTGAACACACACACACACACACGCTGCATCGTGTCGTGCCCGGATGTGGCATTCAGACCGCTCGCCATCACCCCTTTTGTCGTCCGCACCGGACGGCGGTGGCTTTGGGTGAGCTTTTATTTGTATCCGACTGCTAAATTTTCTTAATAATCCAAATCGTGTAAGAGAAGGAAAAATAATCAGTATTGATACGTATTTGTTCCGTTGATATCTCCAACCCCGATTGAGTATTTGGATTTAATCTATATCATAATTTATTCAAAAATGATTCATGCAGTGCGCAACATTTCCAGTTTCAAAAAATAACGATTTCGATTTCGAATGCCTTTGGCAGCTACGTCATTTATTGGCATATTTAATACTTTTTTCATTTTGTTTTCAAATAATCATTAAGGTGTTTTTAATAAAAAAAAAATTTCAATTAGTAAGTAAAGCCTCAAAATACTGGAATAAAAAGAATACACGGTTTAAAATCATATCTTTATATGAATAAAAAGCGTTTTAAAATCAACAAAAAACGTAAAAATTTCTTGCAAATTTAAATCATTATAACTTTATTAATTTTGAACATTTCTTAATTATCTTAGTACGGATTCAAGATTATGAAGTAAACTTTATACGTATATAAAAACATACCATGCATACATATAAATATTCATTGAACGTTTGCCTCGCCTAAGACACTAAAAACAATTTTTTTGGCCTCGGCCTGTCGATTAATGCTTATATTTTCTTAATTATTGTAAATAATGTTCAGTTCAACAAAGTTTCTATCTAAGTTATTGCCCTAAAAATTGAAGTATGGAATATTCATTCTGATATATACCTAAATGAATAATAAAAACCTACATTTTCGTAAAAAAAAAACGCCGAAACATGCATTTGCAGTGAATGTCCAGCCTTAAGTCCATTTTACCACTTTTTATTACCCTCACCAGTGTCCTCAAAGTGGCACCGAGTAAGAATCACATTTAAAAATAATGTCGTAATTAATGTTGCCAAAATGTTAGGTATATAATTGGAAATTCCGCAAACTTCGCTATTCATTAAGTTCTTACATAACATTTAATGGTTTAATAACAATATTTTTCACAGAGTGGCCCGGACGACATTTTTAAATTTTATTTGTTTGTCACGCCATATTTATTTATTATTTATTTATTTATTTCAGTATAACCGTGCATGATATAATAAATATTAACCACCATGAAGCCCCATTAACCGGGAATCGCTGTAATACCGTACCAGACAGGAGTGATGGTAAAATTAAATATTTAACTCGTTAAAAAAAACTGAAACGGTGGGGTGACCAAAATTACTTTCGCTATTAGCAATCTATTGGATAAAAAGCCGCGATTGAAGTCAATTAATCTACATTTACTCATCAGCGACATCAACCCCGAGTTACGGATGGATTTGTAATTCATGTACTTTTACCACTTTAATTCGATGTTTTCAATTTTTTTATGTAACCATTTTTTTCCATTTTCTACCCTATTTTGTCCATTATCATCGCGAAGAGAACTGCGTCGTAAGTCAGATGCGCGCGTCTAACTAACCGACCATAACGTCGTTTTCTGTGGGTGTAGGCAGGGAGGATGGAGCGCCGCACTCTTCAGTTCTGATACATCCTCGCATGCAAGCTCGCCGATTGTTAAGGCTCCTAACAGGACCATCTTCCAGTATCTGGTTAACTTGGTCATGCCAAGTCTTTTGCGAGAGTGAAGTGCGAAACTTCTTCAATCGTAGTTACACAAAAACATTTTTTTAAATGTTAAAATTATTTCTATAATTTTTTTTGTTAAATATTTATTTCCAAATATTTTTTTTTTATATTCCTAGTTGTATTTATAATTTATGAGAAGTTTGAGAAACGCTTGTCTGCCTGCCTGCCTGCAACCTGCCTACATAACACGACTAATGAGCCTACCACGAATGGGCCTACCACTACCATTTTTAATGAAATTGAGTTCGCGTATATTTATATATATTTATTGTATATTGTATATTTAGTTTCGTACTAGTTTAATAAAGGATGTAACAGAGCAGGTCCAATACGCACAAGTATCACCACACTTTTGCATGCGCATGTCGGTTACACCATGTACAAAACACCAACTACACGCACGGTGTTCCGTGTATAAACGTGCGTGTAGTTGGTGTTTTGTACACGGTGCCTCGTTTACAAACCGGCACGCGCATGCAAAAGTGTGGTGATACTTGCGCGTGTGGTAGGCCCATAAGTTCTATATCGGATGTTTTTCAGAAAGCAGATGAAAGACAGCAGACGAAAATTGTCTTTTTTTCCTAAAAAACGGTACTAGTTAAAAAAGCAATAAAAGAATGCTCTAATTACAAGTTGTTCCTTTAAATAATAATAGGAACATGTTTACCCTTCCGTGATTAATCATTGTTCGTTGCTTTTTAAGTGGACTCCGCGCAGATGACGTCAAAAGCAGGTTGGGTTGGGGAAGCGGGTGGTAGAGAGAACACGTTAATTATTTTTTCCGTGTAACACCCTTTTCATTTTAACTTTAACTTATTTCCCTTCACCACACGCTCTCTTTAGGAAGTATTAAATTGATTAATTATTCAATATATTAAGGAAACGCGTCAGAAGGTGATCAGCTTTACATGAGAAGAGTGTTATTTAATATGTCGTGTGATTAATTAACATTGTACTCGGCTACGCCCCTGGGCGGCATACCCATAATATGACAAATGTACAAACAAGTGTCAAGTTGACTCCTAACTGTCAGCCGTATGCACTCTGCCAAAGTGGCTACCTCAATTATTTAGACGGGATTCCTAAACGAAAATTAACGCGCACTTCACTTCTACTGAAATCGTAGAAAATAAATGATTACAGAGATTGGTTAGCTTCGCTTCAACGGGGGATTTCGTCTTGTTCGTGTGGGCTCTGCGACCCAACGAGGTTTACTTTAGTTGAAGTTAAGTCGAATTCGTGACATTCTTCATAGTCTTCCATGATGCAGCGGAAGTGAAAGAGGTTGCTTCCTTCCATTTCACGTTATTATTTCATAGACTTTCACCGATTATACCTTCCGAGAAAATCAGTTTTCGTTTGCTGCGCTGTCTTCCGACCAATCTAACCTTCCTTTGTCGTTATGTGCTTAAATCTCTCTGAATTTATATTTTATATAATATCAACGAAACAATGAACATTTTGGTTTCCCAGAAAATACATTTACTTATAAAACGTCCTTCGACCTTATTGGGATATTAGCTAACATTAATTAATCGACTGAGAGCCCGCATTTTTATTTAAATTATTTAGTTACTTACTGTCAAACGAAAAACCAAACGGAAAAAAATGTTTTTGACCCAGCTCGTTACGCAACGTCAACAGTATATGCACACGCCATATAAAACAAAAAAATACAAATTACATTAACGTTTCATCTAACAAAAAAAAAATAAAAGTCAATACTTTGGTTTTAAATTAAAAGTAATTTATTAATGTATATTATAGATGTCTCACAGAGACGAAAGTGTATATTTTTTTATTAAGGGAGAGTAGGTATAGAAGTCTTTAGGGTGTACACAGGACTTACGACCTATCGTACGGTTGGCTTACGTGATCACTTTACACATACGTAACGTTCGCCATTTCCACCCATGATAAACCCATGATGTCTAAGAGTAATTTATTTGTGAAATTTTAATCTACACGCTAACATTTTTTGTCACTGTATCACTGCATATAAGGTTTACGTATTGCTTGTATTAATTGTATCTTCTGTGTGCATAATATTTGAGATGTGATGTATTGGAAATATTTCCTTAACTCTGTTTCCCTATACGTTCGAGAGCCTGGAGTCAGCAACGAGAGCAAAGGAGGCGCTACACGGGGCGGACATCTACTCTGGATGCTGTACTCTTAAGATAGAATACGCAAAGGTAAGACCTTTCATTTATTTACATCACTTTTATCATACGTTTCACGGTGTTTGTACAACGGGTACTATTTTATATTTAATGAGTTTTTTGTTATTAAAAAATTATTCATTTAAAGCTAACATTATTCAAGGACATTAATTGAATTTTTTTTACCAAAAAAAACTATATTTTCCTAAATGTGTAACATTTATTCTCACGTTTTGTTTGGTCTCCATAAAGAAAATATTTTAAAATTTTATGCGGTTAAAATTATAACCGTACCAGAATAGCCGCTGCTATTTTAGAACGGTTACAATACTATTTATAACTTCAGTTACAAATAGTCCCAATCCTTGAAATATTTTGTTGGGCTTTCCCTAAATAGTTAAATTTTGTCTTAAATTAAAGCGATATTTATTAAGAGGTAGATTTATAGTACTTGAAGGTAATTTAAGACGCAGGTTTAAGAAGTCGATAATAATTTAATTAATAATATTATATATTTTATTTATTATGTTTTAAAAGCAGTATTATAAGTATAAGTATGTCTGTAGGTATTATTGGTGTTGAATTAATAACGTTTAATATATTGGTAATTTCCTCCAAAGATTAGCAATGAATAGGGTGTTAAATACTTGTCGCCCGTGTCTAGAATTTGTTAATTTTTCGAGGGACCAATTAATATTAAATTATATCTAACTAATAACGTATTGTAAATAAATGTTGTAAATTGTTTTATCCTATGACCATTTTCATTTATATATCTATTATAGGTATACCTGTCGTACCTAGGGGATTAATATGGCTTGTAGCCTCGTTTTAACTACCAAGTACACTTAACATAGAATATGAAACAATAATACGACAAAGTTCCTTCATGTTTCAAGAGCGCTCTTAATAATAATTATATTATTATTCAACGCAAATTTATTTACAATTTTATCAGAATTTGTACTACGCTGATCAATCGAAAAATCCCCCTCGTACAAAATAATTATTTGGAGTATTTTGTTACATTAATATTGATCCAGTAGTCCCCGCCCATCGGAGCCGTCCCTAATGTAAGGCAAAGTGTGATCAATCCAAGTTTGTTCATTACTCTTCTTTCGGTTGAAACTTTTTTTTAAATTAAGCGTGATCCATCATTTATATTTTCACTTGTAATTTTACGGCCGTGGAGAGGTACATGGTAAATATTTGATTAATAATATAGCAATAATTTTTTATGGATATTTTTTACACACGATGTCGTGTATAATCACATGGAGAAGTAAAATATAGAAAGAATAATAAATAGCTTTCAGAAATTTAGGCCAGCCAAGTGGTATAATAGTATTGCAGATATACAATGCCCGTATTGCCATATTATAAAATGTATATTACTTACTTACTTACTTACTTACCATCACGCCGTTTCCCCGTGGGGGTAGGCAGAGAGGATAGAGCTCCACACTCTTCTGTCCTGACATACAACTTTCGCCTCATCCACATTCCATAATACATCTTCGCATGCAATCTCGACGGTTGTTGAGGCTTCTAACGGGACGATCTTCCAGTATCTGGTTAATCTGGTCACGCCACGTCTTCCGCGGTCGCCCTCTCTTTCTGGCGCCGTCAACACTTGTAAAATATATATGAATCGTAATAAAATATGTCCGGGGCTCTATGAATTTCAATACTTATATATGTTAAAGATTATAAGCGAAATACAGAAATATTTGGGATACGTGCACCCTGCATGTAGGTGGTATGGCGTTACGAATTTCATAGCGGCAGGCTCATCAAAATCGACGCATTCTATTTTGAGAGGTAATGTGTTTATATATTTTGTTAGTATTAAATTTAATTTTATATAATTTATTCTATATATGTTCCATGTTTTCCAAGTACGCTTTTAAATATTTCTATTTATCATTTGATTTGGTATTAAAGCTTTATCATTTCATTTTTAAAAATGAAAAAATATGTATTTTAGGTATTCGTAGTAATATATATTTTCTGTACACTTTTCTTTCAATTATCAAGAAACTATGTTCCGTAAAATCTCAAATAACGTCTGATTCCATGCGTCACTATCGCATTCCATGTGCGTACGATCTGATGATCCGCGCATATGTTGTTCGTTTTTAAGAGGTTTGACGACCGTAGTTTTATTACAAAATTTCATCATACTCGTAAATTCCGCATGTTCTGTCATAACAATCTTAATGTTCTGTATAATTAATGAATCATTAAAATTCACACACCATTAAAGCTAATGTGTGACGTAAAAAGTGAAAAGTGACGTAACATAATAACATAAACAATGATTTTTTTTTATAAATATTAGGAATAAAAAAATAAAAAAAATAATTGTATTATTTGTATAAATCTACTTATATTATTTGATTAACAATACCTTTCCATCGTCAGGGTGTTATATTATATAATATGAAAAGTATTTCCGAAACATGTAGGTGTAATTAATCAAATAATATAAGTAGATTTATGCAAATAATACAATCAATATTTTTAAAAATGTCAATCTACAATGTTGCTGAATCAATTGAAAAAATATTAAGACTATAATTAAACTAATTAACTTTGTTTATCACCACTAAAATTTATTTGGTAAAACCAATCGGTTTCGGAAACTTCGTTCCTTCGTCAGGGTATACTTAATAATAGCATTAAGTATACCCTGACGAAGGAACGTCGTTTTCGAAACCAAATAAATTTTAGTGGTGATAAACAAAGTTAATTAGTTTAATTATATTCATAATGAATAACCATAAAGTTATAGCAAAATACAACAGTATAATATTAAGAATGATCAAATATCAAAAGATATTTTCCGTTATTTTTTGTATTCCTTGTATTTTGTGGTCATGTCTATGATCATAACAAATTGTTGTAAGCGTGCGGGTTTCTTCGCGAGTTGTCTACGAACGGAACGTGTTTACGAGTAGCGGTCGTCTGGGACCATCTGAAAGCATCGCAACCTTTTCAGTTATCCCGGAGCAGCCTAGTTCGTTACGTAAAATCTTGTTTATTAGGGACGTCATGTCACTCCATTTATGAGTAACACATGTCATTTAGAAATGTGTTACTCATAAATTTGTAATCATGTAGGACCATCTATTACATCCAGTAACGACAGTAATGGAAAATCAGCTAAACGGTTTATTAAAAAAAATCTGCTATACCGTTTTAGTTGAATGTGTTTTTTGTAATGTTTAATAAATTAATTGTACAAGTTTTAATATATATCGCGGTTCCAAAGATAATAAGAATACCTTAGTCAATTTTCGTACAGTTCTCGCAAATCTTCAGTCCGTAATAATGTACATTTTAATTTATTTACTGGGAAAAATTGTATTAACGTGCTGTTTTAACCGGTCGTGTGCCGTAGATCTACGCGACTATTTTTGTACCCTCGGTATGCCGGAACGTAGATCTACGCGACTGTTTTTGTACCCTCTGTATGCCGGAGCCTATATCTACGCGACTACTTTTGTACCCTCGGTATGCCGGAACGTAGATCTACGCGACTATTTTTGTACCCTGTGTATGCCGGAGCGTAGATCTTCACTCTCTAGACATGTATGCGAATTTTACCTATTTTACCTCTGTTTATGGGTTTTAAAAGCTTGTTATTGGTTGTATCTCAAGTTTTTGAATGATTGAACGAGTTCTATTTGTCAAGTAACCTCATTTGCCGCGCAAACCGGACAAAAAATCATTCCAAATGTCGTCTTCAAACCGCGAATTAATTGTGTTATTTATCTGTTTAAAATGTTTTTTTTTAATCAAAAGTGTTAAAATTAAGTACTTTTATGATCTTTGATATATTTAGAACGAAAATATTGAAATACAATATCTTTAGTGTTATTGCTTCCATGGTTTTATTCGATAAACATGTGCGTACATTTTTGACAGTAAATTTCGTTACTTATTTTCATAATTAATGAATAAGTAATTATTTTACAGGTAATTATTGAAGTCTGTGTATTAAGAAACAAGGAACTGCAACTTCTTAGCGATTATTGTTGATTTTTACATGAACATAAACATAAAAAAGTGTCTAAAAAACAGCAATCGTGCGCGAAATTGCGCGGCAGACAGGGTACAACTCCGCGTTACGTACGGCCGGCATACGACCGGTGAAATACTTTTCACATACCCCTCAAATCCGTACCTGTCCAACTCGTTGGAATTTTATTATTCCACATTAATACTCTCTGTCGACTCGATCTCCTGACCTAACGAGGATTCTCTCGTCATCGATTGCTGGTCTGGCCGTTAAATGCGCGTACGATCTGTTTTACCATCAGCCTGCGTCGTAAAGCTAGCACTTCTCCTGTTATTGCCGGTCTGTCATTTGGTCATAAAGCGAAGGTAAATTACCAAATTAGTCCTGCATCGGTTCTTGTAACTGTGTGTTGCGCAATAAATGATTTTTTTTGTCAAAAGGAGCAAGCGCTTGGTGTTGTGACATTATAATTAAATTGATAAACACCACATTCTTTTTGTATTTTTACCAACCGGGTTTCGCTACGATCGTAGCTTCATCGGGGTACCTAGAATCAATATTAAATATATAACTATGCGCTTACATACTAATTACAGCGTCGTGGTTGTCCCGCGTTTTACATAGGTAAGAGAGCGCTTAGTGTGAGTATTAAAGTTAAAGAACACTTAAACTGCTTAAAAAGTAGTTGATTTTCAGAGTTCGCAAACCACCTAATTCAAAAAGACCACATGTTTAATAAAAGGTAATACAATATTAAATATTTTAATAATAATATAAAAATTTAATAATTAATTGTGATAACTCTGGGTATTCTTATTATGTATCTTTCGACGAGAGGATTGATTCACAGCGGAAGTATGTCTCCCTCGCGTGTATTTAGGGTTCATTTATACTGCAGTTTCTTCAATTAATCACGTTGTTTGTAATAAAGCCCAACTTATTTACTTAAACATTATACTTTTTAAGAGTATATAGTTGGACCTTTTCATAATTGTTTAAAACAAGTCACACATATTGGTACCAACCGTGTGTGTACCAAGAAATTGCCTTTACTACATGTCCACGTAATGAGAACAACCATCGCAATTATGATTACATCACTTCCCCCCGACTAGCTTTCAATGTATTTAAGCTTAAGCCATTAACTTTAGACACCTTTGGGCTCTTGGGATTCGAATTTTCGAATGCTCTACCGAAAAGTTTTTGGCCGAGTTTGTTTTGAATATTGAATAAGTTTGTTTGTCGAGTGCTTGAGAGCCGATTCATTTTAGAGGTTTCAGATTTCGTAAACTTAATATTCTTTCTACAAATAATTTCAGTTTTGCGTCGTTTCGTTTTCATTAAACCTAGTGTGGCGGCTGGTTCTGATACGTTTGACTCGCTTAAAAATATTACTACGAGCTTTGTAACATTTATGAAAGGGTCAATAAATTATGCTCTTAAAAAGTATAACAGACGTTTGGAGCGATATTTTGGGTTTTAAACACACGCGAAGGAGGACATTCTTCCACTGTGACCCAACCCCCTTTCCCAAAGAACTGGTTTAGTTCATCTTACAGAGATGAACTTGAAGAGTTTGTCTTCTGTGGTTATCACGCACTAGGACTGTTCATTCTCTTCTGGTTTCCGGACGTTGATTTATAGGTATTGAAAGTAATTTTGGAGAGTGCAATACGAGTAATGGAAGCGCGAATGACATCGATTGATCAGTGCCCTAGTTTATTTTTTATTTTTCTTTATTTATCATTGTTCTTTAGGGCACAACGGATAATTATAGTTTGAAAGGATTTTTTTTGCTTTCATTCCTTTAAAATTCTCTTACCGGTACCCTTCTCACAATGAACGCTGAACTAAAATTGAGGGGTTTAGAGTTAAAATCATCACTATTCAATAGAAGAAATTTAGAAAAACATTTTTA
Source organism: Agrypnia vestita (assembly GCA_016648135.1). Classification (NCBI taxonomy): domain Eukaryota; kingdom Metazoa; phylum Arthropoda; class Insecta; order Trichoptera; family Phryganeidae; genus Agrypnia; species Agrypnia vestita. Next base: position 284,223 of record JADDOH010001248.1, read on the forward strand.
TAACGGATTTTAAAGGCGGGGCGGAGATTTAAAAAAAATATGCCTTTGATAAAGCTTTTGATAAATCTTAAATTCACAGCCACGCTTTCACAATCAGTTATCAACTTTTAAATCGATACTCCTTGCCAAATAATTACATCAACAACCAAATAACAAAAATCCACTCCACTATGCCCATACTCTCGCGATGGGCATAGTGGCGCTTTTGTTTCTAATTCCCTCTTTCACCGGCTTCTTTCCTTATTGAGGGGTAAAATTTACTATGACGGTAAGTCATAGTAAATGACATACTTCATCTACATAATTACTCAATTGTGTCTTGAAAACTAAATAGTGCAATGTACTGGATTTTTAGATTCGACTCGATTCAAAATGCAATAGAAAAGTTTCCCGAAAGAAAAGTCGGGCGGACCACTTCCGACAGAATATGTTGTCGATCTTGGACCATAAGATGCATCTTCTCTCCGATTCAATCTCCCTTGTGTCCCTCTATTTCATCCGCAAACACAGCTGTGTACTACTGTGCTACTCTCCTAATGCAGTTTTGATAAAAGTTCGTTCATTTTCTCTCGCCGACCAAACTTGAAATATGTGCTTACAATAGAATGCAACATTTATTTTGATACTATTCTCCATTTCTGGACAATAACGATTGACGTCAGAGTGTCAAATCTTTTTGTTACTTTCATCTTCATGTCACTTTCATGAAACAATGTACAGATATTTTTTAAAATTCTTTATATTAGTTTCGCCGCCGTACCTGAATGTGGAAATATCCTGGAAGTGAAAATTAACATACTTCCCGTCATCCAATCTGTGGCGGTCAAAGACGCATGCATATACACGAGTAAGGAGATACCGAGTACATCAGCACCTAAACACGAAAGGCCGTCGCTCTCGGTACAACGGTCGAAATCAGAACGCTGAATTCGGGAAAGAACGACAATGGAAGCGAGGGCAACGAACGGGGACAAAGGCGAGAATTGCTAGAGGGCATGAAGAGCGGATAAACTCACATTGCTGACCAGACTAAATATTACACACACGAGCGGCCGAGTAAGACGAAGTCACAATACGTCGAGTCCTCTGTCCGCATCAACTATAAAAACGGTATAGGCTCCAGAGCCGACTATCTCACTTCCCCAGTGAACGGCTCGTATAGCGGAAGCCCTCGCCGTCATACCTTCGAACGTCACGCTTGCACTTGTAACCTCTGTACCTACTGTATTCTTTATAACTTTTACTTTTATCGAACTGAAATTTTGCACGTCGACTCGACGTCGATGACAACGTATTTTGTCGGTATGCACGGTTATTGCGGTTGTTTTCGTTTTTCGCGAGAAAAACTCGTCGACCGAGAACTAACTATACGGTGGTATCGAAACCGGTAGATGTAGAGTCATTATTTAAGTGGTTTATACAAAGGTATTTAATTAAAATTCACTCAAATTCTTCTACTGGGAATTTTTCATTGCCCCGCCTTTAATACCTTTAATAGAGTCCCGCCTTTTGGTCGGCCTCTCGCGCAAAGTGATAATTCAGTCTAATTGCCCGAAATACCTCTAATTCGCGGCCGCGACCACTTTGGCGCGAGTGTTGCGCTAATTATTCAGATGGTGTGGATTAGAGGGAAGCGTGCAGGGTCGAATGGGGGCCATTGTATTTTTGTTCGGCCCGAGAACTCTATTGTCCGGCAGTTTGTGTTTTTTCCAATCCCGGGGTTCTTTGAAATGATAATAGCTGTAGAATTACAGCCAGCAATAAAGCGAACTGGTACGTTAGAAATTTTAATATATGAATTTGAAAAACAAGGAAGAAAAATCGAAAAAATAAGTTCTCTGGGAATGAATCATTTCAAATTGGAAAGCGGTCCTCCCAATATCCATTTTAATTATATTTAGACATAATTGCTACATAATTTGGATGGACAAAGAGGTAGTTTGGTCAGGAAAGGATTTTTTTTTTTTTTTGATAAATATTCTTGAAAAATAGTCATGGGAAAGTTCCTTCAGTTGATTGAACAGTTCACTTTTAATCGTTCTGTAGTTTTTGTGAAGTGAACTATTGTTCAATTACTAGATATATTTTCGAAAACAGAAGCATACTGCTGCATGTTTGCTGCCTAGGAGATTTAATTTCCAAAAAATTTAGCAGAATTTAATGAATGAATTATTTTTCATCTATTGAACGACTAGTTCACTTAAGTGAACTGTACCGTTCGTTCGTTCAGTAAAGTGAACTGTTCTAAAAGAACAGTTCGTTCATGAACGACCCATCTCTATTGAAAAATCTAATATCAACCTTGTAATTAGAAAAGAATTTGCGTTGAATCAAATTATTTCCTTTTTAACGGAACATACTTTCAACAAAAGGACGGCCTTCCTATGGGATCACCGTTGAGTCTACTTCTAGCGAAGATATTTATGGACCATGCTGAAAACATAATCCTCGAATCTCAATTAGCTCATCATCAAACATATAATATAATACTATTAATGTGGATGATATTCTCCTAAGTTGAAAGGGGACCAACAGACAATTAAACATTATTTTTGTTTATTTAATTAATAATGTACACAATATTTTTTACAATTATACATAGTCAATTTTTACAAATCAACATTTTTTTGTGCGTAATACCTCGCCAAAAACTATTATTATTCTTGTATTTACCTACATATTTACTAAATGGATAAATACTATTAACAAAAAAATTAGCATCACACTAGAACATGAGATGCAATGCAAAAAATTTTTTTTGGATCTAACAATCGGCAAACACAATAATAAACTTTTGAAATAATAAGGCAACCAAAATTCACCGATACAAAAATTAATGAAAAATCAGCACACCCATAGTCCCACAGATTATCAGTATCATAGTCATGTCAGTATACCCCTTATTAAAAAAGTGAATAAAAACGAAATATAAATTATTTTTTAAAAATGAAACAAGTAACGCCTATAGGATAAACGACATCGAAAAAATAATTAGAAACAAAAATATAAAAATAAATTAATCTCCTATATCTTACTCAAAAATATTCATAAATTTGCATGCTTAGAATTTTTCGATCCATTTTCAATAAAAATAGCTAATGAAATAAAAAAATGCGACTAGCTTTTAGAACTAATAATAATATAGGCACAAATGTTATAAATTCTAAAAGTAAAATACCTAAATTAGAAAACAGTGCATATATAAATTAACGTAAATTAACATAAAGACTGCAATGCCACATATATTGGATAAACGGGAAGGACTTTTTCAACCAGATTCACGGAACATATGCGCTGTTACAAAAATAAAAATTTAGAAGATTCAAAATTTGCGGCACATTTATTAAATGAAAACGCGCCAACACCTTTACATACAGAAACCAAAGATTTTAGAATGAATTTACTTGAACAACTTGAAATCAATAAACGCACAAATGATCCAAATATAACTCTATTAAATAGTCAACAAAAATGATTTTCTAAATTAAAATAATATTTATTGTAATAAATAATCTCATGAGTGAAATAAAACAACGAAATAGAGGAACTTCAAAGTAATCCAGTTAATCACTTACAGAAAACGGAGAATTTTGATAACTTAGCGTAACATAGAATTTTATAAACCGGGAAATCTTTAACGATAAGTGCCTAGGAAAAAAGAATCTTAATATAGAAGAATCGGCTTCACCGAAAGCATCTAATTATCCATAGGGGAAGGGGTGACTTAAACCTTATAAATAAGTCGATTATCCACTATTTAATAATGGCCTTACAAGCCGAAACATCTGTCACATTTAAAATAACACTGAACCAGCAGAACTTAATAATAATGTTTATTAAATTTGAATTTATTTTAAATTTCATTAAAAATAAGCGTGTAGTTCTACAAATTAAACACAAAAACCATAAATACCTACAACAGGGATACAATGCAAATGTTTTCAGTCAACCAGGCTCTGTGTCCATTTGTCCTAGAGTTAATGTCTATGATCTGAAATACCGGACACTAACTGAAACTGTATACCGTATAACACAACAATTAAACGTCGAAAGCATTACAAAAATCGAAACAGTAAAAATCATTCACAGACTAGCAATTGGCGAAGTACAAGACGAAGACATAAAATTAAATACACGAAAAACACAACACTAGAATGTCTCAAAACTATCACATAACACACGTCAAAACAAAAATAGGACAATCCCGCCTAATTTGCAACGGATTAAAACTATACACGACCTGCCACAACAGACCAAACAACTGACCACTGACAAATTCAAAACAGATGTGACAAAAATGCTAATACTCGGCCAACTATAAAAAAATGATTTTGTATCTAAATTGTATTATTATTATATTCCTATATTGAATCATGTAAAAATATTATCCATAATCCTTTTAGGTTTCTATTATATTTTAAATAAAAAAATAAAAAATGAGGATGACGAATGAAGTTTGGGAGCCTTGTGTTTATTTAATGAAGATCGTCCGGTGCAGTGAATATAATCGAGTGGTATTTTTACCCTTTCAAATATTAAAAATATTTAAGGATTGGAAAATAAGTTGAATAAATAAAACTTCGATTAAAATATATTTTAAAAGCCACAACGACCGTAGAACTTGTAAGAGAAGATGTATGAATGTGGCCGAAGCAAATGCGGTGGGCCAGGATAGAAGAGTGTGGCATTCAATCCTCTGTGCCTACCCCTGCGGAGAAACGGTGTGGTGGTTAGTTAGTTAGTTATTTGTGAATAGCAGTTTTAGAATAGTAATAGAATAGCTTTATACAGGATGTACCAGAGCTAGCAGAAACTTGGCTGGTAGATTCCTGACTGTGAGTCTAAAATGTTCAAGCAACCACGACCTAATTATAATTACACACGTTTTCTATGAACAACTGACGTTTTTATTAAGTACCAACATAGCAGATCATATTAATATTCTACCAACCTAAAGATATTTTGTTCTTGAGTATTGCATACATTTTAATACTGATAATATCAATAGTTACGGTGATATGCAATATCAAAGTTTGATTTTTTTTTCAATATTTCTGACTTATTTTTTGCAAAAGTTGAACTATCATTACAGTAACTTATGTCGATTATGAAAAATTAATTCATGGTTACTTGAATATTTAGACTCGTAACATAGGCAGAAATCTACCGGCCAAGTTTCTACTGCTAGCTCTGGTACACCCTGTATAAGTATTCCATCAATTAGTAATAACTTTTTATTAAAAGTCCTTCGCGTGGTACTTAAGGCGGCACATTAATCGCAAATGCATATTTCGGCCCTTTTTTAACGAAAATGTGGGTTTTTAATATTCATTTATATCGGAATGTATATATACTCTAGACTGCATTTTTTTAGGTCAATAACTTAGATAGAACCTTTTTTATATAAAAGTAATAAACCGGACATTATTTACAATAATTAATAAAATATAAGCATTAATCGACAGGCCGCGGCCAACATTGACACATTTCATACTTTGGAATTTTTATTTTTAAATATCAATTAAGGTGTCTTTATTAAAAAAACTAACTTTTATTAAGTGAGTAAAGCCTCAAAATATGATAAATTGTTTAAAGTCATCTCTTTATATAAATAAAAAGCGTTAAATCAACAAAAAACGTAAAAATTGATTGCATATTTAAAACATTATAACTTTAATAATATTGAATATTTCTTTATTTCCTTAGTAAAAGTTCTAGATAATGAATATACTTTATACGTATAAAAAACATATTATGCGTACATATAAATATTCATTAAAAATTAGCGCTGCCCAGGACACTAAAAACGATTTTTTGGCCGCGGCCTGTCGATTTATGCTTATATTTTATTAATTATTGTAAACAATGTCCGGTTTATTACTTTTATATAATAAAAAAGGTTCTATCTAAATTATTGCCCTAAAAAAATTGCAGTCTAGAGTATACATTCTGATATAGATGAATAATAAAAACCCACATTTTCGTAAAAAAAAAAAAAACGCCGAAATATGCACTTGCAGTGAACGTCCAGCCTTAATTTATTTTAAAATCTTTTTCGTGAACTGTGCATTACGGAGTATTCTCCCCCAGTGCAGCGGAGTGAGCTGGGAGGCGCAATGGAGCCGCAGAACAATGGAGGATTCCTCAGACAGCCGGCCCTGGGCGGAGGGAGCCATCTTTATTCATATAATCTACTTTCACAATTGACCCGGGATCGCGGCTTACCACTGAATGCTCACTTACCGAAATGCATATTTCATCTCGCTAACTCTAGTTCAGCCTCAGGATTGTATTTACCGGGATTACCCTCTGAACGTTGTGAGTATTATACTCTCATTTATGAATGTATTCCTCGTACGACTTCTATTTCTATTCTAGTAATTTAAGCTATTAAGTGGGTTTTATTGGAAGTACCGTGGATGGTTATGGGGAGTGAATGGTACTCACCGCTTACCCAGGACCGGTATAAGAGCAAAAGCTTTCATATCGGTCCTACTCAATCGTCGCCAGGTTGAAATTTTTTTCAACTAAATTGCGAGTCGCGAGTTTAAAGTACGCTCAGGTCGCTTATACCTTTGCGGAGGGGCAGGGCCGCAGAAACAAAACGTTCACTGTCCCCGTCGAAGGAATCATCATCTTTATTATTTAAACAAACATAATTCATGGAAGACACATTTATATCAGATGCCGTGTTTATATGTAAAAATACATAAATATAAGAATTAGATACAAGAGTCATGTACAATGTTTATAAAGTAAAAGTACAAAAGAAAAGAAAATACAATTAAATCAGTGTTGTAAAGAGGAATACATGAGGAGAAAGAAAAAAGTAAATACAAAGATAATAAACAAATAAATAAATAGGAGGAGTGTATAGATAACTCCCATGACGGCGGCAGCGGATGGGCAGATGCGAGAGCCCAAGAATGCACACAAATTTGACAGTTGAGGAAAATGGGGCACCCCGACTGACCCGCGCAGGTCAAAGCCGCGCCGACAAAACTGTCGCGCTAAACTATCCTGCATGAAACATTTCGACAATGCCGCGACGACAAAGCCGCGTCGACACTGCCGCGCGAATCAAAATTATAATTTATTTTTTTTATAATTCAATTAATTTTATTTTGTGGGCAACCTATCAATCTTATATTACTACGCATCTGGACAATTTCTATTACCGGTACATAAAAAAAAACTATGTAAGGGATATTAAAAAACTTCGAATAACAAAAAAAAATACGAAAAGGAATCGTAAACATGAACAAACTTTATCGTGGAAAAATTAAAATAATACTTGAGGCGCGCAATGGCTGTCTTAAATGCTATTTTTATTCAAAACGGACCGGGCGATTGATACATACCGCAAAAAATACTCACCAAATAAAATTAGACCGGATTTAACCTACCCTGGCCTACTTTTTACTTATTTTTACTAATTCATTAATTTATTAAATACTTTTTACCAATTTTTATTTCTATTTCACGGCTTTGCCATCGCGACTTTGCCTGGTCACCGAAAATGATCATATTATTTATTACTAATTAAAGTTTTAAAAACACTACACGCATAGATTCACCCGAAATTTTAAATTCGATACACTTTTATGTCCCGCAGAGACGAACAAGAGCACCACGCCTTTTCCATTTAAATCATTACGGTAAAAACTGTATTATCAACAGAGTTCTAGATACCTATGACACGGCCTTTGCAGATCTCGGTATTTTATATTTAAGTTTTGAGCAGTTTACAAAACCCCTTACGTATAAACTCGCGCGGTGACATTTTTCTTCCCACACATGTAAACACACACACGAACACATAAAAATGCATACACACACGGACACATAAAACACACAAATACACACACTCACACAAACTCACTATTTGACATATTGTTTTTTCTTATTTTTTTATCGATCCTGGTATAATATTTTTGTATATATGTTTTCTTGTAATTGGCCCAAGGCTTTGTACATCAATAATTGGTTTTTTTTCAAGATTTATTAATTATATGGCTGTAAGAAAACTAATAAATGAAAAATAAAATAAATAAATAAATAATTTCCACGAGTTCGTCCTCTGCTACAATTAGCATCGTTGTCTTTTAATCATCAAAATTACTATGCAATTATGAAATATTTTTTTCAGAAACGGCTACCGATTAAAATGCCTTACTTATTGAAATCATTTTAATTTATAATCGAGTCATTATTTGAAGACGGGCGCCCTACAAATCATCAAGTTACGCCCGTAAAGTTGAGCTTAGATCCAGGTTGCGTTAATCACAACCCCAATAGCCAATTTTAGTCCCATATTTCTTCAATGATGGGTCATCCCTCGGCGGTAGGCGTGCCGTAATAAACTGGGGAAGCGCTTATGTTCGAGTCAGGGAGACGATTGATCAAGGTACAACTGCGGTATTAGAGGGGTTTTCCAATAAATTATTATTTATGCATATGAACGCGTCGCATAAAATCGTGTCGAATGTCTAGCACGCTTAAAGCGGCCTGCGCGAACGCGTTTCCTTTGCTCAGAGATGCGTGAATTATTTTAGGGAAATCGCTAGTCGTGTACCTTCTTCGATTATTATTACGTACTTCGTTGGAAATAAGGTTATGCAAATATATTATAAATTAAATTAAATCACCATTAAGATTTTTTTAAAGAAATTAATGCACTGTAGAAGAAAAGTGCTAATAAATAACAAATTTCAAATTAAGTAAAATTTCAATTGTTTCTGGCGGAGTTTAAAACGTTTTAGCTGATTAAATATTTCAACGTATCGATCGATATTGGGGTATTAAATGTTTGAATGACGTTTACGCGTAGTTCGACCTGGAGTCAGGCTATAATATTATATAATATATTAATCATTGGTTTGAATGGTCGTTTCAATTTATTCACCACATGTCTATCTCAGTATGTCTGTGTCGTTACGTTTGTATTTATTTGTTACATAAATATTTATCTCTAAATAGTTATGTCCTTGATCGTATATACATGCACCTGGAGCCTAGAGTCGTCCAAAGATTTAATGACGGAAAATTTACTGTTTACTTGGGATATTCGCTTAAACCATTTCATAATCACCGAGTCTTCGTAGTTTCTCCGCCAAATTATACTTTACATCACCTGTGTATTTTATAGATTAGATCGAACCCCCTGTGACCCAAAATTGAGCGTTTGCGCGGAAAATTATGCCATGGATATTTTCATGCTTACGCCATGGAAAGGGATTAGACCTTGAGTGACGTTGTTACAAAGACAAAATGCCTTCTGTTTTGGGATGTCATAAGTATGTACTTCATCTCACTCATCATCAATTTATCTATTTATTTTCAATGCTGTACATTATTTTAGGGTTAATTTTACAACGCCTATCTCACTATAAAACTCTTTGTTGAGATTGGCAAAATTTACAATCAAAACTTATCTAGATGCGAGTACACAAAATACAAATTGGTTAAAAAATATTATTCGTCGCCTACACTCTGCCACAAATAAACAAAGTGTACTTGGATTCTTGATTACCTTAAGGGGGAATATCTACCTACGAAGCTACTGCGAAAAAAGGCAATTTTTGTGAGTTATTTTAAGAAAACTTATTTAAATTATGGTATTGGTATTGTTTCTACATGAAAGTAAATACTTTTAAGAATATGTTTATAAAAAAATATTCAACATTGACGGAAAATTCTTGGGTTTTGTCGACAGTCGAAACAAAAAAGACCTCCTATTTACACTATAATTTAGTCTTTGATGTCGGGTTTTTTGAAAATATAGATTTTTGACGAAATGGCAGGCGTTTGAATCTAAAATACGTTTTTTAAGAAAAATTTCGGGTTTATTATGCCGATAAAAATCTAAGACACTTAAAAAAATCCTACGACAAAGACTATATAATTATTTATAGAATAACCACTAAAAATTTCAAGTTGATCGGTTGAGTAGTTGCCGAGCTATTTTGGTCACCAATTTTCAAAACATGATTTCGAGTTGAAGGCGTTTGAAAATTGAGCAATGAATTAATCGCGAAATCTTTCAACTAACATAAAATCATCGATTGCAGGTCCATAATACAAGTCCTCCACCTTGCTTAGAATTCCCATATCGTCGAGCACTCTTCACAAACATAACAGAAACAGGTCTCACGTTTCTATTATGAAAGAGCCCGACTGGCAGCTGGCTGCGTGTATCGCGGCGCCGTGCGGCGCGGCACGTAATCAACAAAGAGATGCCACTACTGTCTGCTATAACTTTGTTATTTTTTTTTTAATTTTTGCTTGAAATTGCAAAAATTTAAAAATCGATTTTTTCGAAATGTATAGGTAGGTATTCCCTCTTAATTTAATATGTTACCTGGCAAACGACATTCGAGTTGTCACTATGTCAGTTTGGATGAGAGTGTCTCAATAAATGGTCGAAACATCTCTCTAATCTAATTTTTAATAATTGTTTTTAAATTCTTTGGACACCTAAATTTTGATACAATTTCCAACATTTCGGGCCTTAGATACCTACGAATAATAAATTCGTTCACGCTATTGGGATTTGAAGAGAATCTAGCGATATTAATGAAATATAATTGCGAACAAGCTTTATTATAATATAAAAATTTAACAAATCCTAATAAACTTTACCAGTGCCGCCTTATAAGGGTGTTCCGTATCTCGACGTCAAGCCGAAATCGGGTGACAGGCCACGTCATAATAGTTATCAGAAAAATATAAAAAAAAAAAAAAAACAATCTGTCAAAACTGGGCAAAGTATTGATTTTGAATACAATACACAATACAATTGGTCAAAAAGTGACATTTTCTTCCAAGCTGGAGCAATTAACCAACATAGGTTATTTCTCTCCTCTACCTAGAATGCTAAACCAGTACAACGAGGTAACGTCATGTAACCCCAACATTGACATATTTCACATGACACAACCTCAGTTTAAGAGAGAAATTACATCGCTCCTGACCGAAAATAGTTTGAGCGTGTAAGACGGACTCTTCGGAAATCAACCTAAACAAAAATTTTATAGCCACAAAGCGCGGGTACACATTTTCTGACTTGGTTGACCTGGGAGCCTACATGCCTATTATGTCGTGCGGAGAATGTGAACTTCGTTCATCTTGCAATCACTTACTGTAGTATACTTATATTGTATAATGTATTAATGTTTTATTTCAATGTATCATCATAAACTGTAACTGTATTAATCACCTTGTCCTAAATGACTATCCATTAGGGTCATTCAGACCTGTCGACAGTCTTTAAATTAAAAAATAAAAAAAATATAAAAAAAATAAAAAATTGGCTTTGAATTTCGGACAAAAGAATTCAGGATTACATACTAATAAAAAAAATTAAGAAAAATAAAGATTTTTAGCAACAGGAGTGAAAAGACCGTCACAGGGTGTAGATTTTTTCGATTTTTTTAATGCTTATAATTTTTAAAACACGGCTTAGCTTTTTTTTTAAATATTTTCTGGTAACTATTATGACTTGGCCTACCACCCGATTTCGGCTTGACGTCGAGATACGGGACATCCTGTATATAATAAACTAAGTTTCCGGTCACTCAGTAGCGTTCAGGTTTAAAAAGCTTTTAATGATGCGATTAGGGGCCGGGCTGTGCAGCTAGAGGCAGACTCCCAAAGCGCGGGGGAGTGCTTTAAGTGCCCTAGTAATGTAAAGCGTAAATTATGCAGTTAGCATTTTTTTTCGTACGTGCATACGGGGAATTCAAATGAATTTTTAATGTTCCAGATTTCTACCTTGCCTTAGTGATTACATTAAGCAGGGGTAGGCAAGTAGGTGGCGAAACTGGAGCGCTACAGATTTTCTGCGATACGCTGAAGGATTTGAAAGTAGAATTGTTGTTTTTCTAATTCTCGACAACGTGACATTTTTATGACTCTATCTCGTCTAGTCTAGCTATGTATATTAAACTTTCATTGTCTCGTTATGGATGTATAAATTAATTCTTTTCATTCACAGAAAAATCGATAAGAAACTGTTGTTAAATTTATTTATTTTTATTTTGAAATACCTACTAGACATCTTGAAATTCAGCGATTAATGTACCTACCTACCGTTCGCGGAAATATTTTTTGTGATCGAAATCTATAAAATCTCATTAATGGAATGATACTGTTGCTCGCATTTTTTAAATCACTTTCCACGTAATTTATTTTTGTTAGACAATGTTTATAAAACTTTGTACAAACATTTAAAGGCAATTTGTTATAACATTAGAGAAATGAAAACTGGGTGGGTGTTTGAATGAGGCAGTTTTGAATTATTTGTTGAGAAATATTTATAAATATTAAGTAGGTGTATTTACGTTTTAGGGAAAGATTGCAACAGCTCGTGCTTAGAAGCTGCTGTATGTATGACAGATTCTTTGAAAACTCGTTCAAATCTGCACCAGGACAAGTTCTGGTTTCTGCTAAGAACGTTGTGCCTGGTTTACTCCGGGCGACGACACAGTGGATTAGGGGTGTCCACTTAAAAAATATATCGATATTTACAATTCGATATAAAATAACGGATCCCAGCATCGATGTTTATCGATATATCGCTAGAAAACATCGATATTTTTTCACTAACGAATACTTTCCACAAAAGTTTAATATTACCCTTTTCCAGTGAAACGCGCAAAGTTTGTGGTCCTTGATTCTGTACGTGTGAATGTAGAATCAGAGACCAGAGTAACATAGCTAAACTAGTAGTGTAATAATAGTGATTTTCTATGAGTGTTACTTGAATAGAATTGTACTACTAAGGTAGAGGTGAGATGACTGAGATGAGTTATACCTACATTTGTAAGTGAAATATAAACGACAAATTAATAGAAATATTTTATTTCATACCACAAAACTTCAAAACAATAAAAGAAAAAGACATATTTAGTACTAGCCTTAATACAGGTACCTGCAAAAACCTACTTTCACTTTACCTATTTAATACCAATGCTCTTTAGACAAACTTTACAAAAATAAAAGTTTACTTAATCTTTTACGTTTCATTCTATTTCTTTGTTGATTAACTATTTGAGCAGACTTTGAAAATAAACGTTAAGAGATTCGGCAAAAAAATAAAAAAAGCAAATATTCGTTGTTCTATAAATAAATATATCAAATACAATAAATATTTGTCAAAACATCGAATCAATCCGATATATATCGTACGGAAAACATCGAATAAATTCGGTATATCGATGTGGATGGATATGTTTGTGAAATAATATTTTTATTAATATAATGAATATACGTTGAGTGTGCTCGATATAATCGTTACGTTTCAGTGGAACAAGTAGATCGGAAATGTATAGGAGACAGCCACCCGCCCACTGGCTGGTTAGTAGCAGCGTCCCGGAACAGCCGGTGCCGTACGTAATGGATGAAACTCTACGCGCTGAAAAATTCAGCATCCGCCGGTTATTAATGTGGCAATTAATATTTTCGCCGGTGCGGGTTAATTTGGAGATGAAATATGGAGCTCGTTTCGCGAGATGCCGCTATCGATCGGGGCGGCTTATTGCAGTGTCAACCATGACTGATTGCTTTTTACTATATTCAATTATTTTTTTATTCATCTTATTTTTAGAAAGAATATTTAAAAATGCCACGATTCAGTTTGAGTTCGCCCATTTCCAAGAGTAAACGAGAGAATTGAATACAGATGTGTCGTGAAAGTATATCATCGTTTAAAATATTTTTAGGACTAGAGGTTTCAGATGTGAAAAAAAATTTATAAACAATTACTCTTTTTATTTTCACAATTGATTACACTTTTTATTTTGATTTAAAAAATTTCGAAGGAATGAAAATGCTAAACGGAAAATAAATAATTGGCTAAATTATATATCTTATCTTTTCGTTTAAATATTTTCGTTTTCTGTCTGTCCGTAACGTCTGTAACTTGTTGAAACTACGCTGGAATTACAACTTTTGATAATTGGAATGTGATACGAAATCAGCACGCTACAATAGTCGCCCCACCAAATTACACGGTCCTAACATTTTTATATTATACTGTCTTATTATATTTAGTTTTAGGTTTAAGCCAATTCAAATAATAAATTCAATTCAAAGAATAAAGTCGATTCAAAAAGCAAATGGTTTTTCAAGCAAACGAATTTTCAGCTTCAATTCCTGCAATTATTATCTACCGTGATTCTTCACGGGTGTTCGGCTGGCACTTGTAACAATTAGTAATGAAACAATAATAGCATACTTAAAAAAACAGGCTCTAATGTGAAGTAGTGAAGTATAAATGTTGAAACGCCAGAGTATTTATTTTTAGCGAAATTTAAAATAAATTTAATTTTAATAATTATTATTAATGAAATTCAAAATGAATTAAATTTTAATAAATATTATATTCAGTTCTGCGGGTTAACTATTTTTAAGTGTTACAGCTGTTTCGGCTTGCAAGGCCGTTATCAAAAAGCCAGGGTATTCTTATATGCCTTATATTGTGTGAGCGGTGCGTCCCATTCCGCTTACCGGGTCAGTCGTGAGCTTGAACTGCCCCAACTTGCCCCAACAATGCGCTCGCTCAATTTCACGCCCCGTTAAGGTTTTGGTCTTAGACTGCAATTTGCACTTATGTGAGGCCCCGGGTTCGGTTGTATTTTAACTCACTATTTTTAATTAACATTCGTTTATGCTTAAATAGGAGTATTTCCTGTTTCAATGCAGTTACTAAATGCATTAGATTTTGATTTAAATTCAGTGTGTGTTGTTAGCTAAATTTTATATAGAAGACTAGTCAATTGGTTAGCGTCTTTGCTAAGCCCTAGCAAATATTTATAATATCTTTATGGCGGTCTACGGAGAGGCGTACATGCGTAGAGCGGGCGGTTTGGGTTTGCTGGCCCGGGGTTCAAGCCCCATTTAATTGTTTTTTTTATCCGTAAATTCGAACGAAGTTACGGACATTACACGAAATTAGGGGACGGATAGACAGACGGACAGACTTATTTTTTTTAATTTCGGGCAGACGAAATTATTATGTTTTATAATTAAATATTAAACCATTTTTAGTACAAGACGTTAAAAATACTTTTTAAATGTGTTTTAAAAGTATCAATCTTTCATGCTTCAAAATAAATAAGAAAACATTATTTTTAAATTGTTTAAAAATTACTAAAAACCATTTGTCGAGCCAGCCTGTTATTTCTTATGTAAAATGGGACAATAAATTGTGACTAAGGCTCCCTATGACTAATATTGTAATTTATTGATAATTACATATTTAAATTACTTTTTTAAAGCACCTTTTTTAACTCTGCAGGTGCAATTATAGTGTAATCTCGGCGCATAATAATCGTAAAAAACAGACGAAGAAAGATACATGCAATTTTAAATGCATCGCATGGGAGGTGATTTTAAAATACCCCACCGATAAACCTACGTCCCTTTCCTTAATGTAATTATAATAATTATTGCGAAGCGCGCGCGCAATATGGTGAGATGAATTTGCGCGATAATGAAGAAGATGCACGGAGCACGACTCTACTTTTGTAATTTTAACGAATGCACTGGTGCATGAATTTGTTCCATTATCTGTACGGAGTGACGTCACATTGAATGTGGGACGAATGGTATCTGCTCTAATGAACGTCATTATGCACGCGGCGGCTCAAGGTGGAAATGAATGTAGTCAGTGGATGGACGTAGAGTACGCGATTAATATCATTTTTACCTTAAGTTTAAGCCTTAGTTTTCTTTGTAAGTTTATCATGAAATGCGATCGAAGGTGCTAGTGAGAAATCATAATATGATTGCGGTAAAGATGGCTCTCGTGATGCGTTGTTTTTACATTGCCAGCTTCTAAAATAAATGTGTTTTTTTTTAAGAAACAATGTGTACAGATTATTTTAGATTATGTTTATATTTTCTTACGTCAGATTTTTTTTCCCAGGCAAATATATTTCTTAAGTTTAATTTCTAGGTTAGAATATACGTATAATTGGAAATATGTCAAACTCGAACGCATACAAGGCCACGTATCATCTATGTGTATGTCCATAATATGATTGCTTCAAAAACGCAGTATGCATGCGCGTGGTTTTGCCATTTTCAAAAAATAACCAAATCGTATGAAAAGCAGCAGGCAATGGGCAATAGCTAATCGCATTCAATAATAACTGCGCAATGGCCTGTACAGTCAATTGCAGACACCAGTGGCCGCGTAGCGGGCACTAATGACGCGCAGCGGCCATTGGTGGAAAATGCAAAACAAAAAAAAAATCCAAATACTCTTACTTCTGACAAAACAACCGGCCCTAAAATGACTTATTACGACTATGGCCTTTGGCAATTGTACCGTTTGGATCGGTAGATAAATTAGCATAATCTCACCAAATGTTATTTTTGAACGATTTTTTTCGTTTTGCATTTGTTCAATATCCCAAAATTACAGGAATAGAAAAGGTCTTAATGTTTTAAAAGTATAAGGTATAGAACATGGATTAGTTTTTGATTATATCAAGGTGTCTTCCACAAAACAGACCCAAATTCAATAATTAATTGATCGTATCACCGAAGTGACTTAATTGTTTAATATATGGGCGCTCCGGGCCCGAGCGGCAGTCGGCACGGATGAAAAGTTACCCAAAGTTTAGACAAATGGGATTCGCTTAAGAAAACTGGATTCCGCCGACGAATAATGAGATATGTGTAGTTATCGCTCCGAAGCGAAACATGTCACAAGTTTAAATTAATTAATTTCGACTCGAGATGTCTATAACTTTGTAACTTCGTGCGGAGCTCGCCGCGTTTCAGTGTTTAAAATGAATCGCGGATGTAAACTTTACGGACCTCAAGGTAGCTCGTTAAGCTCATTTTATATTGCTCAGCGGGACGATTGCGAGGGCGCACGAGCGGAAGACTAGAAGCTTCGACAATCGCAGGGCGGCTACGAGGAAACTCACGTGCGTGTGTGCGAGGGTAGACTAATCCATTGTCTTTCAATGTTGGGCGTGATCCGCACAGTCGGACCACTCACGGTCCAGCAATATATTAACACACGATGAATAAAGAAATCAAGTCGTCGGTCACCAGTCCCGCAACAAATCAGAAAGGACTTAGTTTGCTGACAGACTAAATAAATCCCTCTATTCCACGGATTGCATTGTATTGACGGATTCCAAAGAATGCTTGAAAACGTGTGTATATTAATGTAACGTAATAATTGTTTAGGATAGTTATACACATATCACATCTACGCCTACAAAATCGTTTATTATATGATTTTTTTTATAAATAGAATTAAAAAATCCTATGAAACGTTTTGTTTTCGTAAAAAAAAAATTTTTTTACGAAAATGAAACATTACGCCTACGCGTAGTTCGGTTAGTTTGAGATATTTTATGCAGAGAAACTAATTACAAACCTGATACATTTTTCTCATTACAGTTTAATTACACTGTTCACTAGTTGTTTGGGCGTGTTTTAAATACAAATAACCTAGTGTAAATACAAGAACTTTTGCGGAACGAATACATTATTTTTTAACCTTAAAATGCAACGCAATGCAATAACGCGTGTCGCGCAAAGATATATTTGATACACATCAGAGCGAAGCGTGCGTTTCCTTTTAAACGTATGAATTTCGTTGATTTGTAATCTTTTGGTTCTAAAAGGACATATTTGATGTAGTAAACCAAAACGTTCATTCGTATTGTCAGAAATTTCTAAATTGAGAAACTGCCGCTGTTTAGGATATCATTTAAATTATGATCTACGTCCTTCGCCTTCGTCGTAGTAGATTTCAGTACAGTATAAGTAGTAGTACTAACCGTATATTGTAATTAAATGCACATATCCGAAGATATGTTAAAAATAACGTGGATATATTTATTTCCATCGAGTAAAGTGCAATGTGGGTAAGGTGCGTAGGAGTGTAGGAGTGTAGGTGTTTATGGTTCGCGATATTCAGTCATGTTGTGTAAAATGAATAATTGTTATTTACGACCGTTTGAGTGTGCACCGCGAGTGCGCGCTTTAATTACGCTTTCGGTAGCCGATAGTTCATACTGTTAATTCATTGGAAATGGAAAAATCAAAAGGGTATTCTCGTCATGCCGAGGGTTGCCAATTTGTAATTGAAAATCCGATTCCTGTATTGATTGTTTAATATTTCTCCGCCGCCTTATATTAATGTCGCAAATAGCTTTCATATTTTACGAGCTAACCGTGTTTTTATTTTGTTTCCGTCCCGAGATGCGGAGTATTTGAAACTTTGCCGCGCGGAAATGTCGAAAGTTGTCAAGTGCAAACTTCTCACCTCAGTTCTCGCTTCGGAACCGTGGGTATCGATACTTCGCGCCGGCGTTCCGGTAACTCGGGACATTGTTTCACTATTTACAGATATTTCACGGAGAAGTGACATTTATTTCCACTAAAACGCGAAGTTCGCCGTGGATGCCGCGAGAAAAGTCTAAAGAGTGGCGCTTCTGATAAAAGCCAAAACGGGTATCGAGGGTGAGCGAGTTTTCCGGCCGGCACGCGACGCGCGCAGCAAACTTAGCAAATTTCTCGCATCAGCTTGTTGGCCACGTTGTTAAGATCATGTTTATACGTTGTTTGCTCGCGACTGCCCCATTTTAGATAAACCGAAAACATTCTGAATAGTATCCAAATTCCATCCTAGGAAACGAGTATGCACAAATTGCAGATATTCTCAGCGTTAACTTAAGTCGTTACCGAAATCTCCTTAACGAACATTTTACCGTTTATCTATTTGATTCAACTTTGTTAATACATATATGAATACATGTCTTTGTTCATGCTGATGTACACTATATAATCGTCTTTACTTAATTTGGGATATATGTACCTACCTACTTAGCAAAAATATGTTTTTTTTAAACATTCTGTTACAGAGTATTAATTTGTAAAGAGATGAACAAAACTCCGTTTTTATGAAAGGGGATTGGATCAGTGAAGAAGAATGTCCCCCTTGCGTCTATTTAAGGCGCATTTTACATACGCATTATGTAAAAGCAAACAACAATACAACAATTATTATAAAAGATACTGTTTTATAAATTTCATATGTATGTATGTATCTAGATATGTATAAGATTTTTATTTTATTGTAATAGGTGTAAACCGTAGAAATAAAATAAATAAATTCGATTGATACTTCTCAGAGACGCCAAAAATTTTTTGCAAAAATGTTTTGCTCAAGCGATGATTTCTCCCTTATCACCTTTATATTTAGAAACAGTTACGTTTACATTTATAAGATTCCAGTACACAACAGTAAATGTACAAATTCCATACCAGGGAAACGAGACGCGAGATTGTCTCCCAGTTGAGAAGCATGAAAGGTTCGATCCCCATGAAACTGTTACGTTCCAGCATTTGATAAGGGTGTTATCATCCCGGGGGGGCAAGGTACACGCACCCTGCACGCGGAGAACTTATCTGTACCTACTGGCATACGTGACTAAACACCACGCTTTGTGTTAGTATCAAAGTTCACTTCTATCATCTACACAAAGCATATCAGATGTTCCAGCCCCGTCAATCTCACACGTGTCTGTTACATATTATTCTCAATAAATAGTTCAAGCTTTTGCGAATGTTTTCTTGTGAAGTTGAAGCACTGAGAAGAATAAGATCCTGATATCACCCCTGCTATCTATAAAACAATTTGTTCCACTTTATGGTGTAACGAGCTATACGGTTATACGGTGTACACAAAAGTAACTGCGCGTGCGGATCGTATTTATTCAACTAAAGACCACCCATGTTGTTCTCTCACCGACTTGCCCTCTGTACAGATATATTATTTATTAAAATAGTCTTTTAAATTGATATAATTTTCTTTTTTGATTTGAAACTCCTTAAGCCGCATTGCAATCTTCAATCGGTCTTCGAGGCCGTCGTTTCTCATTATGTCATATTGGATCATCAAGAAAATATCTTTAAATATTTTATAGAAAGACTGCTTTAGTGTAAATATTCACGCTCCTTACGCTATTGGAAATTGGAATGTTGTGAAATGTCTAAAATCTGTTTCATGATACGGAAATCGTGGATCCCAAACAAGATTTTATATGCATGGGAATAACACTCCTATTTGAGTATCTTATGTTTGCGGGCAAAAGGGGGTTAAATATATTTGTGGCATCTGTGTGTTAAAAGTATAATTGTCTTATATCAACACATTGAAATTTTCATAACTTTGCCTTGTTTTCTACGATATTTATGTTGTTTTTCTTTAGCACTCTCTATTGAAACCACTTTTATGGTAGGATAAAATTATTATGAAAATATTTACGTAATGTTCATTCGAAATAAATGTCTTCATTCGGTATTTTTTAATTATATGGACATCACTGTAGTGACATCCGCAAATTAATAAATCATATATATTCGTATATAAATATAAAGCCAAGCTTTGTAACCGACGGTTTCTTTGTAGGCAAATATAAAAAGAAACTGACTGAAAGGTGATATGAAAGGTGACTGATATCTTTACTAGGCTAAGAAGTTTCACTTTAATAGTGCGTAGTGTTACGTACGAGGTTTTTCTTAGATAGTTTGGCTCAGGTCCGTACAAAAGCTTTCAATTTTGAGTAGGTACGTAACCTTTTCCCCATTTTCTTCTAAAGATATCTTCTTTATCGGATAGTTTCGTTCCGGTGATCAGTGTCTCTCAAACGATAATAATCTTGCACACCTTTTTAGAGTACAACGTTTTAATTGATTATGATTAATAAATTTTATATTTTTTATAAAATAAAATGTGTGCTTAAATGTGGATAATAATTGTCTAAAGTATGTATACATGAAACTCGCCACCTTCCAGTACAATCTAGGCCAGAAAGGTCGTAAAAATACGGCCTAATACCCCAGAAGACACAAACCAGAAGATTCTGAGTGGCCGTGAAAACCTTCAGTACAATCTAGTTTTTCTAATTATCGAGCAATTTGATTCCGAGTAGTCACAGACAAAGAGCGTACGCAGTACATACATGGAGGGGTCGTGGATAGTAATTATTGTTACCTACATGTCACGGCTGATTGGATTTTCAAGAATATTGATTTTTAAAACTGTTTGGAATAAGAATACGTACCTAGCAACCACGAGCCACTATTAAATTGACATTTTAATTTCATTTGTATATCGGAATAAAAGAATATCGAGAATGGGCTCTTATAAAATGTGAACCAATATACAACCATCAAATAGTGCACCATTGTAGAGATTTCAGGAAGTTTGTTATACATACTTGGTAATCTAGGTTCATTAATTTTATGCATAAATAAACGAGGAGAAGAAACCGTGCAACACGGTATGATAGTTAAATCCGTAACTACGTTATTATACAGGTGGGCCGTTAAGTATAGCGAATTTGAAAAATTCACTAAAAACCAAGTGGGTAGTACTGAAATAAATATATATTTATTTATTATTTATTAATAATACACAATCTGATTTAGGCTTTTACATCATTTAAAAAACAAAGAAGCATAGCTATCTAAGTGCGTAGCAATAACATGACAAAAAAAACTAACCCATTAAAAACAAGTTTTTATTATACTTCCTTTCTCATTTACTACTGGAAACAGGTTTGGCTTAACCTACGCGTTGGACTCGAGTCGGGCGACGCTACTAAAGCGAGTAATAAAAAATTTCAAAAAATCCAAAATTGTACTATAATTTTTTTTTAACGAATAGATAATTTTTATCGTTGCCACGAGTCTGTCTGCAAAGTTTCAGTTCGATTGGATCACGGGAAAAGGGTTAAAAATCGATCCAAAGTTTTTTCGACAGGCAAGCAAGTCACTACGAGTTAAAAGAAAGGGAGTAAAAATGAAATAATATTAACAATATACATACAAAAGGTCATAAGAAAATATAACAAGTATTTCTACATATTAGAAAGTAGCAAGGCGAAAAGAAAATACAATATGTAAAAATAAGAAAATGATTAAAAAATAGAACCGGTACCCGTAGCCTTGAACTTTCTGATCTATGAGCTTTCACACTTTTACTAAGAAACTGATTTAGGTCATGTAATTTGAACTCATCTAAATGAACGCTGTTACTTTAGCAAAACCTTCGGACATATTTAGAGAATATTAGTTTCATATTTCTTCCATCACGTGCCGTACATTATACGGAAGTAAACATTAAAAGTGGTGAATTTTGTATTCGGCCACACGGACTAGCGAAACTGGAGCGCCGCCCCTGCAGGCCCGCGGCCATATTTTCTCATCTCCGCCTTGGCCAGCTCGTATTTAGCACGTGATAGCCTCGGAGCTATAAAGCTTACAGTTTTCTTGTGTCACTAGGAACGGAGCCGCGGAATGAGTTACCGCTTTGAAAGCGTCGCTTTTTGTGTCAACAAAAACGGACGGACAAGTCGCGCCGCGCTGTCTGCAGGCCCGCCCGCTACGCCGTAGAGGCCGTAGAGGGAATATTCCACGTACCGCGGATAGGCGGCACGCGGAACACGTGGCGTAGATGGTAACGTGAAATGTGAAATATATTAAGAGGCCCCGGTAAACGATTTTCGTATTTACTCTCGTAAACTTATTAAATCATTTTGCAAAACTCATATCTAAAAATGCTTTTAATCAGTTTTATCATATAGATACATTTACTCTTGAAGCATTTTCTTAAAAAAATATGAACAAATGAAGACCCCGTGGCAAGAAGTTGTTAACTAACATTCAAGTCATTTTGAGATAATTAGACATTTGCATTTCGCCTTTGAAAAATATGTTTTATTGCTAATTCAAGATTAATTTTTATTGATTTATGTCACTAAAGTATCAAAAAAGTATTGACAAAGTAAAAAAAAACGCATTAATGTACAAAAAAAAATATAGGTACTAATTTTCCCTAAAAAATGTAGTTAACAACTATTTTTTCGCCTCTGAAACTTATTTTTAGATAACTTATTTATAGAATAACACCTTTTTAAAATTGGTAAGACACGAACATCAAACAACCCTTCAAATGCTATCCGTTTTTACCATCTATTATCCAAAATTACAAAATACCTGGCATGTTAATTAGTAATACAAAACATGGTATGTACCATTTAAAATTATTGAAAAATAATATATAAGTACATATTATAATAGTCTTCAAATAAAAACAAATACATGACAATACTGCCAGAGTAAAGTTTATATTAACCATAAATATTCCAATCAAATTAAAAGGCGTGTTAATTTACGAATGATGGCATGAACATGTTATTATTGAAGATAATGTTCTTCCCATTAGTAATTGATATGATTTTTATCAAAAAGTGTAGTTAACATGTTCATCCCTATGATTTGAACATGTTTTAATTATTTTTAAGTTCTGAACTTATTTCCAATGGAAAGAGCGCACAATATTTAGTTTAGACGGCTTATTAACTCATTTTTGACAAAAATGTTAGTTAATAACTTCTTGCCATGGGGTCTTCAAATATATTGTTATAACAAAAAAATTATAATTCCGGAACACTATTTTAGTTTTCATGCAATAGAGTTATCTTTGGTACACTTAATCTCTATATTTTCCAATGAAGACCAAATATTTTATTTGCAAATTGATTAATACCGTTTGAAAAAGAAGTGGTGCTATTCAGACATTAATATTTTTCGACAAGTTGTTAAATATATCGTTTAAAAAAAAGACAATAATTAAACGTTATGTTTCCTATATTGCAGTATCCATAAAACCTTTAAAACATCGATTATTTTAATTAAATTTTACATGCGTAATAAGAAAATTTCACTGTCATTAAAATATTCAAAAAATTATACCTCATTCTCAAGAAGTCGAATCAATTAAATCGTATAGTCTGTTAAAAGATCTTTTTTTTCTTTCAAATCAGAAGAAGTCTGATTTGAAAGAAAAAAAGACTGTTCAACCGAAGTCTCATTTGCATTAACCACTCATTAAATTATCAACATCTATACGTTGTATCCTGATGAAGGGACCATTGACTACGAATCATATTAATAAATTAGTGGTTTTTATAAAGTGTTTTCTTGTTAATTATTTAAATAACATTACCACAAATTTGTGGTAAATGAAGTAATATTTAATTTTTTTATGGCGTTAACTCTGTGGTTGGATATAATTATTCATTTTATTCAATTAAAAACATTATATAAACCACTCGGAGCAATGTCTATCGGTTTCGATAACACTGTATCGAAATGGGGAATATTAAATAAATTTTACGAATAACCCATTGTGGAAAAAGACGTGGCGTAACATACGCGCAACTACGTGCAGTGTTGCGCCGGCCGTAAAGTTACTCCAAGTGGTCTTTACAAAGTTTTTAATTAATTAAAAATATTAATAGCTTTTAGTTACTCTTTAAGAAATGCCGCGTTCCGGAGGTTGGTATGATGAGTTAAATGAAGCATAATTTATCCAAACTGGACCACAAAACAGGGAAGCTAAGAGGGGAATAGTTTGGCCGCTTCGCTCCGTCGGATGAACGTACAGTTGGGGCAACTTTTACTTTGTAACGCCCGGTGAGAGGTCACTTCCGTAACAAGACTCCGTTTCATTTGTCAAACAGTAGCCCGGTGGCGAAACTGGACCAGTTTGGAAAATAATGAGCTTAAGCTACGATGCGTGACCATGCCTCAAAACCAATTCAGAGCGGTCAATCTACATCTAGTAGCGGTACGAGATGAAGCGGACACGTGTCTGGAGCGATCCATCATCCCGGTCACCTGTCGCCTGTCGCCTGTCGGCCTGCTCCTCGGGGCTGCGGGGCGGTGCAGCGCAGTGCAGCCATCCCCGTGATGGACGGCCCGAGGGCGGTCTCGATAATGAACACTATCGATCACACGAACCTAGATGTACTCGTCATCTCTGCATAGAATATGCTTTTCCTACATATTTATTCCTCCTTATTGTTCACAATCCCGTAACTACGTTCTTATACAGGCTGGGCCATTAAGGGGGGGGTAAGGTTAATTCGTACAAAAAAGGCATGTTTTTGTGAATTTTTTGTGACGACACAGTTAAAATTTCTGTATTAAAACTAATGGTACATTAAAGTATGACATTTGAAAAATATTGTGTAAAATTTTCATGAAGAAATATTAAAAAATACTGTAATGGCAGCAATTATTCGGACGTGTCTCGGAAAAAAGTAGAATTGCGGTGTCCATCATAACTTGGTGCTAGATCATCTAAAATCAAAAAATCACAGTTCATTCGTTAGATAATAGGTTTTCCCAGGTAACGCTGGGAGGGTTTTTTGAAATTTCAATTGTTCAATTTATTGGAACACTTTGAAGAGAAAAACGCGATTTTTGCTAAAAATATCGACTAATTTGTTATTAAAAAATAAAAATAAATAACATATTTGAAAAAAAGTCTCCAGCGTTACCTCGTAAATTATGTACAGAAATAGTGTTCAAAATTTCAAAAGGATCGGTGCAGTAGTTTTGAAGTTATGATGGACACCGACTTTGAAAACGTGAGATGTGGGGAAAACGCTCAAAAGTTTTGCACACTGTAAAATTCAAAATAAAACTCAACACATATTTTATACTTACACTTAATCGTCGATGCCATGTTCACACAGCAAAGAGCTTTCATCATCAGCACCTTTTTGTCCTTGTCTACGCATAACTCTTCCAATACAATAGCACGTCCGGTAGTCCTCAGGTGAGCGCGTCTCTTAGCTGCCCAAGCAGGTATAGAAAATCAGTCTGAGTATCGCTCAAATGTTCATATTTTCGTCAATTTTGCTCCGATTGACTTGAAATTTTGACACAATATTCTTGCGATGTTATACATTCATTTAAAAAAATAAAAATAAAATGCAAAAAAAAAGTTAAAAACCTTACCCCCCCCTTAAGTTTAGCGAATTTGAAAAATTTGCTAAAAAAACAAGTAGTAAGTGTATATTTATTTATTATTTATTAATAATACACGCTCTGATTTGGGCTTTTACATCATATAAAAAACAAAAAAGTATAGCTATCTAAGGGCATAGCAATAACATGACAAAAAATTAAATAATATTTACAATATAAATACAAAAGGTCATAAGAAAATATATCAATTAATATGTAGAAAGTAACAAGACGAAAAGATAATACAATATGTAAACAGAAGACACCAAAGAAGAAAATGATTAAAAAATAAAACCTGTAGCCTTGAACTTTCTGATCTGTGAGCTTTCACACTTTTACTAAGAAACTGATTTAGGTCGTGTAATTTGAACTCAGCTAACGCTGTTACTTTTGCAAAACCTTCGGACATATCTAGGAGAAGGTTTCATATTTCTTCCATCACGTGCCGTACATTACACCGAAGTAATCATTAAAAGTTGTGAATTTTGTATTCGGCCACATACACGTTAGACTAATGAAACTAAAGTTGACATGAATATGTCAACTTTGCAAAAATTTCCTGCTGACAATGCGTGTCTGAAAGGCGTAGGTCAATTTGACGCAATGCAATTTAGGCAATGAAAGAATTACAAAGTGTAGTCGCGAAGCGGATCCGAGTTCCCGTATTATAAATTGTTTATTACGAAATGCAAAGAGTGGAGCAATACATATGTATCCGAGTATAATCTTTACTTAAGGGGTTACACCACTTTTTTTTAACTTTATTTTATAGCTTGAAGTTATCAGAATAATTAGAGTCATAATTCATTTTAAAATTTCAAAAATTGACATCAATTGAGTTATAGCAATTGGAAGCTAGTGTGGGAGATGAAATTTTAAACGAATTACATTATTATTTTACGTCTTCTCGATACTCCGCTTTCCATTTTAAGTGGTTCGGGATGTAGAAATCAAACATTTGTTACCTGGATTCACAATTTTCTTATACCAACTTTGAGTTAAATCTCAATGTTGAAATTCATACTGAAGTTGAATATTATAGATACCTTTTATGTGTGCAATTTTCAGATTTTTCTGGTCCCCCGACAGACTTAAGCAGATAAAAATTGAAAAAACTTCGTTTTCAATAATGTACTCACCATTGAGATTTTATACACTTTATAAAAAAATCACAGAAATAATTGAGGCTGACAAAGTGTTCCTTCTTTGAGAAATTATCATAGGAAGATTGAGTACATGAACAAAAATATATATTATAATATAGGTATTTGTAGACCAAAATGTACTGAATACAATACAGTTTATTTAAAAAGCCTAGAATAACCCAGTGCTGAGTAATTAAGAAAAATATTAATGCCTTAAAATGCGAAAAACGGCGCTTGGAAAAATGCACGTCATTTTAGAACCGGGTACAATAAAAGTATTAAAAAATTAGTTTTGTCTACCAAAGCATGCACAGACAAAATATGATTTTTTCTGAGATGGTCAAGTAACCAGTGTTGGACTAATTTAAATGGATTGGTCCTTTAGTCATGTAGTCGTCCTTGTAACGTAAACAACAAAAAATGAAATTGTGGAAAAAAATGAAACATTTGTTATTTTGTATTTAGTATGTACTTGTATTTACACCGCATTATATCTAAAAATGTATTTTACTAGGAGAGTAATGGTGGAGGTATTAGGTAGGTAGAAAGTGATTTTTTTTTTAGTTTCTTGCGGTGTCGAAGTTAGAATAAGCTTTCTTAAAACCACTGAATGAATGGAACAGTCCGATGACCTTGGAAACCCGGATTCTAATCTTCCCGACAGTACCTACATTTGTTTCATTAACTCGCTAATATTCTTGACGAATATTCGAATGTATATCTTCGCAACGCTCATTTTAAAATGACATTGCGTCTTAATTTACTCGAGAAGTGCGTTCATTATCCATGTTTACATAATAATGACATAATAATGATCAAATGTATTCCCCTACCCGCTGGTATTACGGGGCGCAGCGGGCGTGCTTTGAAAACAAGGTAATTTAATATTAACTAATAATAAAATTACTAAGCAAAGAAACTTGTTTGCTTTCTCTTATTTTATGTTTGGAGGGTGAAACATCTATTTTTATTAATACACGAAATCAAAAACAACGCGCCCGCTTTCACGGTCTCACCGCGACTCTCGCCTCGCTGGGGGGGTGGCACCCCGAAGGTAGGAGCGCGCTGTGGACAGCGAATTTAATTTCATAAATTAAACTCTTCTTTTTCGTGAATCCAAATTTCTATAGCAATTGTCGACCAGCGAGCCTATCAAGTGCAGGTCTCGCGATTCGGTTCTAACAAAACCGACGTTTTTGTTTGCTGCGGCTACTTGCCGTACCAACATTTCGTATAGCGCCGGCTGCACACTGGATGCGTTTTCGTACGAAATTGAGTAGTACATATACATGCGAATACGCAAGTACATTCCTGACCTTCGAAGTAGTATTGAACATCGCACACTGTACACGATTTAGTAGTGCGTGTACGCACGTATAGATGCGACGTCCGACACGATCCGGATTTGTTCAGAAATGTTTGCGATTTCGTACGACGGATATTGAAAAATTTGTCAATTTGATACATGACCACAAATGTTTGTAGGACCAAAGTGATTCAACTACGTGACCATCAGCGCAGATCATGGCGGAGAATCTCTAAAGAACTAAAAATATCTGTAAGTTAAATAATTTGGTTTAATGAAGGTGAGGTATTATTATGTACTTCGAACAAAAAACTTTTAAATATTTCTCCGACGTTGTGAGCTCTCGTTGCACTTCTATTCTCCCCAGCATTTGTGAATCTATTAGGTAGATGAATTTGTCATGAAATTTGTCATTATTTAAGTCTGCCATAATAGAGTTTTCCAGAAGATACAGATTATTCATTTGGCACAAACGTTATTGGAGAAGTGCGAAAAGTAACTGATCGTTACCAACGCAAGACGCAATCAATGTGCGCGCTCAATACGTACGAAAATAATCGTACGAATACGTACGTAATAATTCGTATCCAAAGTGCCGCCGGCCTAACGTGAGAATAAACATAACCACCTATACGTCTTAGACACATACAGCGAGGAATAAGTTTTATCCTACGTATTGTCATCGTTAGTGTAATATTAGAGGCTATCTATCCATCTAATCCGCCATTTCTATCTTTTTGTTTTTACCGTTATGTGGAATATACGACAAAACGTATTGCACCAGCTTAATGAATATATTGTATGTAAATATCTACCTAGTGCTCAGATCACCTATATAATATATAGACATGACCAAAAGTACATTTATCTGGTTCCACGATTGTTTTTCAATATAATACACACACCTAAATGTAAAAATACTTGTCACTAAAGCGTGCCGAAGACACTTGTAATTGGGATAATGGGCATAGTCTTCATTTATAATGTTTTATTATTAAGAGTAGGTATCATGTACCCATTACCCTGTTAGTGTCTCTAATAAATACAAAAAGTAAAAAATAATACCTATGACCTGTCTAAAGAATTATGAAAAGATCAAACTAAATCCTCTTAAAAAGTGTAATGTTGCTTGTTGGTCTTGTGGTTAGGACTTTCACCTCGTGATCCAAAAATCGCGGGTTCGAATCTTATTCCAGACCAGCACGTTAATCCTATTCTCATAGCACAAGCGTTTAGCTTTGTTTGAAAATAGTAAGAATATTGATGTGACACGTATTCCGTGTTTGCATCTCTATTTAAAAAAAAAATGTTCTAGGTCGAGTTTTATTACAAAAATACGTTTTTACTTGAAGAGACTTGGTTTGGGACGAACATTTGAAATTAAAAAAAAAGACTATTGGTAAAAAAAAATACGTTTTTTTTACTAAGAGGCTTAATTAACTATGCAAGAATAAATACTTTTACTGCAATATGCAGTGTCTTTTATAAATACGAGGGGGACGTACTTCCGCTATGTCCCAATCCCAATGAAGGGATTTAGATCTCTACAATTTTGTACCATGTGACCTAGAGTTATCTTTGGAGAGATATGAATTTAATGATGATGATGACACGATTTTTGGCAGTTCTCAAGTAACGTAGATTTACAAAAGAATCACGCAATCCCTCCCATGTTTACAGCATCTTCGGTCCGCTGAGACGTTTTCCGCTTTCTTTTGTCTGGTTCTCGCGCTCCTTTGTTTTCCTCCAAATTCAATTTAAAATCCGGCTAACAACCTGGGCCCGGGGACCGGCAATTAAGATAAAGGTCGACGGGTGGCGTGGTGGGGGAGGGAGAGGGGGAAGGAGCCTCCTCCCCGAGGCGCAGCGGCAATAAATCATAGCCCCACTTTAAGGGACGCCGCGATGTTTCATTTCTTTCTGCGAGTCACTCTGTTTAATTTATTCGGGGTTCGGTACACGTGGAGGGTACATCCTCGTGTAAGTTGTTCGTTTAGAGGTTTTTAAGAGAACTTTAAAATTAAATAAAGCGCGTAAAAATGTAATGGCCATGGTGTTGGCTTCGTTGGAAAGAAAATTTTACGCCATAGGTGTTTAAAATATGGCTTCGATACCACGATTTTCAGAATGAATTTGCGCAATCGCGAGCGCTGATCTGCTGTTGAGCCAAACTGAGCATATGCTATTTTATTTTGCTTTTAATTTGTGGTTATTCATTATGAATGTAATCAAACGAATTAACTTAGTTTATCACCACTTAATTTTTGGTAAAAACCGACCGGTTTCGGAAATAGCGTTGCTTCGTCACGATACACTTAATACTAATTAAACTTTACAAATTATGGGCAATCATACCTCGGTATCAAGTGTCCAAATGGGGGTACATAGTGGGTGGTGCGAAAGAAACAGGTGATAGGGTGAAAGGGAACATACTCAAGATAGGACTGTAAGTTAGATTTGTAATACATTCGTTATTATTTATGGATTTCTTAATTTCTAGGCATAATTATAATTTTTTTTCAATGGATTCAGCAACATTGTAGATTGACATTTAAAAAAATATTGATTATATTATTTGTATATATCTACTTCTTTTATTTGATTAATTACACCAACATGTTTCAGAAAAACCTTTCCACCGTCAGGGTGTTGTATAACTAAGTATAAGTACAAATAATATAATCAATATTTTTTTATAATTATAATAATTCAAAAACTTGATAATGTGTGCAGTTCTTACGGTGGATTGGTGATTGATTTCATTTTGTAAAGTGATCACTTATGCCAGCTCAAATATTAGGTCCTTACATATGAAATTGGCGTTTTGCCGTACTGGCAAATTTGATCTCAAATATCTTCTCTTTGGTTAGGAATTCCAAATCCAAATCTATACAGCTATTTACTCATGTATTTGTGTTTTGAAAATTATAATTCATTTGTTTTTTCCTAAATTGTTTTTTTCTTTGCGTCACTCAGTTTACAAAATGAAAAACTTGAAATATCGCGTTATTTACGAGTACGAGTTCCACCGTGGCACCAGTGCTGCAGAAACGGCTCGAAGGATTAATGATGTGTATGGCGACGGTGCCGCAAAAGAAAACACAGTGCGTATTTGGTTCCAACGTTTTCGTTCTGGAAATTTCGACCTGCAGAACAAGCCCCGTGGACGGCCGGAGACCAAAGTTGATAATGAAGAATTGAAGGCTATTGTGGAAGCGGATCCATCGCAAACCACATCCGAGTTAGCTGCAGGCTGCGGTGTTAGTGATAAAACTGTTTTAATCCACTTGAAGAAAATTGGTAAGGTGAAAAAGCTTGAAAGGTGGGTACCTCACGAATTGAGTGAAGCAAATCAACAAACGCGCGTTGACTGCTGCGTTGCATTACTCAACCGGCACAATAATGAAGGGATTTTAAATCGAATCATTACCTGTGTTGAAAAGTGGATCCTGTACGATAATCGGAAGCGCTCATCGCAATGGCTGAACCCTGCCGAACCAGCCAAACCATGCCCCAAGCGAAAATTGACTCCAAAAAAGTTACTTGTGAGCGTTTGGTGGACTAGTGCTGGTGTCGTTCACTACAGTTTTCTTAAATCTGGCCAGACGATTACGGCAGATGTCTATTGTCAGCAACTGCAAACCATGATGGAAAAGCTATCTGCTAAACAATCGAGGCTGGTTAATCGCTCTAGGCCACTGCTGCTTCATAATAACGCTAGACCACACACTGCACAACAGACGGCTACCAAATTAGAGGAGCTTCAATTGGAATGTCTAAGACATCCACCGTACTCTCCGAACCTTGCCCCGACAGATTACCATTTTTTTCGAAATTTGGATAACTTCTTGCAAAGGAAAAAATTCAACTCTGATGGGGCAGTCCAAACCGCCTTCAAAGATTTTATTGATTCTCGTCCGAATAGTTTTTTTAGTAAAGGGAACGATGAACTACCTATGAGATAGCAAAAGTGCATAGATAGCAATGGTACATACTTTTATTAAATAAATATATTATAATAAAAAAAAATCGGCTTTATGTTCCTCCCATACTAAACGCCAATTTCATATGTAAGGACCTAATAGGTCATAAGTCCGCGGCCACCCTACAAAGTTTCGTACACGTTTAGCACATAAATAGTTTCGTATCTGTGAGATTTCTATAATTTATCTTAATTCTTAACAATGCATTCTCTTTCATGTCATTTTTTATCTACTTTTAATTTGGGTTATTTATGTCGAAGAACTATAATCCCTTCACTTTGATACTGTTTAAAATGTTGAATTGGGACGTTATTTGTAAGCTTTGCGAAATGTGTGCACCACGGATGCATTTAACTAATTGATGTGTTGTTTTATTGCAGCCCGAGAGATTGAACGTGTTCAAGAACAACCAGGAGAGCTGGGACTACACAAGTAAGTGTTGGCGCCGCATCCCCTCGTCGGTTCAACTATAAACTCTTTTTATAATAGCTTGTTGGATATATCATTTCAACCTGACGAGTGCCGAACAGATGCTCGACGAGTGATGATGAATGGACGTGGAAAATGACAGAACGCTCTGTTGGCACTCGAAGGTTTATTTTATTTGTGTAATTTTTTTACGGTTTCGACGATACGCTGACGAATTATATTATTTTACGTAAATTGAATATTAAAAGTAAACAGCATGTACCTAGTTCGTTACCCTTTGTTGTCATCGGATTATTTTGTTCCTGTGTGATATATTCTGACTTGATTTGATTCGCATAAAAGGATTCTGCTTCGATCAAAAAATCCGAAAATAAGTGTACTTCACTTTAGTTCCTCTTGTAGCCATTTCGGAATATTAGCATACAACTAGCCGTAAACTCGTGAAAAATCAGGGGACATAATAATAATCAATGACGACCCTTGCGTGTCACACTCTGGCGTCTGGGTCTCATTAGCGACTAGTCATTATCAATGTTGTTGTTGTAATTTCAGTGAGCTAGGGACAGAAAGACATTCGAAATTACGATACTTGATAGTATCTAAATTTAATAAATACCTGTACATGTAGTTAGTATAAATTATATTGTGATTTTTCAATGGTGTTTGTTTTAAATTTTTGCTGCACTTTCCACATTTTTTTTTCAAATAATCGTTTTATTTACATGTACTCGTATATTAATATATACCTAATTAAAAATAAGTCAAATGTTTTATTCCTTTTTTATTAGAATTCGTGATTGCGCCCTTCCGTATCCTTTTGAAAGAAGCAATGGATTCCCTCTTCATTGAAAGTTGAAAAAGTTTCAACGTTGAATGAACGAAGAAAATTTTTCCAGTGTCGCATTAGTTAAATAGATTAGGGCGCCGTGCTCGGGTAAACAAACTTTATGTGGAGAGCTGCGGCTGAATAATGAAAGAATAAAAATGCGATGGTCCAGCCGACTCGAGGAGTTATAAAACGTATTTTATTATTTGTTTATAGACGTAACTGGCAGGAATCCAGGATCCTAGAATTAATTTCCACATCGCCCCAGCTCCGCTTTTTTCTTAAGGCCGCGGGACAAATTGACTCTCAAAGGATATTTTCAATTAATATTGTTTTGTTTATGAGTATACTCGTCGGCACACGGATTTTATATTTATTTATGAAATTAATATAATTGAGGTTAGTGGCAGGACGTACGCTAGTCTTATTTGTTAGACACAAGCAAAACGTTTAAATCCGTAAAGTCGACTTACGAGGGTTACTCCACTCTGATAGATATTGTGTGATTTTATTTTTTGATAAATTATTTTTACTTTTTTTATTGACCCTTATTATGATACTAAACTTTTTTAGCGAAATTTAAAATAAATTAAATTTTAATAATATTATTATTAAGTTCTACGGGTTAAGTATTTTTAGGTGTTACAGCTGTTTCGGCTTGTACTATTTGATAATGGCCTTATAAACCGAAACAGCTGTAACACCTAAAAATACCCAACCAGTAGTAGAACTGAATAATAATATTACTAAAATTTAATTTATTTTAAATTTCGCTAAAAATAAATATTGAGTTCTACAAATTAAACACAAAAACCATAAAAAAAATACTAAACAATTATTTCATTTTTAAAAAATATGGCGGCGTTCATATCTACGAGTATGTAGCTTCTCCTTTGTATCTGACAAACAACTTTCTAGACTAAGAGCCAATGAACGTCAAACTTACGTTATAGTTATCAAACCTGAAATATTTTCTGTAGACGAACACTATATTAAGAAGAAGGTTTGGATATTATGACTATTGAGTTCGGGGATTTCGGCAGATAACAGCAAATATGGGCACAAAAAAATGAGTAAATAAGACGTAAAGAGAACAAACCTGATTTTTTATACATTTAACGGGACAGTACTATAACCTCGTATTAATGATTGCCAGACGCTTTTCGCGGGTCATTTCTATCACCAGACGCTTTGAGGCTCTATAAATAATAATGTCATTTACGAAAATTCGGTAAAGAAAACCAAACGGCAGAATTGCCAAGACGAATAGGGATGACCTGTTTTTGGCAAACTCAAACATATTTTCGACAACATAGAGATCCCAATTAGCTTAAAGAGAAAAAGCCTTTGAATCATGCATACTGCCAGTGATGACATATGGAGTGGAGACGATGGCTCTTGCAAATAAAAGTGTAGGAAAGCTCAAATGTACGCAACGATCCACGGAGAGATCCATACTTGCCTAAGAGATAGAATAAGAAACGATGTGAGCCTAAGCGATAATATACCAAATAATATTACAGTCGTGTTTTATACTAGCCTAAGAGATAGAATAAGAAATGATGAAATTAGGCTCAGAACCAGAGTAGTAGATATCATAGATCGTGTAGCAAAGCTAAAACGGCAATGCTGATGCTACAAGATTGACTGCCAGAGTTCTGAAGTGGAGACCTTGGGAAAATAAAAGAGGCGTTGGAAGACCTCAGAAGACATGGGCCGACGATATAGCCGCCGTGGGGGGGAAGAAATGGCTACATCTAGCAAACAACAAGAAAAGATGGAAGAGGCCTGTATCCAGCAGTGGAGAGATGAAGGCTGGATAAAAAGAATACACGTGCCAATAAAAAAATATTGTCTCTTTGTTAAAAATTATTCAATTTCTAGCTAAATTTTAATCCCCTAAGTTGATGTAACCCCTTTAATTAATTGTATGAAAATATAGGTTTAAATATCCATTGTTATACACGTTTTAATAACTTTGGTACAGTAGCCGGCAAACATCTTGACATTTTACAGCGTAGTGGGGGGAAGTTTGCGCATGTACCATTCCACCAAAGAGACCCAAATTTTGTCTTCTGCGCATTCCCCCACTACGCCAAAGAATTTCAAGAAGTTTGCCGGCAACTGTACTACTGATATCCTCAGGAAATTCAACCTCAGATATTGTTTTAAATAATGCTTAATATAAATGCGGTGCTTGCGAGATACAATTATTTGAATTATTAAAGTAGATCGTCATGTGCGAGTTTTCGTGACATTATTCCAATTCTGGTGTATGTATGAGTATGCCATGATGATGATGGTGCCACTTTGGTGCCACGACCGCTAATCGTGTGTTCCATAATACCCCGCACCGGGTACATTGTATGTTAAAGGTTTATTACACGAGTGTTCGCAATTATTTCATATAGCCTTAATCCGTTTAGTATACAAGTCCCGTTCAAATATTCCTTCCCGTCCCGCTAATTGATCTGCGGATTAAACCCAGAGCCGACTCTGTATCGGGACCGGTCCATTCACTGTCTGCTCGCTCCCCTAATACGCGACACCCTCGTTACTACATAAACTGTTTATTTAAACTTTAAGCTTTCATCAGATAATTCCCCTAACTCCTTCCGCAAGAGGGCCAATTTATATTAGACCCTTCAACCACTTTAGGTGATAGAATCAAAACATGTTCTGTAAATGGATTCCATACAGAAGACCAAGTGGGTAGTTTGAAACCGAGAAGTATTCGCAGTGTCTATTAAATTATTTGTCCACAAACTTTTGAGTTGCCCGAGTGTGGCACGCAATCAGCGTACGGCTCATGTGACACGCAAGGGCCGTTATTTATTATTATAAAGTCCCGTGATTTTTCGCTTGATGATTATATATTTTTTTTAAATAGAGATGCGAACACGGAATACGTGCCACATCAATATTCTTACTATTTTCAAACTAAGCTAAACGCTTGTGCTACGAAAATAGGACTTACTTGCTGGTCCGGAGTGAGTGCTAACCCGCGACCTTTGGATCACGAGGCGAGAAATCTAACCACAAGACCAACAAGTTAATTAATTAATTAATCATGCAAATAAAATATGTTATTATAAAGTGATTTTGCGTTTATTAAAGAAGGTATAGTTTTAAATTTAACTGTATCAAGCTTATACAATATTTCTTAGATAAGCGAATATTTTCTTAGATAAATATTAAATTATTCATTATTCTAACATTAGTAGTTTTCGACTTTCGGAAAACCTATGATAGTTATAAATTTTCATATATTAGATATAAAAGTTCTCCACGGTAAATATTTATTTGTGTTTTGATATCATTAGTCAACTGATGAAATCTCTATTCAGGCGACAGAAAATTGTTTTTGCACCGTTTGTCAGTAGACAGACTCCCACCGTAGCGCTCGAGGCAAATACGAGTAATCATGATTTTGCTCTCCGAATACAGATAGATGAATATACATTTTCCTCCCAACTAGCGTGACAAGTCATGGAATCCATCTTATTATGGGTCATCATTGTAATGGAATCAGAGGGAGTTTCAGCACACCATTCTCATGCACTTTTCAAATTAAAAGTAGTAAACTAACTAACCATCGTGCCGTTTCTCCAAAAGGGTAGGCAGAGAGGATAGAATGCCGTATTGTTCTATCTTGACACACCACTTTTGCTTCGGCTATTTTGATACATCTTCTCAAACTGCGTACGTTGTTGAGGGTTTTAATAGGGCATATTTGTAGTATTTGATTGTGCCAGGTCTTTCGTGGACACCCTCTATTTCTGCAGCCTTCAACATTCGCCTCATATGTTTTTTTAACCATCCTTTCCTCGCACATTGGTTCCACGTGATCAAACCGTCTCGATCCTTTCTTTATTCTATCTACCACGCTGCAACCAGCATTACATTCACTACTAATTTATTCCTTCCTTACTCTATCGTCCAAAGATTTTCCACTTAAGCGCCTTAGTGACCGCTTTTCCACCGCATTTAGTCTGCTTTCATTAATTTTAAACCAATTCCAGTTTTCACTTCCATACATCAGAATTGGCACTCTAACGCCATTATGTACCGCTAGTCGTACTTCCGTTGACAGATTCTTACTGGCCACAATTGCATTCAGAGCGCTATTTACTTTGTTTCGCGCAGTCACTCTCTTTTCGATATCGTTCTCAGCCTTGCCGTCTCTATTAAACATACCTACCTTAGCCTTACCGTCTCTATTAAACATACCTACCAAATACACAAATTCACTCGTTCATTTATCCTAAGCATAAATGTTTACATTTACATCACACTTGGTCGCTCTTTCGTCTCTTTTGAACACCATCACTCTCGATTTGCTGATATTCATCACTCTCCATGCGTAATCGGACATCCTTGAGACCAGGCACTGCAGAACAGCTTCACTATTATAGCTAGACCGCATTCAAAATAATGTGCGCAAAAAATATGTGTGTTGGTTATGACGCAAAAATTGAACAAAAAAGAAGTTTTTATAGTAAGTAAGTAAACGTTTTTAAACTAAAAAATATATATTTATTTGGAATATCATATTGAGGCTTGCCAGGCAACTTTCCCCCGCTTTCTTCTTACCGGACAAAGCTAGCTAGCTATTAGCTCTTTTGATTGTGGTCGACCTATAGCCACTAATACTCATCGTCTGCGTACAGAGGCAGGATATGGTGATGGTATTCTCGCTCCTACTTCTAGTTCCTTCAGTTCTTCATACGTGTACAGGTTGAAAAGCCACGGTGGCATGAGATTAAGTAGTAACCATATTAATTAGGGCTCTCCGTATTATTATTTTTCCAACTAATTACTAAACGGAGGATTAGAAAAATGTTATTTAATGTAAGAAAATTAAGCGTGGAATATGTACCATGTATGTATTCACTTACCATTTAGAGAAGTTGTCTTGGCTCTCTCTGATCTCCTCCGTATCTTGGAAAAAGGACAGATGGTCAGCGCACTGCCCAACTCCAAACCTCCTTCCGTCTTGTCAGCCAGCTGGCAACCTGAGCGCGTCGCACCAGGAGGATGCGGGTCATGTATCATCGCACCATGTCATGATTATTATAATCAAAATATTAATACAGTGTTGACTAGATAAATACATAAATAAATACTGTATAGGTTTCGTATTTTTCTTTACTTAACGCGCAGTCTGTACAGGTTTTATATTATTTTTTACTTATCGCGCAGTCTGTACAGATTTGATATTTTTCTTTACTTATCGCGCAGTCTGTAGGTGCTTTATATTATTCTTTACTTATTGTGCAGTCTGTGCAGGTTTGATATTTTTCTTTACTTATCGCCCAGTCTGTACAGGTTTTATATTATTTTTTAC
The DNA here is from genome assembly GCA_016648135.1 of Agrypnia vestita. Taxonomy (NCBI): domain Eukaryota; kingdom Metazoa; phylum Arthropoda; class Insecta; order Trichoptera; family Phryganeidae; genus Agrypnia; species Agrypnia vestita. The sequence goes on from JADDOH010001248.1 coordinate 323,116, forward strand.
TTATCGCACAGTCTATCTGTACAGACTGTGTGATAAGTAAAATTCATCAAATACAGACTGAAATCTGTATTTGATATTTTTCTTTACTTATCGCGCAGTCTGTACAGGTTTAATATTTTTCTTTACTTATCGCGTAGTCTATACCTGTTTGATATTTTTCTTTACTTATCGCGAAGTCTGTACACGTTTTATATTTTTCTTTACCTATCGCAAGATGCGTGCAGTCAATCACGAACACGCACAGAAGATTGATCACTAAATTGCTGCGAGGAGATGTGGTGTGACCATAAATACAAATGCATGATCCAATTTTTCAAGGACTCGCCGTTTCTGTACTAGCCTGTAACTAGTGTTCTCGTAATATAATAACAACAATAATGTAATAATAGTCGATTTAAGAATATTATATGAATTTAATTTAACATGCACATACGTTCTTATATTCAAACACGCTCACACACATACACATACACTTATACTTATCTACTCTCTCGTTATATTACTTCTGCCTTAATTTATATTATTATTTTATTTTATTTTAATGTAGTTCTGTTAATTCTGTCATGACTTGTATTATAATATAATTTACACCTACATCTTATGTACTTATAACGCTGTTGAATTCCAAATACATAAATGAAGATTGCAGGTACGTTATGTGTGTAATTAGTGGGCGGAATGCCTCGTAGACTCGTCGTCTCGAAGTATATTCCCGCAGCTGCCTACGTAACATTGCGCCGACCGCAGCTAACTGGAAAGTTTCAGCGTTCAAAGCGGCAGTTTCTCAGATAAACTTATCAAAAAGGAAGTTTACAAGTCTTATAAATGAAATTATCGCTGTAATGAAAACGTTTAATGAAATGAAGCTGTCACGCGTTACGCCGTACTGATTATGAGCCTATTAGCCTAGTGAACTAGTGCGATACGCCGCGCAGGTTCGGTACTGTTGATTTCTGTTTCACACGTACAGACTGAAGACTGCAGATAGTTCATCTCCGATATTCAGCTACACGGCGTAAACTAAAACATTCGTTACTTATTATTGTCGCGACCGAAATATACAAAAAGTAAGACAAAGAGTAGCTTGTCGGTCTCGCCTCGTGATCTAAAGGTCGCGGGTTAGAATCTCACTCCAGACCAGCAGGTTAGTCCTAATTTCATAGCGCAAGCGATTAGCTTTGTTTGAAAGTAGTAAGAACATTGATGTGGCACGTATTACGTGTTCACATCTCTATTAAAAAAAATTAGATTAGAGACTGTACATAACGTGTATGTTTTTTGAAGATTGGTATCGTGTCGCTGTATCTGAGATGCCGACAGTGCTGTACAAGATACCCTATTCAGAGTATCTGGAATAAAAAATGCAAGATACTTTAAAATCAAGTATTTTAAATACCAGACACAAATAAAATACTGGAATGGTATTTGAAATACTAGATACAAAATACGTATCTTCCAAATACTTTTTAAGGATAAAATTCTTTTGTAAGAAAATACATTTTATCGAATGTAAGTTTATTTTTTACGTGAATTATTTACGAATAAATCGCGCAAATGTGACAAGATAAAATATTATATTTTTAATGTTTTAATTGAGACTAAAACCAATTCATCAAACATTTTATCACTCATTTTTCTTCGATGAGGTCTCATTATAGGTACATCATTGGAAAAAAGTATCTTAGCAATCTTAGTATTTACAAAATAATAAGATACCAAAAGTATGTATCTGTATACAAGATGAATATTCAAAAAAGTACTTCGGATAAAAGATGAAAATACGTATTTTGCATCTTGTATCTGTATTTCAAATACTTGTATCTTAGATAAGTCACATCTATGGGTGCCGAGAATCGAATGACGCACTCTTGGAACAAATCATTCTGGGCCAGTGACCTGCGCGTGCCCAGGTATTGTCAGCCGCGATAGTTGGCGCACAAAACTCTTCCTGCTCTACGGAGGTCCGGTACTCTTTGTTCAATATAAAAACAGATGCGCCCTTACTATATCCCGACTAAGCTCTGCGCTTGTGATACGATTGTGCCGTCCTGGGACGAGACTCGAATCCCCCGCCCACACTAGTATTTAATTTGATGGAAAGGATTTTACAAAAAGGTGCGTTTTAAGTCTTTTTTTAAAAACTGTTTTTGATTCGCTGTTCCGTATTACGGAGGGAAGAGAGTTTCACGCCTTTGGGCCTGCCACCGCAAATGCCCGTTCACTAAACTTAGTCTTCTGGTTGTGGGTGGTCGGTTCTACAACCCTCCCTGCAGCTGAAGTACTGATTGACTGTAGTCTATCCAGCTGGAATTTTGGAAGTCCAGCATAAATGCTATTACAGTAGTCCACACGTGACACCACAAAAGCATTTATGAGTAAACGGGCGGCTTCAGATGACCGTGCGAATGTCTGAGTGCTAGATCGACAGGTAATTATTTTTATAGTCCTCAGCATATGATAAATTTATGTATTTTTTAAATGTTTCTTCGAAAGATTGCTACTAGCATTTATTTTCTTCACATTATTTCTCGCAAGGAAGATGCCGTCATCACTGAATGGTGGTTTCGTTTCATCTGTGTCTAAAATCTTAATCAATTGTTTACCTTTTAAACCAAACATTTGAATGTGCAACCTTCGTTATTTCAGTTAGCAGTGAGAACTTCGAGAATCGTATCATAATTTCAGGACGCCAATGATGGCATAGGTTATTAACCCTCATGTTACCACCCGGGTACCTGGGTACCCATTTTAGATTTCAAGTTTAAATAATTTTATCCGTAACCGCCATCATCCGTCTGGATCTCCGTTATTTAAATTATGTGAAAGGGAGGGAAATAAAGGAAAGACGGACACTTCTATGGGAAGTAGTGACCTTCTCAGTAGCTATTTGACCGATGTCTAAATATCAACTTGAGGTTGAGTACCCGGGTATCTTGGGTAGCAACCAGTGTAAGAATTCCGTGTAGTAACATAACAGTTAAATACTGAACAAGAAGTAGCGAAACTGCCTCCACCAGTAACACAACACACCCCTGGGTCGGGCCCCGCCTGCTGTTATGCAATTATTGTTTTGATCGAATCGGTCCAGCGAGCAGCTAACTCGCCCTCCAGGTGTTTCGAAGCCTTTGAGCATATAGTTTGAGCATACACAGGGCGGTTTTGCGGTAAACTTTGTCGAGGGATCTTCTTGTTAATATTGTTACGCTATTAATAGGCTAGACCCTGTCGAGGGTCGGCACTTCACATTATAGACTTCAATAAAATCGGCCGAACGGTAATGTTAAGCCGAGCATTGACGGTTAATAATCAGTACTGTATTACCGTAGAAACGCAAACCTTGCCGCGCATCAGCGTACGGGGTTGTACATTTATTATAAATACGATAAATCAACAATGATTGTACCCAAGAGTTCTAAGAGCAAAAGCTTCCATATCGGTCCTACTCAATCGTCTCCAGGTTGACATTTTTTCCAACTAACGAGCAGGACCGTGCTGCTCCGCACCGGTCGTATAAACCGTTGCGAAGTGGCACGGCCGCTCGAACAAAACCATTCACTGTCCATTCGGCCACTTTATCCAGCATGATTCATAATCTGTCGCCAGGTCGTGTCGCAGTTTTGTGTCACGGTGCGTTGCTTATTTGTCATTATTTTCAGCATTGAAAAATATTATAACTTTACAAAAATAGAATATATTATAACCTTCAGGGCTCAGGTGCAAATGCATTATTTACAGGCCCGAGATCTGCACCCTACTGCTATTCTACGTTTGTTATCAGAGTCAAATTTCATTATAAGAAATTTCATCTTCATTCCTCTATCGAAATGTTGAAGACTTCAATATCCGGTGTCAGTTTTTTGTGAGATGGTCCAGGGAGAGTTTCAGCTCTATTTATTCTGCCGAGCTCATGCAGCTTATATTTCAGCGGCTTCTTGGATCTAGTCCCGTAAAAAGCACGTCATCTGTCTTTAAATCGAATAGATAATATATTTCTGGCGAGTAGCTTGTTGGTGTAGTGGTCATGACGCTCGCCTTGTGATCTGGTGATCGATGGTTAAAACCCCATTCCAGGATAATAGCAAGTTAGTCCTATTTTCATAGCACAAGATTTATTTTGAAAATAGTAAGAATTCCGTGTTCGAATCCCTATTGAAAAAAAATCGGTTACTTTATAATGTTTTACCACCCCGTTGAACCACTTCTGTATTATATATTCTTCTGTTTCAGAGGTTAACTTGTAGAATTCCATAATCACACATATAGAAATAAAAACAATTGTTTTTTTTTTTTTTAATTCTTCCCTTTTAATTTTCTGAGACGCGTTTCGCCTTATAGGGGCAGTATCAATCTAAATATTTTACATTTAATAACTTGTATTTATATTACTTTTAATACTTTTTATATATGTAAATACAAGTTGTTGAATGTATAATATTTAGATTGATAATGCCTTCATAAGGCGAAACGCGTCTCAGAAAATTAAACTAGTTGGCGAAATACAAGACGAAGACATAAAATTACACAAAATTCATGAAAAACCTCAACACAACACTAGAATGGCTCATAACTATCACACAATACACGCCAAAACAAAAACAGGACAATCCCGACTAATTTGCAACGGATTAAAACTATACAATGACCTGCCACAACAGACCAAACAACTGACCATTGACAAATTCAAAACAGATGTGACAAAAATGTTAAAACTCGGCCAACTATAAAAAAATGACTTTGTATCTAAATCATATTATTATTATCTCTTATATTGAATCATGTAAAAATGTTATCCATAAAAAAAGGTAGAACTTAAAAAAAAACAATTGTATTTATTTCCATATGACTAACTTCTGTCTACACAAACTTTCGCAGTTCTGATATTATTACTATAGATTGTTAATCAGGTCATCCGATAAGCAGATTTGTTAGCGTAGTTTAATTGTCGTTCTCCATTTAGGTCAACTCGATACTAAACTCCATTCTGTACGGAATATCTCCTAATGGATAATCAATCTACTAATAATACTTTGTACTAACGGTTGCCTGCATTGCACCGAACCTGTAACTGTGATTCTGAGCATATTAGTATTCGGCTGAATTATTAGTGGAATAACTGCGAGTTTCGTAAGTTTTTATTTAATTTATTACTCAACGTTAACTATGTTACAACGGTCTGACTGATGGTGTTAACGTGGCGGGGAGGCCGTCGGACATATTGTATATTGGCGTGTATTGTGTCTACCTGCGTGTTTTATCCGTAGTGATTTATTTACTTTCAATTTTTTTTCTTTAGTAAACCATGCCGAAATCTCATTCGCCTATCTGTCTGACTGCATAGCACCCGCAAGTTTTTATTACGATGCGCGATGTCCTAAAAATGGTGCCGTAAAAATGTCTCATTCTTGCTATACGGCATTAAACGTTTACATTTATTGTAACTAATGTAACATAAAATTCGCGGTAGTTAAGACGATCGTCCAGCAGAGTGAGAAAATTTCACAATTTTTTCTCATATCTTCTCTTGCGTTTTATACCACATTTTTGTATGGAAATATCTCATTTTAAAATTTATTCATCAGGTTACGTATATTTTAAATACGAATATCTTTTTAAAATGTCACAAACTAAATTATGTAATTGATTAATAAATTACCAAACCTTCGATGTTTTAAAAATGAAGAAAATTGCTCCACTTTGTGGGCCTTTTATGGCTGAATGGCCTGTTGAGATGTCTCTTTTATTCAATAATATTACAAAGTAAACGTTTACCTTAAATTTATTACAATTATTGCAAAATCTGTTAGTTTAAAAAACTAACAGACAATTATTGCAAAATCTGTTAGTGTTAGTTTAAAAAACTAACAGACTTTGCAATAATTGTAATAAATTTAAGATAATCGTTTACTTTGTAATATTATTGAATAAAAAAGACATCTCAACAGGCCATTCAGTCATATAAGGCCCACAAAGTGGAGCAATTTTCTTCATTTTTAAAACATCGAAGGTTTGGTAATTTATTAATTAATTATATAATTTAATTTGTGTAATTTTAACAAGATGTTCTTATTAAAAATATACGTAACCTGATGAATAAATTTTAAAATGAGATATTTCCGTACAAAAATGTGATAAAAAACGCAAGAGAGGATATGAGAAAAAAATGTGAAATTTGCTCACTCTGTTGGACGATCGCCTTAAGAAAAAGTGGTTCCAATATTTACAGCTAAATTTAGCGGTATAAAATATCGCGTGTTCCGGTAAAAAGATTATTCTATTATTGTGTACCTAATACGTTTCAAATTGAAAGTATTTATTCACGACGGCTGTTTTTGTGTTCCGTACGCCACACATTGTGTGCGCCAGTCGGCATTTTTGTGAATTCGCTCTCCAGAGCTTCCCGGGCGCTCGTCCGTCTGAGCGAGTTCTACTTGTAGGCGCGATCTATTTCGGGACAATTCCTTCGACAGCTTTAGCTGGACAATATTCGATGCATACTTTAATTATCTCCTCAGTTCAAGCGTAAACCTTGGTAGGCGTCCAAAGACCAAACGTTCGATATTTTCGGTCCAAGTATAAAATATCAAACGCGGAATATTTACACATTTTCTTTGGAGGCTTTTTAAGTAACAAATTAATCTTTTCGTGGTAAATTGGACGCTATTATTTTTTATTAATTTTTATTTTTTAACTTTAGGGCTTTTACATGCTTTATAGATAAGGTATTACAATATTATGCAATAAAACAGTAGGATTTTGTACAGGTATTATTATTATGTATTACACAAAAACTCTCCTTACCTACACCTCATCAAACATTCGATGTTGGTAGTTACCGAGAAGATAATAAGAACTTTCTACAAATGACTCCTTGATATTTAAACTATTTCTAAGTCTCAATAGTCGGAGTTTAGTTATCTTGTAAATATTTTTTTAAATATATTTGAATTTAATAAGATTAGTGGCAAAAACGTTTAACTACTCGTATCTGTTTGCTAGTCTAGGAAGCCTTTACATCCATCCACTGATTTAAAAAGTATATAGTGACTGGGGTTTTTATGAATATTTTTTTTTAAATCAATTTTTTTGAAATTTTTGCCTAGTCTAAGTAAGAAGCCCGGGGTTCTCAATCCTCTATCAACTGTGCAATTGATAAGGGGGACTAGAGAATCTTTTTGTCTACAATTACGCCTACATCTCTCATTTCATCAACCTCACTTAAAAGGATTCCATAAATTTTGAAATCATTGTTTACTACTGTTCGGGTACGGCAAAATCTCATCATATCACTTTTATTTGAAAACGTTTTATAAAAGATTATTATCTTCTTTTGTGTGAAGTTTTCAGGGATATTTTGCCGTGTATATCTGACCTCTTTGGCCGACGTTTCGAATCCCATTGCAGGGTCCATCATCAGTGGTTGTAAGTCAATACTTAACCTTTAAATCAAAACATATTCAGCACATCAGCCCTGATGATGGAATCTGTAGTAGGATTCGAAACATCAGGCACAAAGATCAGATATACACGGCACATATACACAACACACACAGAAGATTTTGAAAGGCCGTGAAAACCTGAGAACACGGTTATTGTCTTCACTCCATTTCCGTGTGTCCAGTGCACACTGCAAAAGTTTGCAATCCTGCACAGTTTTCAATTACCCTATGAAGTTTCCGTCCGCGAAAAGCAAACACCTGACACTGGAAAACAAAAGCATGAGGATTACTTCATTGATAAAGATAACGAACAATATAGGACCCAGGTGATAGCCTTGTGGTACCCCGCTTATAGCACAAAAGTGGTCAGACTCCAAATCGGCTATCCCGACAATCATTCGTTTGTTATGCAAATAATTCTCTGGCCATGCTTTCAAGTTTCCTGAAATTCCCAAGGTCAGTTTTTCAAGTATAATTCGAAGTGAGCCTCGATTGAAAGTCATGGAGAAATCAGTGTAACAAAAATCGTGCTGGTGATGATCTTTGGCGACTACCACGCATATTATACGCGTTTTCTATTGCATTGCATTTGACGTTGGTAGTTCAATTTATATTATTTTCAAATATTATAATTTTGAGTACCTCTTCGTATTTAGTGTGCAAAACTTTAATTACAGAAATACGTTTTGGTACTTCCAGCAAGTTTTAATGATTGTTGATCAGAATTGAAAGTGCTGACGGAAAGGAAATTTAGTCGACATTTAAGTATGTTAAATTGTAAAATCCTCCACCCGCTGAAACTCTACGCTCCCGCGCTATTCTCGCGTAACTCGTCTCCCCTTATTTCCCACCCGACATCGCGAAGTTTGATCCGACAAAACAATGACCATTACTCCGCATTGTTAACCCAACTGGACGGTTCGAGCGGTGCTTTCTCGCGCAGCTGCGCCCAACTCGGAGGGATCGTCATAACGGGGCCGCTGTCGGAGAAGACGCGAGACGGCCAGTTGCATTACCGATATCGCGCGAGTTCAGTTTTCAATTCCATTTTATTTCTGCTCCCGAGAACACAGACAATGGCCGCTGTCTGTCTAAAAGCTTGAGCGGAACTGTGGACAGATGAAAGAACGGATTAAATGTACGCGGCGCGGAGAGCGCAGTCTGTCCCGAACACGATACGGTGAAGAAGATCTTAGGACCGATTTAGGGACGGTTTATCGACTTGGATTATAGCTGGCGATGACAGTTTAAACTGTGAATCTCGTTTAATCAACGCGCGATTTTTGACATGTCGTGAAAATCGTTTTTATTCAATTTTTCGACATTGTAATGTAAATAAATAACGGCTTACCCTATCTATTAATATCAACCGATTCCGTAGCATATTCTTAAATGGAAAAGCATTTTACCTAGAACAATACTTTTCAAAAGAATATGCTACGGAATCGGTTGATTGCTAGAAATATCTGTTTCTTCCTACATAATATTATACACTACAGTGTCGAAAGATTTAATAAAAATAAATAAACAAAAACTCCCTATGCCATTTACAAGGAATATTTTATAAATAAATCTCACCCCTTAGACTATATAAGTAATAGACGTGAAACGAAGGGACTAATAAAGATATCATCTTTGCGAACCACCATGGCACATTATTATACATACTTGGGAGTTAAATGGTACAATTCATTGTTGTCGCAAAACAAATTTCAAGAAAGGAACATTCCAAAATACGAACAGTTTAAGAAAGAAGTCAAATCCCTGATTTTCGACAACGATGAATTGTAACATTGCCCACATGTCTCAAATGGTTTCTGTATAATAAAAAAAAATACTACTTCTAAATGGTTTCTGCTTTTATACTTTAATTTAGCTTGTAAATACTCCTCCCATAAGCTCGAGCTTTGGCTCATGTTATGGGGAGTATAATGTCTGTAAAAATGTTATAATATAAAATAAATTTATTAGGAAAAACATGTATCTATTGTATAAATAAATATATAATAAATAAAAATAAATAAAAATAAATACAAAATTGTGATGAAGAACGTCAAAAATCGGGCATGCTCACCGGCTTCAACGAGATCCACAGTTTAAATTGTTGTCTACTGTTTCCAAGTTGATACAACTGTCCCTAAGTTTGGGAAACTTGAAATTGCCCAAAAAGTGGGAAATTAAAAGGATTTGAAATACTAATTTCTGATATGTTTGTTTCATATTGTAAGGTACAGTGACACACCGGATTTGTTTTGTGTTTTAACACGACGGAAATTTGATGTGATAATATGTGAATATCTGACACGATAATTGGTGGCTACTGCGCCGCACGAGATTCCGACCTGGCTGGTGAGACGGGCCCGGCGGCCCATTATGATATTGATTTCGCGGCTCCATCGTTCATCCGCCGGCTTCCTGTTGTTCCTGCGCGACTGATGATGGATCTATAATTATTGGACAGCTGACGTGCTGGCGGCGTGTAATTGGAGCCCTCACCCCGCGCTGCCGGGGTACCGTACCAATATTGACACTTGCCGCAGCCAGCCGACACTTTGCCCGAGACGTGCGAGACTTTCGCAAATATTTGCTTCGGAAAATTACCGCGCGTCTCCGTCGATTCGGAATAAAGATTATTTATTTTACTATTAGGTGTACCCATAAATAATCAATTATTTATTTAAGTGGCAACAAAAAAAGAATTTCGCTACATTTAATTTCATTTTTAATCGATTTAATCTCCGTCGTTATCTAGGACCTTTTGCCATCTTGTTGGTAGACTTTTAAGAAAAATATGCTTCTAGGTGTTTTTAAAGCGTCATTGTCAAACCCTGCCGGGCGCCCATTTCGATCGCTATCAGACAAGTCAAAATCACCATCGGAAAATTTTCTAAACCAACGTTGGCACTAATTTACTTTCACAAATTTTATTTGTTGCAACCGTTGCATTGACACCCGATAGAAAATGAAACAGCATGCAAATTTTGATGACGTAAATTTTCTAAGTCAGTTGATTGTCCGCCATTTTACAACAGATTAATATTTTTTTTTTAAATTTAATTGTCACAAGTCACAAGATCACGGATTATAATATTGCGTATAAAACACGTCTTTACACGTTCACTTTACTGAGCTTGACTGAAGCAAACATTCCACACCAAAAATAATTTATGGGTACACATTATTTGACCAGGCCGTTTCATTTCATTTTCCATTTTTCAACCAATTCCTATTTTGTTTTGTAAGATGAATTGTACAATTAATTTTCGATGAAATAAATAAATAATCTTAAAACTTAATAAAACTAACAATTCAGTTCTAATTATATAATGCGTAAATAGACCAATACTTGATTGAAAATGTTTTAAACGCTACAATATGTTTAATGTTTGAACCAAGTTATATTTTGGTATAGGATTTTTTATTTAAGCTTGCAATTGAGTTAAGGTACAGATACACATGCTTCTTTAGTGGCATGCTAATGAGCCACTAATAAGCATGCCCTAACAACTGTACACACTTGCTCATTACTGGCATGCTTATTAGTGGCATGCTCATAAATAAGCATGCCCAAAGCTAACAATCAAACACACATGCTTATTAGTGGCATGCTCTTGTCATAGAATAGAGACGCTCTTGTTCAAAATGAAAACTTTGCAAACTGAAATAGAAAATTCAAGTGAACCAATAAATCAAAAAAGTTCCCGAGTTTCCATCCGCACATTTTGGATTTCAGTTTACATAATTTTTATTGTAAGATTTGAATCATTCATGCCTATTAATAAAGTTTCGTAAAAATTATTTCTCACTATATTATTTTTACACAACGGTGACCGAGTATTCCACAGACATTCGTGATTCCTATAATAAGTCACGAAAAGTAATGTTTTATTATCTCCCCAACGCGCTATATTTGTTTCATCTGTCGCGGACTGAGAAGATCGCATTGATAATACTAGCCGCGAAGCCCGCGAATGACATAAGCATGCTCATAAATAAGCAAGTCTGTTCACACATGCTCCAAAGATACCCCTTCTCTATGGTGAATGACAGTGGCATGCTTATAAATCAACCGGCGGTTGATTTTTGAGCATGCCACTAGGTGGCATGCTCATTACTGGCAATGCGCGTACACACATGCCACTAATAAGCATGCCACTGTCAAGTCGATACTGCGCATGCTCACGTGCCACTAAATAAGCATGTGTATCAGACGCCTTAGTGTGGGTAGAGTGCGTAATACGTGCATTGTTTCGTTGTGTTGAGTTTACGGATACGAGAGGGACGTATTCGTAAACTCAACACAACGAAACATTGCGCTTATTACGCACTGTACCCACACTAACTCAATTGCAAGCTTATATGAAAAGACTTTTACCGGGTGGATTCGGAGTTGCAGAGTTTGCCATGGTTTAATAGTGAAACTCATAAAGCCACTGCTTCAATCGAACACCTTGAGACGTGTCTAAAGGGATCACCAAACCGAAAAGGGCACACGAAAATTTGTTTTATTTACTAGCGGCCTTCCCCTAGCTCGGGGCTAGCTTCCCTTTAGTTGCCTGGGATTTCATTAAATAGTCAATCTATCGAAGTTATCTGTAATGAAGTTTCGAAAACCGCAAGTGAGCCCCGTCGCCGCACAGTGATCATCCAGAATATGCCTGGAGGACAAAAATCGTGTCTTAACATTCAAATAACCTTTTCCTATGTCATTTTTTTCAATTTGGTTAATTTAGAGATCCGTTTGTGTCAGTCAAGAATCAGGTTTAAAAATTAGATAAGGTGCAGAGCTAAGACATTGTTCAAATTAAACTAAATTACTGATTTCGGTCACTTTACTGTTATTTCGGTAAAAACATAAAAATAATAATGCTTGTTCTACAGAATAGTGCACAGCGCGCATCTTAGGTCCGAATTCAGAGTAAATACTTAAATTATTTAAAGGTTCAGGTATGCCATAAAGGCGTTATTCTCAGTACAAAATAACATTTTTAGGCGTACTTTAACCTATAAAGCCATGTATTCACAAGGGGACAAATTGTCCCTCAACAGCACGCGCGGCATAGAGTCTACGTGACGTTGCAACGTCGTGCACTGTTCCGCCAAGTCGCGCACAACATAGCGCGGCATTTCTACGTGCCGTGGCAACGTTGCCATGCGCACGGTACCCGAGCGTAGTCACTGCAACATTCCGCGGAGCGTCAGTACCACGTGGTATGTTTACAAGTAAACACGCATGCGTTCTATCTGTCAAGATGACAATGCGGGAAAACGAAATTGTTCTTGAACTCATCGAGCTGTATCGATCGAAGATCGCATAGAATGTCCGTCCTTCTTTCTCTTTGCAGTAAATAATTTCGCATTCTCCTCTTTTTTCTCCTCTTACTTTTCGATAAACTCATTAACATAAACAGATACGCGGCTGTCATCATAACCTCATAGGGCGATATATTTCCGCGACGTCTGGAAAACAATAATTATTTGCAAAAAGGACCTTGTTTTTAATAATATTCAATTTACTACAGTAAAACCTCGTTAATTTGAAATTGCGACCCAAAAAAACATTTCGAATTGCGCGGAAACCCATTTTCGCCAAATGAGATACCGCAGCTGTCATCCATAACCTCATCGGGTGACGTTTCCGCGACAAGATATGCGAGTCCCGGTGTGTACACGTCAAATGACCGCGTCATTGTCCCCGAAACACGAGCGTAGATGTTGATGCGACATGCCGAGCGGAATGTTTCGCGATTTGTCCCCTAGTGAATACATGGCTTAAATCGTCAAGTATTGACTCTGAAATCTGGCCTTAGATGAGTGGTCCCCGCTTACCGCATAAATCTGTTTGCCAACTCAGATATTAGATTCGACTCTGATTATTCCGTGCACGAGTGGGTGAATCGAATACGCTTTCAATAACATTATTTTATACCGAAACAGCGGGGGTATTAGTAGCTCTGCCACAATAGGGTTCTTGCACTTGAGCGTCTTATAAAATGAATTAAGCTGTACTGGCTCAGGACATCGCGCTGTAAAATTAGTTTTAAATTCCAACTTTGGTAAGAAAATGATAACAAAATAATCATTTAGAACAAAAATTATTATGCAAAAGGCACTATTCCTCAGGAAAAAGTGTGATCGCATTAAAACAACGGTTCTACTTTACAGTTTATTAGAGTATCATAAAAAATCGTTGAATGTTTCATCAATATTCTACTGTATAATTTTAATGCACATTTACATAGTTATTTACATATGCTTGTTTATGCACCTACAAAATATACAGGGTTATTTGTAAAACATTAATAACCTCGCAGGACTATACTCCTGCCTTGATTATGAGTCGAAAATGTTCAAGCTATCATGACCTAATAACAATAATTATGGAAATATGCGACATCAAAGTTTGCATTTTTTTTTCAATATTTCTGACTGATTTTTTGTAAAACGTTGGACTATCATTATAGTAACTAATATTAATTACGAAAAATTTATTCGTTTTAATACAAGTTAAATAAAATGATTAAAACTCTGAAAATATTCCAATTGGAATTCGAAGGTCTTTATTTTTTTTTACTTGTATTAAAGGGAATGAATTTTTCATACTCGATACAAGTTACTGTAATGATAGTCCAACGTTTTACAAAAAATAAGTCAGAAATATTGAAAAAAAATGCAAAATTTGATGTCGCGTGTCTCCTTAACTATTGATATTAGGTCATAATAGCTTGAACATTTTGGACTCATAATCAAGACAGGAGTATAGTCCTGCGAGGTTATTAATGTTTTCCAAATAACCCTGTATATGTAACAACTCAGTGAGTCATACAAGGAGAACTTAACTAATTGATTGAATTAGTTTCAGCGAGATTCGTACTATCGAAAAAAAGATCTAATCTCATCCACATAGGAAACTATGCCTTTAGTAAGGAAAAAAACAGAAGCATTAAATAGCGATGGCGTTGTTCCACGCATATGAACAGGGATTTATGTCAATAATTTTTGAAATTATTTTTGTTTGTCCATTTGAATTCAATTACGGGTTAATATTTTACTTTTCAATTTGATTTCTCCCATCAGTGGAGTCTGTGCCGGTCTTTCTGCGTCCTGTTTAATATTGTTGTAGGTATTCCAGATCGCACCTTTTTATCGCCTTTTGATTGAGACCTTTCGACGTTTTTTGACCTTCTCTTTGTTCTAAATTCCATAATGAGTCTTCCCACTGTCACTGGAGCTTGGTTTTACGATCAGCAATGTCCGTTGAGACTTGTACATTCTGAGAGCGTAGCGTTATACAGGGTGTACCAGAGCTAGCAGCAGAAACTTGGCCGGTAGATTCCCGACTATTTTATGAGTCTAAAATGTTCAAGCAACCATGGCCTCATATCAATAGTTATGGAGATATGCAATATCAAAGTTTGCATTTTTTTCCCAATATTTCTAACTTATTTTTTGCAAAAAGTTGAACTATCATTACAGTAACTTATGTCGATTAAGAAAAATTCATTTGCTTCAATACAACTTAAATAAAATGATAAAAACCTTGTAAAAAATAAGTTTTTAAAATTTTTGCAATGTTTTTCATCATTAAAGCGTATGAATTTTTCACAATCTACATAAGTTACTGTAATGATAGTTCAACTTTTTGCAAAAAATAAATAAGAAATATTGAAAAAAAATGCAAACTTTGATATTGCATATCTCCATAAGTATTGATATTAGGCCATGGTTGGTTGAACATTTTAGACTCATAACATAGTCAGGAATCTACCGGCCAAGTTTCTGCTGCTAGCTCTGGTACACCCTGTATATGTCCCATATGAAAAGGACGTGTAAAGCATCGTTGATTTGAGCCGTACTGATGGACCATTCAATGAGAATCGAATTACGTGCGGTAGTACAACCAGCAATGTTCTGAATATGAACTAAATTGCATAAATATAATTAATATAAAATCTGTTATTTTATAATCATCCGGGATTTATTTATATTTTTTATTCTTAGCGCCACCCGGTTTCGGAGCGTCTTTTCCTTTGCCAGGGAGGAATGTTACATATTATGTGTGAGATGCATAAAGTAGGGTAAATCGTTTATTTATTTATTTATGGGAAACTGACAGTACATATAAAGAGTTTATACATGATTATTGAACAGTATAGAGACCATCTTATAAGTTAACATGTTGTGTATTAACATATAGCAACAATAACTTAAGTTATACAAAAAAAACAAAAGAAGTTTTAAGTTACGGACAAACTATGAGAGTCAAAGAATTAGAGGTAAAAGGGGAACAAGGAATGGTTAGGAAAGGACAAATCTACTTAGTAAAAAGGAGAAGAGATAAGAATAAAAAGAAGTGCAAAAGATATATGTATAGCATAAAGATACCTGATCAATACATCTGCATATATATACGAGGTCTGGACAAAAGAAAAAATGTTAATTAAAGAAAGATACAAGATAAAAATTACATATAGCATCAAGTAGGATGAAAACGGTTCAAGGATGGATATTTTATATTTAGTAATGTAATATTAATCAAAGCACCTTAAGATTCGCGCGATGTTGGATTATATTCATATTTTTTCTTCGTATTCTTTTGTACGCGCGATTTGAGGTAAAATATATTAACTGGAAATCCTTTGGTAGTTAATTTAATGTTTTTTTGTATCTCAAATATATAGATATTCATCATAATATCCGTCATAAGGTATTCATCATTATAAATCATAACATTCGCAGTTTGAGAAAAGTGAGCCATGCAGAACCATGTTCAGTGAGAATTTCCTGATTTTTTTTTTGACAATTAGTGTGTGCGTAAGCTTATACATGTGTATTGCAGTGTTCGCGCCGAGTGACGCCTGTCAACGGATTTCCTCTCTTCCCGAGTCGCGAGTCACGCGGACGGACATCTCGGATAAACGGCGCGCTGTCGCAAAGACAATAATCCCCGGAGATTCGAGCTAATCTGTTTGTTTTATCGGCAATCGCTCACACTTGTTGAGTGACCCGAGAGTCGCTCTCGCTCTCGCGCAGATCAAAGCCGTTCGGCATCCCCGCTCGACGTCCTCTCATAATATTGTCGTCTGCGGCATCTTTCAAATATACAGGCGGGAACCCGGTTATACCCTAATTGATCCGCTCGATTGTTCGCGGAATGTTTCCGACAGAGTTACGAACCTAAGCGGCTTACAAAGATCTTAACTGATTTTCTTTCTTGTATTCTTAACAGCCCTTGTATTATTACAGCCCTTTCAATAATAATTAAGTCGTGTAAACAAACAATATCAAACATGTATGCGAAGGGTTACTGGAAAGTAATTCGTCGTCTTTCATTTATACATTGATCTAAATTATGTGAACGTCCCTACGTTAATAATGCAATATATTTTTATTTTAAATACATAGTTTTTAAATACATAAATCTGCTTTTCGGTAAAATCCATTAAATTAGAACATCTTTGGCTAGTAAGGAATTTGCTTTATACTTCACCATCTTCGTCATTTTCATCAGCTTGTCTCTTGTGGAGGCAGGCCTCCCCCGAAGCACCGAGATCATCGCAAAAACTTTTAAAGAACAAGTTCAGCATGTTGGAAAAGTGGGGGTGCCCGACTACTAGAATACGAGGGAGGGCGTCCCTGTCGCGAAACAGAAGTTGCCAGGGTGTAAATTTATTACACAATACATAATATACACAGTGTCCGGTGACCGGTGTCGGAGCCTTTAATAGAAATTTGGTAGGGCAGCACTAAAGAAACAAACCAGTAGTGGCGGCCGCTCTATCTAGAGTCCTGTCAAACGGTAATATTGATCCATTATTTGCTTCTTCAGCTTCGCAAAACTTTAATACTCCATTGGCAATTGTTCTTGCACCACCCCGGACTGTTTTGGATGTTTTGAACATAATAATTCGGTGTATATTGGAAATCAAGATGTCACAGCTCACGCGCAAATACGAGATTGAACTGAATAACAGGGCGAGGGGTTACCGCCGGGTGCGGGCGGGGCGGGTTTACAAATCCAACACAAATCCAGCTTGAAAAGTTGATTTGTGTCCTTTATTGCCAATAAATAAATGATAGCCACCCATCCAGGTGGAGCTTGTTCCAAAATCAGGTGTTCCGATCCGGATCGATCATAGTTAGCTCTAAATGTGGAACCGTGTCTGCTCTAATTAAATATGGCCGAACTGGCGCGCACCGGAGGGCAGACTGACCGAGTGATCCGACCTCCGACACGATTAGTTCATTTAATATATCTAGGCATAGTTTTACAAAACGTTCATTCGAATAATGCACTCTTCTTCTAAAATAGAAATCTCGTACTAATAATATCGTACGTGATAAGGAGTATAATCTGTGAAGGTATATAAAAATAAAATATGTAAGATATAAAAATAAAATGTGTATAGTTAAAAATCAATAAAGAAAGGAACAATCGAAAAAATTTATGTTAGAGAGAGTAATATAATGCATATAATGTGTTTAAACATAAACAAGACTTATTGTGATATTGATTGGGGAAATTTCTAAGAAAATGTTGGGTTGGGAAGGAATTAATTGCCTTTTTATGAGGTTTTGTTTGTCTGTTGTGGACTTGGAGTATTACTATTATAAATATATACCTCGTTGTAATTTCTTATTGATTATGTGTAGTGTATTTTGGTATATTTTTTGTTGTTGGTACTTTCAGGCATACCTCGCGTTGTATCGATATCTTCATATCAGTTTTGTTGAATGGCTACGCCAACAAGCAAAATTGCCGCATTTGGAGTGAAGAAAATCCACAAGGCATTTATTGAGACGCCGTTATATTCGCAAAAATGTCTGTTTGGTGTGCTTTATGGGCTGGTGGAGTCATTGGTCCATATTTCTTCAAAAATTACGCCGGCCAGAATTTTTACTGAATTTTTAGGGGGGATTGAATCCTTCAGTGAGAAAACTGTGAAAAAGATTCAATCGAATTCTCACTTTATACGTCAAACGATTTAATTATCTTTTTACGGAATTATATCACTAATAGATCGTACACAATTTTTTATTCAATACAAGTCAAAATCTATAACGAAAAAAATTAATATCGATTACCTCCATATTATTTTATGGAGGGGTATAAAAGCAAAGGCAGCAATATCCAACTCAACCATGACCAATGTCCAGTACAATCCAAGTAGCAAACACCAATATCCATATTTAAAAGTTAAGTATTTATTACTACACACCACAACCATAGTAATATTTACGCACTAATACATACTTTCCCAAAATATTTATATAAAAAATAATACACGCATGTGACGAATATTTTGGGAAGGCGTGTGGGAATAATACTATGGTTGTGATGTGTAGTGATATTTACTTGCTAGTGTAGTGGTTATCCTGACGAAGTGACGGGTATGTCTCGAAACCGGTAGACTAAAAATCTCCGTAAGTTGTTATATAATAACATAACTAACGTTTTGCTGAAATGCCTCACCACAAAGTTAATGCTTTAAGGATTAAAAATATTGATAATAAAATATTTATTTATACACTTTTCATTTCATTTCCAATAAGACGTAGATTTCATAAATTCCAGAGAAATTGACTTGAGTAGTGACAGGTTTTTTGTATTTATCTCGGAAACACTTCAGTGGGATATTGCTGCATTTACTTTTACACCCCTCATATGATATGATTGATGCATCAATGATGAAAGTGGCGGCGGCTACTATAGTAGCGGAAATGTATCATAACCTGTATAATAAGATTGAGTGACTTTTGAAACGTCTGAAGCGATCGCAGGCAGAACCATTAGCGATTCAGAATATATCACAATATTTTTCGAAGATTACTCGTATTAAGACAATCTATCATTTACCACGAGTCGTATTGAAGATGATTTAATGAGCATGATAGAATTACCGTATGTATTGTGTTTTGTGTTTGACCTTGTATTCGATTATTTTGGTTTGTTGTTTTTTACCGTAGTTGTAGTTTAGTGTCTTGTCGTTGTAGCGTATTGTAGTTTTAACTCAAGTTGTTACAAGACCTCACAGGCCAAAACTACACACAGATGTCCCAGAATGACACCAACTCATACGATATACTGCACCTGAGAACGCGACACCATTGGCTCATTTATCCCATGTATTACTTATAATTAACTCATCTTAAATATACATTTGAATTAGTCATCCACTACTCTTAACATTATCTGCTCTTTTCAAAATCTTCAGAAACTATAGCGTACTGAAAACGAAACTATAAAACAGTAAGTATAAAAAGTATTTATTTTAATATTGCTTCATTTTCGGGTGACAAACTCTCTCGAAGTATTTATTTTCTGAAATACTTTCTAGTTTCTTTCCAATTAAAAAAAATTGAAATGCAAATTGTAACAGTTTCTATTTTTCTATGATCTATGGATAATAGATTGTTGCGCGTCTATCCCAAACGCCGAAGCAGTAATCGAGTTGTTACAATTTGTTCTTTTTAAGCGATTCGTTAAGTTAATTCTTTTAGTACATATCATATTTCGACAGTGTAGATGCTTGGAATTGAAATGGGTGGGACCACTCGATGTTGACATTTTTGCTGTGTGTAGTGCGACCCGGTTGAGTTAATTCCACTCGTCTACACTGCATTTTGGATTATTTTCACCATCTCAATGTATTGGTACATAAGATGAATACATTCATTACCAGAGACACTCGTATTCAAAATATACAAGAACACCTGAACCATCCAGCAGCGGGTACGTATTTTGTGATTTGACTGTGTTTTGTGTAATGACCTCACTGACCTCTGCCTCATGCCAACTGCCAACACTAGAGTCACAGGAGCCAGCAGTTGGTGACCATCTGTGTTCTTGTGCAGAATATAATACCGCTACCATTTCTTGCAACGAATTTTGGATTAATCTTTATAATGACTATCTCAAATACCGCCTCTCCTATCTCTTATCTCAATAATATACTTGTATATCTTTTTTCAAGCACATATATCAAAGACAAACACACTCGTTTATATTGTATTACGTATATTTCCGGTGCATCAGCTCGAGTCCGTTATTATATACGATCGCAGAAACAAATTCAATACAAGACATTGTTAGACTCAGTTATGTCTCGGGACAACACCGGGAGTAGAACGAAGAAGCCGATATTCCAACAAGTAAGCCGGCGACAGTAGCACAAGCCACCGAACACAGCATAGAGAAGTCCACAAACTTCAACACACTTGTATTTTGTTCTTCGCTTAACGAATGCCTATCGTGTCCGACTTAAACGCTTCATGGTTTACATAACAGTAACTAGCAAAAGTAATAATTCTGCATGGAAGTTATCAGCAAATCACATTAATTAATTACTAAGACAGATCCGAGCAGTACACAAAGATGGCCTCGAAGAGACAGAGTAATTCCACAGCATTACCCGTATTAATCGATTGAAGAAGAGACCTGATTCACACCAGGAAGAACATGTATAATACACTGAACAGAGCCTATATATATATAGAATACTAACAAACGCAAAGGGTAACAAGAAAGCACAGCTAACAGAATGCAGTATATAATGCAACCATTATCTAACAGTACACATGGTGAGAGAAGACTGATGTTGCGATAGCCCCAGCTCCTACCCATCTCACGACACATGACACCCTCCAGCACCACACGACACAATTTCTGTGTTAATAATATCAAGGATTTTGGATTTGTTGAAGCAGCAGTTGTAGCTCTCATATTGGTTCTGTATTGAGTTCGTAAGAGTGTTGGAAGTTACTCTTGGGTAGATTATATATATTATAATATTATATGATGCCTTGGTTTGTACTTATTGCTACTGCTCTCTTGTATTTGGAGCCTTGAACATGTAGGACGCATCCCTGTTGTAACGGAACGTATTATAAAGAATATACTGTATGCAAGCGATGGATCGTCTAACTCACAACCGTGCCGATACCTCAACTCCTGAGTGAATGCGAGAAGCTGGACCTGTAAAGTCACTGGCATCTCATTTCCACCATCTTTTCAGACGACTCATATTCTATCTAACATCAAGTCCCTTTCCGCGAGGTGGACGGCTGATTTTTGTTATAAAACCTCCGACTCTTCAACATTAAACACTTTTGTAAATGTTTGTTTATTTTGATGGTAACTGGTGTTATTTGATTGCTTTTTGTTTTTTTGTGATGGTCTTATTACTCACTGTACAGTTGTCGGTATGTATCTGTAAGGGTGCTTTACGGTATGATTCCTAAAACCTTTCAGTTTCGTTAAAGTCACACAGGAGTTATAGGAGAAAAGATGATACCGAAATTAATTCAAGTAGAAGAGACGCTCTAAAGTTGTCGAGCCTCGCAGGGACTGTTTGACTTGAACCGCACGCGTTACACGCACTAATGTGACGAATGAAATCCGCATGATGGTCGGCACCGCTGATGATCGAAATAACAGCATTGAAACTACGCTTTGAAGAATAGTGACTTGAAACTCCGGGCATCTTGGACGATGCTCACGGATCAGTGTTGATGTTACTTCGCAGGGGTTGGGGTTACGGGCCGGTTGTTGGGGTGGAAATCCATCGATAAATTGGAGTGTGTTTGTCTTTGTGTGTGCAGGGTCTGGAGGTCTGTTTTGGACTCGGAAGGGCCTTGCCCGGCTGCCTGGCGACCCTATTGTTAGACCGAGAGAGATAGAAGCGACGCGATAGTGCCGTCACTTTCTGTGGAGGTGGCTTTTGAGGTGAGTCACTGTGGAGGTTGGTTCGCGGTAAGGCCGACCATTTTTTTGTTTTCTTTTTGTTTCATATTTGCTTCGTTAGCTGAGTATTTGGTTTTTATTGTTTTTCATTTCTTCATCAAAAGTTCGCTTGAATATGGATTCTAGCGGGAAACACAATTCTCGTTGCAAAGATGACGCATCCCGGAAGACATCAGTTTTTTATATGCACTATGAATTCATCGCAATATTATCACCTCCTGTAGAGACTAAAGTATTGGGTCATACTTGGTGTATTTGGTCATAGAGGGATAATTATAAACTCAAAGAAATGAAATCTGTTGATTGCTTGCACGTATTGCCAGTAAAAGAATACAGTTTGCAGAAAAAATATAGTGAAAATTGTATTCCACGAATAAATTTAAAGAAAATGTTTACTTAGGACTTTATTTTGTTTCAATTATGTTGTGATTCTATCACAAACTGAGGTGAAAACTCTCAGCGTGAAGTGCAAACTCTCAGTGAAGCGATCATTTTCTTCAATTGTCTCCAGCCCATGCGTTACTACGACTACATCAGGAAATCATTTTTTAAAAATGTTTTAAGTCTAATACCATTTGTCACGTATGATTCCTATAAATGTGTATAATCTAATATCCAGTGTTCTTCTGTTTGCTTTTTAGTCGAAGAAGATAGTCTACCGAACCAGCAGCGTTCGGTTCCTCTTCTCCAATCCCCCCAGTTTACTGGAGGCAGGCCGCAGCCTTACAGTGAGTATTTTTCCTTTACCATATTTGAACATTTATTTAGCGTAGATCCTTAAATCCTGTTCATTTAGCTTATAACTGATCGGTTCGGTTTTGTTTTGTGCGTCGTATTAGATAATGGTAAATTGGTTTCTACTCTCGTACGCAATTCTATCATGGTAAGCTAGTTTGTGTCGTTTTACTTTCTTGTTTTCTTGCTCAAACATTAGAAGCCACTAAAAACGCTTTAATGCAACCCGCCAGTTTTATTTCATTTTCTAAGCGCGGCTCGTACACGGTATTTCTGGCTCAGTTCGCTCGGCAGTTTCATTTGTGGGCCAGCTCAATAGATCAAACACTAAGGTAGTTGGCTAATTGAATCAATTTGCCAGAATTGTTTTACTATTCTATGTCATTTGGACAATTACAAACTCGAGGAATATATGTAGGGCTGAAACAAAGTCCGTGTCGTTGGAATATTGTGCGGATCTATAGGACGTTACCCGGTGTTACGCAGGCAGAAACTTTCCGCCCTCCGCATCATCCAACATCGCTCCCCCTACCGCCCTCACCCGCACTCGCCGGACAACATCCTACCTAGAGCCTCCAAATATTTGTGATTCCAATTATTCGAATATCGAATAGTTAATGATAATATATTCGAATATATTCGTAAAATATTTAAGAAAGGAATAATTTACTTCGGATGATAAATACAGATAAATACATTCTATATATAAAAAAACACAAAAATTGTAGAGAATTTATTTATTTTATATCACTTCATATCTCACACCCCGCGTGCAAGTTTTTTAAAAATTATTTTATATATAAAACTTCTTGTTTGTACTATGCTAAAGAATAATAGAAAGCCGACTCCATCGTTTAAAAAAAGCATAAGACTTTAAAAAAAGACAAATGCAAAAGATGTCCGACAATTTACGGCGTTTACATCTTTGATGTCCGACTTCCATATAGCCGATGGCGGTACTTCTGGAGAAGAAAATCGTATACCTGAAAATGCTCGTGTATGACTTCCAGGGTTCGTAAACCTTTGTTTCGTTTAGAAAAATATTAAAAATCTTATAATATAAATACGAGCGAATACTTTACGAATACTTTTTAAAGTGTTCGAATAACGAATACTTAAAAACATTCAAGGTTCGAATATTCGTATTGGAGGCTCTAATCCTACCCCATTTATCGTGTCGAGAAAAATATCTCGTCCCTTGCGGCCGGGAGCGGGATTTTATTCTCTCCCCAGCGAACCGGATTTCAACGAGCCGGCTGGTGGACGGCCGCAGCCGTGCCGAAATGATTTCACACCTCCGTTTAAATTTGCCGAGTAGTGTGTCATCCGCAAGTCGCGCGCACCAGCCGGTGTCCCCAGAGCTGGACGCGCGCGCGCGCATTAATCTCGCGCCACCTTGGCAATGCAGCAGCAATGTCCGCACCTCTCTGTTTAGCTCTGGTGGAATTTTCGTTTCTAATTGCCGCGGAATCTCGCGCCGATGATGTTATGATACATTTACGTGTTTATTTAAATGTCACGTCCGCGGGTGATGCACGATCCCGGGATCGTTTTTAAACCTTCTACACAAATGAAGACCCCATGGCAAGAAGTTGTTAACTAACATTTTTGTCAAAAATGACTTAATAAGCCGTCTAAACTAAATATTGTACGCTCTTTCCATTGGAAATAAGTTCAGAACATAAAATAATTAGAACATGTTCAAATCATAGGGATGAACATGTTAACTACACTTTTTCATAAAAATCAAATCAGTTACTAATGGGAAGAACATGTTATCTTCAATAATAACATGTTCATGCCACCATAACACGCCTTTTAATTTGATTGGAATCATCATCATCATCATTCTTGGCACTACAACCCTTGGTGGGTCTTGGCCTCCTCAATAATTTTCCTCCACTCATCTCGGTCTAGTGCCAGCTCTCTCCAGTTTCGAAGCGCTAAGGCAGAGATATATATTTGATTGGAATATTTATGGTTAATATAAATTTTACTCCGGCAGTACTGTCATATATTTGTTTTTATTTTAAGACTATTATAATATATTTTTAAATGGTACATACCACGATTTGTATTATTAATTAATATGCCAGGTATTTTGTAATTTTGGATAATCAATGGTAAAACCAGATAGCATTTGAAGGGTTGTTGGATGTTCGTGTTTTACCAATTTTAAAAAGGTGTTACTCTATTAAAAATGAGTTCCAGCGTGGATCCAAATGGTTGTTAACTACATTTTTTAGAGAAAATTAGTATATTTTTATTTTTTGTGCATAAATGCGTTTTTTTTTTACTTTGTATATACTTTTTTGATATTTTAGTGACATAAATCGATAAAAATTAATCTTGAATTAGCAATAAAACATATTTTACAAAGGCGAAATGCAAATGTCTAATTATCTCAAAATGACTTGAATGTTAGTGAACAACTTCCTGCCATGGGGTCTGCAAATATCAATATTATTGTTCTTTTCGCAGTTTGTTTGCGAAACAAAATGATTCAAGATCGGCGCTCTTCGGAAGAAAATATAAACCACAGTATACCCAGTATACTGTATACAGTATACTGTGTATAAACATTTCTGGTGTGTACCTGCACGGTTACAGCCCACGATGGCGGTGGATGGGCGCGAAAGGCACATGTACATAACACGGTTTCGCATTAAAAATGCAAAGTTCATTTTACGATAACATTTTTTGTAAATGTCGTCGTGTAGACAGACTGTTTCGTCGGCACGTGCGGCGCAGTTATGCAGCAATTTGTTGTTGTTGAATAACACACCTCATAGTCTCTAACTTAGGTCTCGTAGCTTTGAAACGTTGGGGAAAAAGTTTGACATTTTGACACTGAAAAATGATCATTATGAACATTACGACATTTTTAAAAGTTATGCTTAAAATTAGTTAGCTAGGAAATTTATTCAATAAAATATCCTACTCTATAATATTCGTATCAGAAATATTTCTAACTAACTAACTAACCATCACGCCGTTTCCCCACAGGGCAGGCAGAGAACGCCATATTCTTCTATCTTGACACACCACCTTTGCTTCGGCTACATTCATACATCTTCTCGTACATGTTCTACGGTTGTTGAGCCTCTTAACAGGGCCATCCTCCAATACTTGTAGTATCTGATCGTACCAAGTCTTTCGCTGCCCCTTTTCCTGTTGCCCTCAACACTCGCCCCATATGTGTTCTAAACCATCCTTTCCTCGCTCGTACGTTCTACATGACCAAACCATCTCAGCACTCCTTTCTTTATTCTGTCTACCACACTACAACCAGCATTATATTTAATTCTAATTTGTTCATTCCTCACTCTTATCGACCAAAGATTTTCCACACACACAC
Organism: Agrypnia vestita; assembly: GCA_016648135.1. Classification (NCBI taxonomy): domain Eukaryota; kingdom Metazoa; phylum Arthropoda; class Insecta; order Trichoptera; family Phryganeidae; genus Agrypnia; species Agrypnia vestita. The sequence continues at coordinate 349,388 of JADDOH010001248.1, forward strand.
GCCTTAGTGACAGCATTTTCACCGCATTCAGTCTATTTTAATTCCTTTTTCGCTAATCCCAGGCTTCACTTCAATACATCAGAGTTGGCACTATAATTCGATTATGTACCGCTAGTTTTGCTTCCTTTGACGGGTTCTTATTGGCCATAATGGCATTCAGAGCACCATTTACTTTGTTATCCGCAGTCACTCTCCTTTCGATATTGTTCTCAGCCTTGCTGTCTCTACTAGTCATACTTCCCAAGTACACAAACTTATTCACTTGTTCTAAGCATTCGTTGTTTACAATTACAACGCACTTAGTCATTGACTTAGCCATGACTGCGGGTAACAGAGGAAATGGTGCTCTGAATGCCATTATGGCCAATAAGAACCTGTCAAAAGAAGACTAGCGGCACATAATGGCATTCTAGTGCCAACTCTGATGTATGGAAGTGAATTCTGGAATTGGGAAAAAAGAATGAAAGTAGACCGAGTGCGGTCACTAAGAATGGAAAATCTTTGTTCGATAGAGTAAGTGACGAATGAACAAATTAGATGTAGTGGTAGCGGGAGCGTGCAGTGGGAATATCGCAGCATGACTTTTACTAACCAATTATTTGGAAAAAAAATCTGAATACAACATATATTTCGAAATATTTCTATCACAATTGTTATTATAGTATTCATATTTTGATATAACATAAAAATCTGCAGTGTAAATATTTGATTTATATTTATTTCCATTTTATACGTTTACACGTTTAAAAAAAGTCACGATTCAATGTTCCCACTGCACGCGCCTGAGTGGTAGATAGAATAAATCAAGGGTGCTAAGATGGTTTATTCATGTAGAACGTATGACTGAGGAAAGGATGGTTAGGAAAATATATGGGGCGAGTGTTGAAGGCAACAGGAATAGAGGGCGTACGCGAATGACCTGTCACGATCAGATATTACAAGTATTGGAGGACAGCCATGTTAAAAGCCTCAACAACCGTAGAACATGTACGAGAAGATGTATGTGTAAAGATAGAAGAATATGGCGGTCTATCCTCTCTACCTACCCCTGTGGGGAAACAGCGTGATGGTTAGTTAGTTATTTAATATAATTGTGGTTAAATAATTTCAAATTCTTATAATTAATATCATTGAAAGATTTGGCAGATACTTTGTGGTGCAACATTATAATTTAAAATATGTTTTACTTTACTTTGTAATACACACACACACAATATGAGTTATTAAATTACCTCTATAGTTTCGAGAGCAGCAGTCCCTCTCATCATCAGGTATAGATAATAATAGTTATTATCTATACCTGATGATGACAGGGACTGCTCGTCTATAAACTATAGTAGTAATTTAATAACATATTGTCTGTGTGTGTATTAAAAAGTAAAGTAAATCTTGTTTTATCTTATAATTAATTTTAATCAGATAAACTATTGTCGTCTGCATCGGACTCCGAATTCTCGTCTAATCTAAATTTATATTAAATTGATTAAAGTCTGTGATTTCATCCATTTGAATATCCTTCGTCGCGTACTCAGTTTCAATTCCTTTGTATGTCTGCAAACATTTTTCCATTAGCTGATGGTTATTTTATTAACTTTTTCCATAACTAAAGTTTGTATAATTGTTTATTTATTTCTTATATATAGGTATTTAAAATCTCCATTGCTTGACCTGAAAGCTATTTCCCTTTCCTAACTTTTCTAATTTCGTCATTTCTAATTCTATCTCTTAGGCTTACTCCAAGCATGGATCTCTCCATGGATCGTTGCGTGCATTTGAGCTTTTCTACACTTTTCTTTGTAAGGGCCATAGTCTCCACTCTATACGTCATCATTGGCAGTATGCATGATTCAAAGGCAATAATTAGGATCTCTTTGTTCTCGAAGATATGTTTGAGTTTGCCAAAAGCAGGCCAGCTCATTCCTATTCATCTTGGCAATTCTGCTGTTTAGTTATATTTGTTCATTTTTATCTTGTGTCCTAGGTATATATATATTCATCTACTATTTCAATATTATTATTCGAGCGCAACGAAGCACACGAAGCTTCGAGCAAAGTTGCTCTTAAGATGAATATAAATAAAACAAAAAGTCACTATCAATGAAATTGTGTAGAATTTACAATTTTTAGTTCTAAAAATTAAATATTGCGGGTATTCTTAATTAACAGGTACGCCAAAATGATGGACTCTAATTTTTTCTAAATTCCTTAGATTGTTTCATCGTTAATTAATTATTGTTCGTCCCATCGGACGGCGCGTCTCCTCTCCCAATGTACACGAAAAAGATTTTATACTAATTGTCTCCACCAGGGTTGCCAATCACAGCATGTGACTGTCAACATAAATGTTCGGTATTTATTAGTAGCAGCACCTGAAATTCCTCGAATATCGCCGCTTGGACTATTTTTATAAACCCTTTCTCTTTATTTTTTCATTTGAATTAATAGTGAAGTGTTAAATAAATATTTTATACATTTTCAAGAGGACTTGATACTCGGTGGCAGCTGTAACCCGTCAATGACGGTACTTTTACATGCCGGTTCCTACAGAATAAGTATTTATTTATTTATAACCGACGCCCTATAGACGTGCTCTAGGAATTTCCTGGAGAGAGACCACATTACGAATGAAGAGGTTCTCAGCAGGATCGAAGAAACCAGGAACATGATGAATACCATCTCGAAAAGGTGTGCAAAATGGATGAGGCATATTTTACGCCATGAAAATCTGCTCAAAACTATACTGGAGTGGTAGAGAGAAAGATTGCCAGAGGGCGCCCTCGCCGTGAATATCTTGAGCAAGTGTGCCAAGATATGAATTGTGCCTCCTACACGGAGCTGAAGAGGGTCGCCGGAGACCGAGCAGAATGGAGAAGGAGATGTGCTTTGCTGCAAACCAATCCCACGGATTGAAACCCAGGAAGGAAGGAACCGACGCCCATGAAATAGTAATAACGACTTTTATCAAAATATTTTTTAAATTTCCCCAGCAGTTGATGGCACCTACTATTTTAAACCCTGGCGATTGTGCGACCGTGGCTTTATCAGGGTACAATCAATACTAAATATAAATACATAAACCAAAGGCTTATGCACTAATTACAAAAGAGTGTGACAATCTTTATCTTTACTGTTAGGTAAACAAATGCTCATGCACTAATTACAAAACAGTGTGACAGTTTTTCAAAATATAGATGAACACTTAAAAAAATCCTTCGACAATGACTAGTTAATTATATATAGAATAACCACTATAAATTTCAAGTTGATCGGTTCAGTGGTTGCCGAGATATTTTGGTCACCGATTTTAAAAACATGGTTTCAAGTAAAACGCGTTTGAAAATAATTGAGCAATAAATAAATCGCGAAATCTTTCAACTTACACGAAATCATCGATTCGAAGTCCAAAATATAAGTCCTCCACCTTGCTTAGAATATCATCTCATCATATCATCGAGCACTCTTCACAATTTCTATTATGAAAGAGCCCGACTGACAGCTACCTGCGTGTAGCGCGAAGCGTAATCATCAAAGAGATGACACTATTATCAGCTATAACTTTGTGATTTTTTTAATGTTTGCTCGAAATTTTCACCAGACATTCTTAAGACCCCAAGCTTTAAGAAAATGCAAAAATTTAAAAATCGATTTTTACTAAAATCTCTAGGTAGGTATTCCGTCTTAAGGCATTTTGGTTTCGGCATTTAAATGAATTCCACGACGTACCAAGACAAACTCTAAAATTGTTGAGATGTGACTGTACAAAAACAACTGCCAGTCGGGTCAGATGACAGTGTTTAGGAGCTGAAAAGGTTAACGCCGGCCGCACACTGGATGCGTTTTCTTACGAAATTGAATAGTACATATACGTACGAATACGCAAGTACAGTCCTGACCTTCGAAGTAGTATTGAACATCGCACACTGTACACGATTTAGTAGTGCGTGTACGCACGTATGATGCGACGTCCGACACGATCCGGATTTGTTCGGAAATTTTTGCGATTTCTTACGATGGATATTGAAAATTTTGTCAATTTGACACATGACCACAAATGTTTGTGGGACCAAAGTGATTCAACTGCGTGACCATCAGCGCAGATCATGGCGGAGAATCTCTAAAGAACTAAAAATACCTGTAAGTTAAATAATTTGGTTTAATGAAAGTGAGGTATAATTATGTACTTCGAACAAAAAAACTTTTAAATACTTCTCCGATGTTGTGAGCTCTCGTTGCACTTCTATACTCCCCAGCATTTGTGAATCTATTAGATAGATAGTCATGAAATTTGTCATTATTTAAGTCTGCCATAATAGAGTTTCCCAGAAGATACAGATTATTCATTTGGCACAAACGTTATTGGAGAAATGCGCAAATTAACTGATGGTGACCGCCGCAAGACGCAATCAATGTGCGCGCTCAATACGTACGAAAATAATCGTACGAATACGTACGTAATAATTGGAATCCAAAGTGCGGCCGGCCTTAGCCAGCCCTGGGCCCGCGCGGGATCCTCGCTCGGCTGGCGCTGACGGGTGTCAGCTCGGTGATTTATGGCCGCCATTCAAACATTGCCACTAAATATTTCTTTAAAAAAACCTCGCCGACACTTTCATCATCACCAGCCCCTGCTAGAGGATAATCTGGGAGATGTGTGATAAGTGATTCAGTTTTAATTTTATTATTTAAACTGCGATATTTAAATTATTTTTCCACCATTCCCAAACTAAATGTGACCCTTTTTTGTAAATATTTTCACGCCATACTCCTGAAAGAAGCTAGCCAAAAAGGTTTGGAGCGTAATTTCTTGCACGATTATCCCCGCCGAAACATTATCTGCAGCGAAGGGAAAAACTACATTTCAAATTGAAGACTACAACACACACACGTTCACCAGTTTGAAGACTACGAAGTGTACACTACATTTGTAGTAAAAACTACACGAAGTGAACTAATTGTAGTACTGCGAAATTGTAGTACTAATGAAATGAAGTAATGAAGTAATTGTAGTATTAATGAAGTGAAGTACTGACTTGACTAAAAAAAAAAAGGTCGCCTGAAAAAATATATGAATATATCGAAATATTTCGGTCAATAAAAAAAAAGGGTCACCGGAAAAAATATATGAATATATCGAAATATTTCGGTCAATAAAAAAAAAGGGTCACCGGAAAAAATATATGAATATATCGAAATATTTCGGTAAAAAAATATCAACGGGAAAAATATTTAAGACAAGTGCCGATGTTTTCTTCATAGTAACATTTGGCGACTTAAAAAAAAACCGGTTTCCAGAGATTTCTTCGTTCGGTCACAAAATTTTTTCAAAATGGGGGGGGGGGGGTTGTTTCGATTTCCAAAAATTTCTTCATTTATCTACATCGACTTGTAAAGTAAATAAAATAAATCTTGTAAAGTAACGTCGATCAATTATTTTATTAAAAAACTCATTAATTTACATTACTTTAATTACATTTGACATTTAAAATTATTTCCGACTCAACGGTCCGCTATGATAAAAAAGTAAGATGACGCGTTGTCTCAATACATTGTTAAACTCTATCGACCGGCGAAATGTCGGAAAAGTCTCGAATTATTACTGCTTGTAAATTAGACGAGGTCTTCCTTCCATCACGATACGGCGCGGCCGGAAATTGGAATAGAAAAATGTCGAGTAATAATAAAAGTAATATTTTGCGAGTGAAATTGTTGTTCGGTGCCAGGTCCCGCCGTCTCGCCGGGGAAGCTCGCGTGCCTCGCGGCAATAAAGGTCAGAATGCCGCGGCGGACGGGCGGCTCGTCGGTATTGATGCGGACAATCTTGTCAATCTATTTAAAGCACTCCCGTTATAGGATTTTGAACTTTACCGACCGTGCCGGCCCGATCCGCTTTGTAGCCCGTCGGAGATTTGCGAGGCGGAAGTATCCAAGTTTGGAGTGAATAAGATTTTCCCTTTCTTTTAACCCGTAGCGTCTGCTCGTCTGCCGAAAAAACTTTGGATCCATTTTTAACCCTTTTCCAGTGATACAATCGAGCTGAAACTTTGCAGGCAGACTCGTGGCGACGATAAAAATGATCTACCAAATATTCGTTTAATTTTTAAAAATTATTTATGGTATAATTTTGGATTTTTCGAAATTTTTACGGTTTTTTCAAATTGGAAACCGTACAAATGAGAAAGGAGCCCGACGCGTGGAGAAGGCGCGAAACCTGTTTAACGCTAGGTTTACGGGCATTTTTGATATACCTATCTCTACGGCACCCGTCAAATTGACGGGTGCACATAATTATTTAGTTTTTTTGTATTAAATGTTTTCTTTAACTGAAGTCCTCAATTGATCAATTAAAATGGTTCAATTCTTTTTTAGAACACGACGCGCTTCTATTTCTGTGCAGTCTTCGCTATGTTCTAACATGCGCGTATCAATTATTAGTTCGAAGGCAGTTCGCACATGACCCGACATCACATTTCTTTTGGAGTATCCAGTAGGTCCTGCGACACCTTTGAATATTGGAGGAATGGGCAGCCTCCCGCTGGACCCACTTGCTTCAAAGCCCATCCATTGTGTTCCATCGACAGCAAGTAGTTCTGTTGTATTGCTTTTGGAGGTGGATGACTCTTTCTCGGAGTCAGTGCTTGAGGAAATGCGAATTCTTTTTCTACCAAGACCTGGAATGTTTTCTTCTTCTGATGACTCTTCTGTCATTTAGCTGTCGACGGATTCCGAAGTTTCATTTTCACTTTCAAATGCTCTTTCTTCAGAACTAGTACCGAAATTATCTTCATTGATGTTAGAAATTTCTTTCAATAATTCCAAATACTTTCTTGATTCACTCATGGTTGCTAAAATGGGTGAAGATAAAATAAATATTATTGCAAAAGTAATTAGTAAATATTAGAAAATAATATTATCGAAAAAAATTCTAACAATAAGTAGATTTTTTCTTTCCAAATATTTATATGCATTGCTAAAATTTTAAAACTTAATACACAGGCCACAATTCTAAAACTGAAGATTTTCATATGGTCAACATTGCCAGAAATTAACCCTCAAGAGACCTTTTTTTATTGACCCATAAATAATAATGCTCCAAATGCCTTGCAGTGCATGGGTTTTTGTAATTTGTGTTTGAAACAAAAACATCCATGACTTTCTTTCTTCATTGCTTCACACAAATTGTAGAAATATGATTATGTTGTTTCAAAAGTAATAATTTCACAAATGGGACATTCAAAAGTCTTTGAACTACCAAACCCGTCAATTTGAGGGGTGTCTAGAGATAGGTATAAAGCAACAAGATTTTCAAAAAAAAGAGGTTTCCGAATAAAAAAACAGTAAATATATTTGCACTGATCCATTATAAAAACTCATTTTAAAAAATCAGAAAAAATTTCAGCCTGTTTAGTAAAATTTGCAAAGTAAATCGGAAATCCGTCAATTTGACGGGTGCCGTAAACCTAGTTTTAAACTAGTCTGACTCGAGTCATGGATCCGATCCGACGGTTTCAACGACGCCGTGCCGCCCTAAACCAATTATTACGTTTTGAATATTCTATAAGTTTTAAGGATAGTAATATACATGGAATAGATTTTCCACATGAACTTAAAGCAAGAGGAATATGTTGATAGAATATCAAATTGGAAACAATACAAATGAGAAGGAGTATAATAAAAACTTGGTTTTTATGATTTATTTTTAAAAATTGTAATATGCATTTGCGACTAGACTACTACTCGGTGTGATTAAGGGCAAAGGTCTCATCGAAGCTCCATTTTCGATATCCAGGGTGGCCCTCATAGCTCAGTGGGTATGACACGGGCTTCTCACACCGAGGGTTCCGGGTTCGATTCCCAGTGAGGTCACAATTAATTTGTGATTTACCCAAGCCTGGGTTTGTTTGTTTTTCGCTTCTGAAATTGGGTCCCGTGGCCTGTTGAGACGTAAATAAAATAAAATAAACCAAGAATAATTAAATCCAATTTATATAAACTTTACAATAATATTTTAAGTTTATTTTTATGATTTACTTAGTACTTGAATTTGATTAAATTTGCATGTTTTTTCTTGTTTTCCCACGCTGATTTAAAGACAATCTTTTATATTTGCATGTTTTCATATTTGGGAATTCGTCTCGACACCTCTCCGCACGCACAAGTGAGGAGCCGAGTTTGATTTGTTTAAAATGAAAGTAAACATGTAAATAATACGCGCGACTTGGAGAGACGGATTGCCCGAGCCGAGATCGGCGCCCCCAACTGCCGCTACCCACGGTTTTGCTACATGTGTCTGTTTTGTTTGCCCCCCACCCTTTAGGCGACGATGAGAGGCGCAGACCACCGGAAAGGAACTACTTCAGAGGTATTGTGATGCCGTCCTTACATTTTGGATACCTTGCCTGCCTGTTGTTACATCCCTCTAACATCACATGCCCCACCACAGTACACATCCATCACACCAAACATTTTTATAGTTCACGAGTATAAGAGAGTTGCGTAAGTTGTGTGCAAATGTTTAGTTTGTGTTAGCAATTTGTCTCCTGTCAGATACGAGGGTATCTGTAATAATGTGTAATGATTGTATTGTCTTGTGGAATATAGGTTATTGAAAACATTGGTAAGTTGTGTTGTCTTGTCAAATATGGGTAAATTGTACAGTTGCCTTATAAATTTAAAAAGTTTGTAAATAATATGTTGGAACGATTATATTTGTCGAGTTTTGTGAGTGTGTTAGGTCGTGTATTACTGCATTAGTAAGTTAATGAATGGGTCCTGTTTCCAATACCTTCAAGAATGGGAAGTAAAGTATATTTTTTCGTCTTATCTTACACGGTGGTTATAGGTATTGTGTGAACCTTTTTTTTAAGAATGAAAAATGTCACAATATCCTGCGCTAACTTTATTGATTGATTGCGATAAGTTTGTTGGTATTTTATGCACAAAATATTATTAATCAGTTATGAGACGTTTGTTAGGAATTTCACGGATGCCTGTTATTTTAAATGTATTTGCTGCTGTATTTAATAACTTTAATGGAGCAGTTGAATGTATGTGATTTACAACAAAATATCACCCGTAAGTGAGTAAATATAACTCTTAATATAATATGTAATTGTAATGTGGAATAATAAGAAAGTTTGCCCCTGCAAGAGTTGTTACAATTCGCATGTCGTCACAAGTAGCACATGTACACCATCCAATATCACACGCAAGCATGATACAAAGCTTTTGATCCCAAAATTGGTTTATTATTCTACATATACCTATATAATTAACTTGAATGCACTGATTTTATAAAATAAGTTTATAATTGTGTACATTTCTTTTGTTTACTTTTAAAACATTTATTTTTATTTTCAAGCTTTATTTATGGTTAGTTTAATTTGATTTTTAACGTGAGACAACTTTTTGCCCGTCAAAATATCGTCGCAGGTTGATAAATGGATACAAACTTAAAAAATCATTCTTCCCAAGAGTAGGCCTTAATATTGTTATGTTTTTCAACCGATAAAAATGGTGGCTTGTTTTTGAATTTGGAACCAGAGGGCGGTCAAGAGGAGACGACAGAACAGACGAGTGAAGATTCAGCGAAGCGAGAGAGAGACGGTGAGTGAGACAGCCTCCCGCCGAGATGAGATTCGCGAGACATCTTCAAATCCTGTGTTTACTTGTCTTGGAAATGTATTCAACCCCATCTAGAATCCATTGAGCGAGCTTTCTTCACTGATTGACATTTCCCGCCAATAATCTGTCTTGGACTGTAATAATTAATAATCTTGAATGACTCCTCAAATAACTGTTTGTTTGTTCTTCCCAGTACTGAGTAGTGATATATATATATATATACAAATGTAACATCGATTGACACAATTTCTGCATATCAATTTTGGGACTGTTGAACATCCAAGATATACATATTGGAATAATTGAGCAAGCATTTTAGAAGAGTTGAGCATCTGACATCACATTTTATGACAACCGAGCAACCAACCACAAATTTATTTCGATATAACGGACCAACCAATGTATACATTTTGGGCATTAGAGCTTCCGTCAAATTTATTTTGGGACAATCTAGTAATCAAATTATACATTTTCAGACACTCCTACGGAGTTAGGAATTATCATTTCAGAAAATGCTACAAAGACATAATTTTTAATAAATTTACCCTAGCACTCGGACCAGAATATATAAAACAAATGTTAAACAAGCAGAATATTATATAATCAATTCATCAAAAGGAACAACTTACCAACAAAAACTTTACATGAAAATATGTTTTAATGAATTTTGCGCAGAACAACCTCAAACTTCACAGGAAAAATTAATATAAATTCATATAAAAAGAATAACATATATTAATAAATTTAAAATTAAAAAAAAAAACTGTTTGTACTTGGAATACAATTAGGCATATTAACATATTTAAAATAAACATAAAAACTTTAGGATTCAAACTGAATAAATTAAAAATTGTAATGATTTTTAGCATTAGAAATGCTAAATATAATTAATTGCAAACACCAGGTGAGATTTAAATTATGTCCATAGAAAACTCTTTTACACTTGTATGTAAATATGGATACTGCAACAGATACATATAATTATTTTTTCAAAGACGCTGTATGGAATGTTATCTATAATGTCTATTTCGTATAGTCTATTCATATATGTATAACATATACGTATAGTAACCTTAAAATTTTCGAAAAATGCTATAAAGTAAGAAAATGATTTATGGACATGGTGAGATAGATATCTTTATCACATCAGTACGAATGCTGAATTAATTATTACAAAAAATATTCCATTTCTTTTCTATATTGACAACAATTTTCCACAATTTTCATTGACATATTGACAACAATTTTCCACAATTTTCATTGACAATGATTCCACTATTAATGTGGACTAATCAAATAATGTGTGACTAATCAAATAAAAATATGTTTTTGATAATATTAATGTTTTTCTAAGAACATTTTTGTTTAATGTGTGAATTACACTATGTATGTATATTTTGTATAAAACTTTTTTTGTTAATTGTCACATGCATATGAAAATTAATATTATTACGCATATTAATTCAGTTTTTGGAATGATCATTAACAGTACTAACCAAAAATTAAAAGAATATGTGAATATTAATTTGAATGTTTACCATTGACTATTCATTGTATTTTATCAAAAATACTTATGACCACTCAAAATTAATATTAAGAATTATTTTAAAAATTTAGTTTTTCAAATAAAATGTCTTAAAATAATGTGTTTCTCCCTTTGAAGACATCCAATCCAATTTTTTTTATTTACGATACAAAACATTAAGTGTAACATAAAAAATATCATTATTTTTTCACATATGAAATGAACTTGTAAAAATTGAAGTAATATTGATTTAAAATTATTGCGAGTAATTTTCCATTCTAAAATGTTGTACTATGGAGGTGTATGGTGATTGATTTTAATCTCTAATTGGTATAAAGCACTATAATGACAGTCCTCCACTTGACACGACATGTGCTCCTTTACGCACGCATAACACACGGCAATGTTCTGGTTCCAGACATGGAGTACGGAGGGGGCGGCGGGCAGGGGCTCATCAAGGACCCGAGGGGCGGTCACCGCGGCATGCCGCCTCACCACCAGGTGCCAATAGATGTACAATCATTGTTTCTAACACTTTCTTTATTTTTGTAACAATTCTTCTCCATCATCTTTAATATACATTAATTAATTAAATTTAACATAATTAATCCGCAAACTACATAGCATGTAAGTCGCAATTAAATGAAGCAACTTTTATGTCAAAACACTTACACCAAACTAAAAAATTTGAAGGAAGCCAGACACATTTTCAGTTTGCATATAAAATTTTTAAAACCCCTGTGTTTTTAGTCGTAGCAATATCGCTAAGAATTAGCCTAGCATCAAACCACTTTGTAACAAACAAGACAATGATGGTGATGTTTTCAGGTTGAGCTGTTTTTTTTTTAATGTAGCACTTTTATCATGCCTTAATAAACTAAAAATGTAATTTTTTTCTCCTTTTTTCTTATATAAAGTGCAGAAAATACTCTAAAATGTGATGCAGTTTACCTAGAACAGGCTTAGCCTAAGTGGTAAATCGCCAAATTATATTCTGAATATACTTTGTGTGAAAAAAAAGGCATACATTCATATTTAAGATTTCATCTCGGGACAAAAATGATTTTAGAAAATAGGAATTTCGCTCGAGAAATATAATCTGATCAGGTTAAAAATAGTGTAAGAATTTTTAAGAACTCATTTTAAAGTATTTTTGTGGTTATTACATACTCATTTTCTCGTCTTCTTATTATATAAAAATAAATCCTCCGCCAGCTTCTTCTGTGTTCAAATAACTTATGTGTCTACAATAATTTTTGAGTTGGGTAAACAAATGTAAATGTTTTCTTTTTCAAATGTAGCAAATTTATTTTGTGGTAACATAATTATAATTGATATAAATTAACTTTGTTAAAACCACTTATTTATTGAAAAAATTCAACATGTTTCGAAGCCAATGGCTTCTTCGAAATAAATAAGTGGTTTTAACAAAGTTAATTTATATCAATTATAAATGTAAATGTATTAAAAAAAAAGTTTTATCTGCAGCATATCTCCTCAATACTTAAGAGCTTGTGAAGTTTTTCATTTAAACTTGGTAAAAACTTTGCGTATATACATAAATGGATATGTTAATATTAAGATTTTCGCGGGTAAAAGATGAAGGATTATTTTCTAGGTAACCCGCATATTGTAGTCTTGAGAAAGATTATCGAAAATCTCTTTGGACAACGGAAGGTGATATCTGTCTGAAACGTTAAATATTATAATAACAGTCTTTCTCAAGACTACAATACGCGGGTTACCCTAGAAAATAGTCCTTCATAAATGTATATGTATTTGCATTTTTCCAAATAATTTTACAATAATGTGTTTAGCAATTATTTGCTTGATACATTATTGATTGACAACAGGTGCTACATCAATTTGGTTAGACATTTTATAATCCTAAATAAGTTGTTATGTAGTCATTTTGTTACTGTACAATCCAATTCCAACAGCTCCGCTATTTTCAAGGAATTAATTAACCGTTTTAGCATAGAATCCCTCGACTCAAGAAGGAAGTCATATCAATCTGTGTTTTCTCAGAGGATGTTCCTTTTTAATTTATTTTCAAAGAAAGCCTTTAATAATTTTCTATTTATCTTGTATTTTTGATTCTCAAAATGCAATAAATCTGCATGTTTTAAAATCAGTAAGATGAATCAATCAAATGAACATGGCTCGTTTCGTTTGTGAAGCAAAGAAAATAAATTTAAAAATATATGTATGCTACTATCACACACTTACACATTTATATCCACAAATACCATTATTAATATTCATCCTATAATATGTACACATAATATGTACACATGATATGTATAAGTAAGGGTTAATTGCAATTTTTTCTCTCATTTCATGAGGGATTGGCCTTGTTATTTAAAAAAAATTTTTTTTCAGATGATTCAATAAGTAAAAAAAAAAAAAATATACTAAAAGAATAAACAATTACACCAGTTACAATAAATATAAGCTGTACTACAGAACACCTCAACAATTGGTACTAAGATGCTAATTGAGACTCAACTTTTTTTATCTTGTTTTCAGGATATGTTCCAGGGGCCGCATCACGGCGGAGGAGCTCCTCCTCCTCCGCCCCCGCCCCATCACCACGGCTGTGTTATGATGGTGTACGGCCTGGATCCGGCCACGGCCAACACGGACCGCCTCTTCAATCTGGTCTGCCTGTATGGCAATGTCGCAAGGGTGAGTGGCTGTTCTCTTACTATTGTCTATGTTTTCTGTGTTGATCCTACTGACATGTCTAATCACACCTTCCTTTTCATCTAAAGGAATATTCTTTTATTATTTGTTATTTGACAATTGTTACCTCATCACTTAAAAGTGGACAAAACATAGATTTATGACAATTCGCCTTATTCGGTGTTTACTACCTTAGTACTCAAAAATTGATAGGACACATTAATTTGTGCCCGTACATTACTTAGTCAATCTACATATACAACTTTTGCAATTTTAGATTAGACCTTTGGAAAGTAGTCGTGAATCTAATTGTTTAATTAGTGTGATATGTTGATTGAGGGGAATTAAAAACCCAAGACGGGAAGCAGAAATTGCATTGTGTGTTATCTACATATACGTGGTGCAATATCATTTTTTGTGCAGTAACGGCATATAAACCATTTCAACCCAAATAGGTACATTGATATTACCTACGTGGGGGTTGGTGTGTATGAATCGACCCTTTTGTAAGGTCGAGAAGCTACCCTCAAACAATGCTGCTTCGTTAAATAAATGTTGATGTACCACTTTGTTTATTTACAGAGTCAGAGATCTCTGGCGTTGCTGATGAGATTTCAAAGTCGCGATGATTTAACAGAATTTATTGTAAAGTGTAGACAAGGTATAAAAATAACAATTGTGGTGTAACAGGTACAAAGTATTTTTTTTTTTTTTTTAAATTTAATGGCTTGTCACCCAGTAAAAGGATGTTATTGCCAAAACAAGGTACAAAGTATATCGACAGTTATAATGACACAGTTGAGTATTCGAACGGAGAGGGCTTCCGCCGTACCAAGAAGCCACTAGGAGGTGAGATGACATATATGGTGCGTCCTGCCTCTTATAGTCGATTCGCATAAAGGAATTGCGCAGTTCTCTTTCCTCGTGCCGCTGCAATTCCGCTGACCCCAGTGGAGTGTCGTGCCCTCGGTTTGCTGAGTGGCCACTTTCCACGGTCCGCGGCTGTTGCACTTTCGATGCGTTAGCGGGTTCACCTGGTGTTGACATACTTTGCTCGCCTGCCGGGCGCCTGGATATCGGCGCGTGTTGCTATGGGCATGTGTCATCAACCCCTGCCGTGTAGGTGTGTCACTGTGTATGTGTTCTAGATGGGCGGCTATCTGTGTAATGGTATGAATCACTGCACATGGATTGTACTGTCCACATTGTCTGGGTTTTCTTAAAGAAGATTGCTTTATTTGATGTCGAAGCAATATTTATATCATCACACAAACCAGTCGTTCAGTTGGAGTTTTGTCTAAAATGAATTTGATGAATAATACAAAAAATAAATAATAATAAAAAAACAGGCTTAAAATTTTTACACATTTGTTATAAGATCCCACAAATAAATAATCTAGAAATACTCGATGTTAGGAAAAGTGTTAATATTGCTTCAAATATAATAAATAACCAGACTAAGTTTGTGCACAACCCACTATTGAAATTTTTCCACTTAAGATTCCATCCCCTTGAGATGACATTCCATAATTAACAGCTTCCCCCCCCTCCCCTCACCTTCCCCTTCACCATAACATACTTGCATAGTTTATCTTTTTCAATTTAATTTTAGTACACAAACAATCCTGAAGAAGAGAAGATTGTTCTTGAAACTTGTAGATTGTATATGTAATAAAGTGGTGAAAACAAAGTAATTTGTGTTTTATCTTAATAATAATGTCACAACAAAGTTTAAACCTTCAATCAGAAGAAAAAATATTCTTCAATCAATTAAATAATATGTATTTTATATATATATTTTCAATATTGATGTTTCTCTGTTTTTGAGTGTTGAGGTAACAACTGCCAAATAACAATCTCGTTATTTTTAGAATATGGCTGATTATATGTACGAGCATGCGCACATTGCAGAATGCTTTTGCGATCCATGTAATATTTTAAAATAGTCTTTTTAACAAAATACACTGCAACTCTATACGTGCTCTCTATTTCAGATCAAGTTCCTGAAGACGAAGGAGGGAACAGCCATGGTGCAGATGGGTGACGCTCTATCGGTTGAGCGATGTGTTCAAAATCTTAACAACGTCACTGTCAATGAACACACAATGACACTGGCGTGAGTAGATACTTTTTCTGTGCCATCTTATTACAAACTTGCAAAATAAATCTCCATTCACTCGTCTGAACTGAGCAATTTGACTGCCACATTCACCATCTGACACGGTATGCTAGAATGCGACCACTATAAATTGGCGTGCGAGGGAGGGCGTCCCTGTCGCGTAACAGAAGTTGCCAGGGTGTAATTTTATTACACAATACATAATGTACAGAATGTCCGGTGACCGGTGTCGTAACCTTTAGCGGAAATTTGGTTGCGCAGCACTAAAGAAACCAAGCAGTAATGGCGGCCGTCCTATCTGTCAAACTGTCAGACGGTAATCTCGGTCCATTATTTGCTTTTTCAGCTTCGCAAAACTTTAATACTTCATTGGCAATTGTTCTTGCACCATCCCGGACAGTTTAGGATGTTTTGGATATAATAATTCAGTGTACATTGGTAATCAAGATGTCACAGCTCCCGAGCAAATACAAAATTGTGCTGAATGACAGGGCGAGGAGTTACCGCCGGGTGCGGGCAGGGCGGGTTTTAGTTCCAAATTCGCCGCACGCCAATTTACATTGGGCAAGCAATACATCTTATATTATTTTTAGTTTTTAGATGCGACACGAGTACGAGCAGACCTCGACATGAGATTAAAAACTCATCTTTTCATCAAATTTCAGCTTCTCGAAGCAGACATTCCTGTCGGAGGTGATCAACCCGTATCCACTAGCCGACAAGAGCCCCTCTTTCAAGGAGTACATGGGGAACAAGAACAACAGGTTCCTGACCCCTGCCTCTATACACAAGAATAGGATACAGCCCCCGTCCAAGATCATCCACTTCTTCAACACGCCGCCGGATGTGAGCGAGGAACAGCTGAGGCAGGTGTTTGCCGACTACAACGTCACTCCGCCCCTGCAGATTTCCAAATTCCCACTGAAGAGCGAAAGGTATATTTATTCAAATTACTTAGTGATTGTCAAAACCGTTATTTTAACCGGTTACACGATAACCATTATTTGAGATTTGTATCTAATTTTACCGATGATTGATAACTAATTTTTCACAATTTGATAGATGTGTATATCCATACAATGTAATCATATTGTCACGTGTCGTGGCTGCGGCAGGAATGAATTAAATGCTATCTATGAAAATATATTAAATAGATTCAGAAAAATAAATTATATTAAATAATAAATATAATTTATCTCAGTGTGAATGGTGTGGAAATCTTAAAAAATACGATTCCTTAAAACGCGATGTGATTGGTCGTGACGTTGTTTGACAAGAATTATAGATAAACATACGTGATTTATGGCGTTTGTCACTGTAATTTGTTTCGTTTCTATGGTAACCGTTCGTCTTCGCTTTGTTTTTACTTGTAATTTGTGTGGTTTTTATACAGATATTATACAGATTTGTGACCTATTTTAATAAAATAACTATCTAGAACACATTTAAAATAATGGAGGACATATTTTCACAAGGAAAATCCGATAATTTACTGAAAAGTGATGCTTTAATGTTGGATTCATTTTTCAGGAGTGAATTTCTACATGGGTACCATATATAATATTTACAAAACTTATTCCCACCCACTATTCAAAAAGCCGGCTTGTTTTGTAAAAGACGAATGAACGTCTAAATACACGAATTTGCTGTTACGTGTTATACGTCAGATGACATAAAAAGACATGCCAAACGTCACTTGCGAAAATAAGCGTTTTGATGGAAGTTTAAAATCGTGGTTTTCAAAATCATTTTTTATTGTTAATATACATATTAAATGAAAATCTTTTTCATAAACGTATTTTCTAAACTAAAGTTACGATTTTTCTATTAAAAAAAAAAGTGAAATTACCCTATTAATAAGCGATATGTCACTCGTAAATAAACACCTTATTATCACTGGAACACTTTATTTAACATTCACTAGAACATTCCATCCAGTTTTCGCTCGCAGTAATCGCTCTGCCTTATTTCGCCTTTTTAGCTAAGAACTTCGCTCGATTACTCGCTTGATATCTACCGCTTCGCAATTTCACGACTAAGCACACCTGGCTGCCTGGATTTTGCATAGCAACAAACTGTCAACATGACAACAACAACCAACACTCCTGTCGTATTTATATCTGAAAATGCTGATACTTTCTGGATTATTCTAGTGCTTAGGAGAAGATTCTCGTGGCTTCTAGACTTTTCTAGATGTTTCTAGAATGTCTCAGATATTTCCCGAAGATTGTACATCACTCTAGGCCGTTCTCGATTTTTCGATAGTGTTGTGACAAGTGAAATAAGAATGCGTAATTCGTTTTAGCATCTCGTTACAATATTAAGCCTACATGAATAAATAACTCCCTGTTTCAGGTCATCATCGGGTTTAATGGAGTTTTCCAGTATCTCACAGGCTGTGATGGCAATCATGGCATGCAACCACGCCACCATCATGCATCCAGGTTCTAATTTACTCATAAGTCTTACCTTGTATTTTGTAGAGTTTTCCTTATATTAGGTCCTTACATATGAAATTGGCGTTTAGTATGGGAGGAACATAAAGCCGATTTTTTTTTATTATAATATATTTATTAATTCAAAGTATGTACCATTGCTATCTATGCACTTTGCCATCTCATAGGTAGTTCATCGATCCCTTTACTAAAAAAACCATTCGGACGGGAATCAATAAAATCTTTGAAGGCGGTTTGGACTGCCCCATCGGAGTTGAATTTTTTCCTTTGCAAGAAGTTATCCAAATTTCGAAAAAAATGGTAATCTGTTGGGGCAAGGTCCGGAGAGTACGGTGGATGTCTTAGACATTCCAATTGAAGCTCCTCTAATTTGGTAGCCGTCTGTTGTGCAGTGTGTGGTCTAGCGTTATCATGAAGCAGCAGTGGCCTAGAGCGATTAACCAGCCTCGGTTGTTTAGCAGCTAGCTTTTCCATCATGGTTTGCAGTTGCTGACAATAGACATCTGCCGTAATCGTCTGGCCAGATTTAAGAAAGCTGTAGTGAACGACACCAGCACTAGTCCACCAAACGCTCACAAGTAACTTTTTTGGAGTCAATTTTCACTTGGGGCATGGTTTGGCTGATTCGGCAAGGTTCAGCCATTTCACCTTACCAATTTGCTTCAAGTGGATTAAAATAGTTTTATCACTAACACCGCAGCCTGCAGCTAACTCGGATGTTGTTTGCGATGGATCCGCTTCCACAATAGCCTTCAATTCTTCATTATCAACTTTGGTCTCCGGCCGTCCACGGGGCTTGTTCTGTAGGTCGAAATTTCCAGAATGAAAACGTTGGAACCAAAAACGCACTGTGTTTTCTTTTGCGGCACCGTCGTCATACACATCATTAATCCTTCGAGCCGTTTCTGCAGCACTGGTGCCACGGTGGAACTCGAACTCATAAATAACGCGATATTTCAAGTTTTTCATTTTGTAAACTGAGTGACGCAAAGAAAAAACAATTGAGGAAAAAACAAATGAATTATAATTTTCAAAACACAAATACATGAGTAAATAGCTGTATAAATTTGGATTTGGAATTCCTAACCAAAGAGAAGATATTAGAGATCAAATTTGCCAGTACGGCAAAACGCCAATTTCATATGTAAGGACCTAATATGTGTGGGATATAATTGTATATATATATATAACTTTTAAGTAATTGAAGCGGGATAAGTTTCAGTGATTTTTTTTTCAACAATATTTCAATATTTCCTCTTCTGTATAATATTTTCTTCCGAGTTGTGTCCAGAATTTTAAATAAAAATAACAGAAAATTGATTTGACCTGATAATTTTCAGGTGCCAAATTCCCGTTCCTCATGAAGCTGTGCTTCTCGTCCGCACGCTCCATCGGCCCCCACGGAGGGCGCAGGTCGCCGCACGACCACGGCCAGCAGAACAACTCCCTCGGAGTCAAGGATGAGGGCGGCAGGAAGGAGCAGGAACACGACGGAGACTTCTGAGTAGATTGGCGAGAGCCCCACCACTCGATTTCATTCCCTAGTGACGACGCAGTTTCGCCATGTTTTCTTACATTCAAATAATTATACTCGTTTAATTGTTTGGTTAATCTTTAATCTTAATTGCACTCAATTGAAAGTTATAACAATTGGATTTTGATGGCAATGTTTTTTATTTAATGTGATTACATCTAATTTAATGTCAATTATAAATAATTAAAAAAACAGAATGGTAATTTAAAGTGTTTTCCAATAAACTTTATTTAGTTTGACCCATGTTTATCAATAAGTACCTATGTGTGTTTTCCGAAACGAATATTTTTTTATTTCATCATTAAGAAAGTAGTTTTTAAATGTAAGAAAATATTGCGAAACGGAAGCATTTATAAAAGATGGCAACATATTTTATTGCAATTTGCGGAATTTTATAACGGTAAATTTTTTTTAAAATTAAAATTTAAAAATATTAAAATAATACCCGCAATCGTTAACAGTAACATTGCTAACAATGATCAACATGATAATTATATGTATATATTTGCAATGGCGAGGTTGCATGCAAAGATGTACGATTGTGGATGAGGCAAGAGTTGTGTGATAGGACAGAAGCGTAACGAGCTCCATCGTCTCTGCCTACTCCCGTGAAGAATTGGCGTTTAATTTTTTTTTAAATTAGGATATTATTTATTCCCTTTAAGACCCCGCAAGATTTTTCGTTAATGACATAAAATCAAAGAAGAGTGCCACAGGAATGGGAATATCACAAAATATTGTAAAGCAGACATCACCATCATACAAATTAATGTGTATTTTATTTAAATAATTTTAGAAGATAAATTGTAATAAAAGTGTTGTCGTCTTTAGTACTGTGTTATTTTAGACAAAAACATTACACATTTTCATGTTTATTTGTCGAACATGGCATGTGGAAGATATAATTTTTCCAATTTTTTCCATATATATGAATTAAAAAAGAACACGTTTCAATTAAAGGAGACAGAAATAAATTAAATTTTGTGCCCGTATGGTACACATTGATATTACTTTTTGTTTTCCGTATTTTGGAAATTTTCCACATTTTGTGTTATTTTATTTGTTTGAGCAATGATTATTTGAAAATAGCAAAATAACGACAAAAGTTTGCTTAAATGTCGCCATGGTCAACCATTTTCATCACAAGACCTTATCCTAGCCATTCAGCTCCTGTCAGCTTGCGGCGAGCTGTGGTCTTAATTCATATACATCACATAACGATTTATTTGATTTTTCACCATTTGTTTGTTTATGTACTTCTATATTCAGTGTTTAGATCTCTGTCTAAAGATGAAGGGGTATATTTTCATTTAATCCCTCTGCATCGGAGAGTCGCTCAGACTCGCATAAAGTTGAAATAATTATGTTATTTATCCTTTTGTATAAATTGCTTAAATATTTACGCATGTGCAAATGACGCATTGAATTATTATTATTATTGTAAAAAGAAATAATAATATTACACAAAATTGACCAATTTTTTGATGGGAACGCGGGCTACGCCGATTCCGTTTTGAAAAATTATTATATATTATATAAATACATAAAATATATGTGTATAAAGGTTTATTTAAGATGATTTAGGTTGTAAATTTTGTATTTTGCCATTTAAAAAAGTGGATATGTATCAGTACTAATTTTGATTGAATCGTTTCAATGGTTTGAGAGATTTCATTACTGCTATTGTTACAATTATTCATCTGCAAGTTCACAAAACACACTTGTAACAAATTGTTCCGAGTTTGCACAGCCAAATATTACCTAAATTAATGCAAATTGAATTCTGAATTGCTTAGTAATTGTAATGATTTGTATCGCCACTTTTGCAAGACAATTCTTTCTTGTTACATAACAATTTATATATATGTAGGTTCATCAACAAAATGAAGTTGCATTGCATAAATAAAACAAAGAGAATAATCATCACAAAACACTCTTTAGTACTGATAAATTGTAAGTTACGATGTCTTCAACTGAGAGTTGTCCATAGGCGTCAGCTAGCGCATGCCTATTTGTTTCAATGATAGTTTAAATTTTACCCATTTTAAACCATTTGAAAATGTCATTGTAGCCTAATAACACTTAACAAGTCAAAATATTAACATATTTCAAATAAGTAAATTTATTTTTAAAAAGAACCAAAAGATGTGATGTTGTGGATGAATCGACTAACAATAATGATGTTAACTAATTGTTCGCAGTAAGTATGGAAAACATAATTTTATTTTTATTTTTTTAAATTTATTGCATGTGTGAATTTTTGTCGAGTAGAAATATTTTCAAAATTTTTTACTCCTAGTAAATGTTTAATTTAGTTTTCTTCGATGTTTATTAAGTAGATGTAAATTAGCAAAATGTTTATTATAAAAGACAGGTTTTTAGTATGTTGTATTAGTGATTAGTTTTTTATTAATTTCTTCCTTCTTTATTGATTTAAATGAATTAAATATGGACTTGCCCTTGGATGATATAAAGCAAATATTTGATAAGATTTTCCAATGAGCATAATTATTTTAGTGTACTAGATGGTCGTAAACGCTCGGCGGCAGCGCTGGCCAAGGAAAGTTTCAAATTTACGCCTTCTACCTGGCTCTTTCTGGACTCATTCCGTCCACCCGCTCACTGTGTCTGTATGTCCGGCTTAAGAAGCTCATTCCCAATAAGTGCACTGCTGAAAGCGGTGTTTGTGAATAAGATTCCCCAATGTGAATCACTAACGCAGAATTGTAAAATATTTCATTCAAGTTTGTTTTTAAAGTTCTCAAATTCTCTCGCACCTTGAAAAAATTGTCTTGTATTTATCATTGGTTTTTTTACATTTAGTATTAGTTAAATGTTTCTCAAACACTTTAGAATGAAATAAGTTATAAATATTTTCTCGAAATTGATCATCTACCGCCAGTTCTCTTTTTGTAATCTACATATTTATTTACTTACTAAAAGTTGAATATTATATTAAGTTCTTTCTTTGAAATATTCATCTCTCTTGAGAAAATAATAATTGAAGACTCCAAAGAGTCTTTAATTATTATTTTTTACTTAATATTACTCTTCCTGGCATGAAGCCGGAAACAAAATATCAACATGTATTGAATGGCATGACTACAATATGATTGATTCTTCTTATTGCAATCAACAGACAAAGCAATATTATTCATATTATGTTATTTAATTAAATTTATACTTTCTGTTGTAATCCTTTTATTTTTTAAAATGCTTTCTCCGTTTATTTTACTGTGGGTATGACGACAGTAGATACCTACATTTTTTTGTTCTATGATCTTTGTCAAAAAAGTAATATCCCTCGATTTCATTTGACTTTTAGTTGTGTTTAATTAATAAATATGTTCCAATTATTTTTTTGTTTTATTTATTTTTTTGTCTAAAAGCATACTTTTTTCATAAAGGCTAAAGAATTATTAATCTGATTTTTGAAAACTGTTGCTGTAAAATTTTCAACATATGTGTTTATTGCATTAAATTTGTAGGTACTTCATTTATATTTAACAAATATAAATGCAAACATAACATTCCGTAAATCATTACATATTTGGACTGATATTTAAATTTACTTGTCCATAAGAATTGGCAACATCAAAATCATTGGATCTTGATTTTTATGTGTTTATTTCTTTTTTATTACATTCTTAAAATACATTACATATCGTCACTGTATATATAATAAAGCCAATGTTCCTTTTAGTACATTCTGAGATGAACAAATCAATGTGTCCATTTTTCATTTAAATAATGGAGATACATATACTAAAAAAAACATTGCTGTTCATCTGGAAAGTCTACCTAGATTATTTAAAATATTTTTTATAAATCTAGTTTGTGCAATTATTTTTTAAAACAGCTTCATTTGTTTATCTCAGAATGTACTAAAACGTCACATAGGATAAATTATATATACAGCGTCAATATTTAATCATCATTGGAATTTGTTACATGAAATACTCACAATTTGGTTTTATAAAATAAATTGCGACTTTTTTTTTAAAATACTTATATTCATATGCCAAACTCCACTGCAGTTTTACGGCATTTCTATAAAATACTGAATTTCTATAAAATAATTTCTTTATAAAATCAGACACAAAGTGTCAAAAGGTTTCAATTTATGTTCAAAAGTATACACTTGTGCAATAGAGACATTTGTATTGCTTGATACAGTTAACCAATACGTTTTTCCAATACTTTAATGTTGAATTTACACTATTCAGCAATATGCGACTTGACTGAAATATCATAGAAATATAAATCGCCTATCTGGATATGATAAGCGGTATAATAGACAGTTAGTATTTGTAAAATAAAATGTCCTAAAAAAATGCAGCCTGGCAGCACTGAACACTACACTACAACACAATACACTAAAATTATCAAATCACAGTTCTTTTGAAGACAAAAGCAGGTCCATTAATCAATAAATCTTACATTTTCCGTTATTATTTTCATTCAATAGTTTATTTAAGTTAAATATATTTTCCTATAGATAGCATTGTTTTTTGATAACTCCTGGGTTTGGAATTTCCTAACACGGCTACAAGTTATTGAAGAATTTAACTTGTGTAGTTTCTCATATTGAATGGCTTAAGTGATACTCTTCTGTATTTTAACTCAATATCTACTTGAGTTCTGTACGCCTCCATATCTGCTATATCTTACAAAATTTTACCCAATTGTGTAGTTATGGTATTTTCATTATTTTTTTCGAAATCTCTCAAACTTTACATCAATTTATATTTAAATATAAGTAATTATATCTAAGAAGTACATATCTGTTTAAATATAAAACTATTTTCACAATGAAGTATGTGTATCTATTATTGCTAATAATTTGTCATGCTCGAACACCGGTCAATTTATTGGGAGAATTCCTAAGATCCGCGAGGGTGTAAGAATGCATACTTCCATTTAATTCTATTCGACAGCCTTCAGTTAGTTATAATAAAATTGCAGAAAGAAGTTATATTAATTTTCTCAATTGTCGAAAGGTTTCCAGAGTAAAATTTTGCTTCGTTCACTTTAAATTTTAAATTTGTTTCAAAGTTTTTTTAGATGGCACATTCCAAGTACTCAACGGAGTCTATTTTTTCATATTATATTTCTTGTTTTTAAATGGACTGTCAAATTGAATTCTATTTTCCTGCTATGATAATAAATTAATGAACAGTTAATCCGTAATTTAGTAAATATTATACATATATATATATATATTTGTGTACACATAGAGGTGGGGTGTAACATTTGTTTAGTGTTAACATTTTATGCTTTTCAAAATTTACTTCCTCACTTTGGATTACCATTCATTTTATGACTCCACTGTCGTATGAAGATATTTTAAATATCTACCAACTTTAGCACTAATGGTGGCCATAGAGCTGAAACAGAGCTATTTGTCGTAAAAAAACGGCCTACAGAAGAAGTAAACTGGACTTTTTAACTACATGTAAGAAGTTGTATGGACCCAACATCTTAATTGTGCAATCCTGCATTCGGACTAATATGATATTGTATTATTAAATTAAAATTATATGTATTACATTTGCATTTTGTTTGGTTCTATTTACGAAAATAAATGGTGGTTAGTCTCAAATGTTACACTTAACCTGCATTGACATTTTGGCTGTTAGTGTCCGTGGTAATGATAAGTTTTCGCTTACATAAATAAATTGTAGGTGATCTGAAAGTCAATTATAACGCATACAACCTAAGATAAACATGAAACCTAAGTATCTTTATTAGTGTAAAATGATATAATGTAAAACGGAGGAACTGAGTTACAAAACAGTCACGAAGCGCATTGTGCGGCCAAAAGTGTTTGCACACGTTTGTGATTGGTGTGTGACTTAGTATTTTGGTCTTACAATAGTGGTACTCTGTGTAACATAGCAAATTGTTGTAGCTCACTAGTTAGATTCCCGTTGCATTTTTGTTTGATGAACCAAAACTGTTTTCAAGTATTTTTGTGTAAATTTTTGAACCCAACCTTTCTTGCCTGGAATTTTCCGATTTCTGAACATTATGGAAAGTTTATTATCAATTCTGATAGTTCCATCGGATAATAACTTACTAACCCATACATTTGCAGCATTACTTAAGAATTAAGTCTGTTTCAAGATAATAAAATGTTTAAACGTAATTGTATATGTACTTAGTTATGTTTCATAGAATCCAGATGAAGAAGGTTTGCGTTCTATTCTCTAAGTTACTCATTGGCTGTTGTTAAATGGTACTTCAAAGATTATTTGACGAGTCTATTCTGCCCGAAGATATATTTGTTCCTGTTTGAGAATCCTTGCTTTCTAAGGATTTTATGTTGCGCGATTTCACTTTGTTTCTAATATAAAATAAAAATGTTTTTTCTCCAAATATATTTTTATATTCTTCACTTAAACATTTTGAATGATAATCTTTGCGGTATATTAACCAGTCAAAAGTATATTTCTAACCGTTTACTATTTATTCTTCTTAAAGTGTGACTATTTTTAGATCCTCTTATAGGTAAAATAAATATATTGTCCTAATAAAAATGTCTTTTTTGGAAAACGCATGAAGCGCTGCTATTTTGCTAATTAAAAGTGCTACGAATGACCAAATTTTCACAAAATGAAACTGATAACTTTTGTATAAATCATTTTATTGGATTTACATATTTCTTCACATTAGGCACTGAAAAATATTCCGCTCTCCTGCGAAGGAACATAGTACTGCTGACAATAACATCAAACATATCTTCATTTTTTTCTAAACTATTTATTAATGAATCCACTTATTTTAATAGATTAAGATTACTTTTGAATTCAGCTATACTCGTGTATTCATCATTTATGTTATGTTTATGTGAATTTATATAGCGCCGTTTTTAATCACTTTTATTAATTGTACTATTTTTCCTGGTCTTTGTGAATATTTTCTTTTATCTGTTTAGTAGATGGTTCATTCATTATTGTTGTTTTAGAATGCATATCTCTTGAATGCGTTTGGATCTAAATTTATGGGATATATTATATGAAGACTTAGGAATCTATTAATTTATTTCTTTGTTCAGAAAAAATATATTAACAAAGTTTCATTGAAAAGCTGCATTCAAAGAACAGAGCCCGTAGTAATTATTTTGTTTCTCATAAAAATATATCTTTCCGATTAATCACAATTTCTTTAATGTTACGAGTAACTAAACATACTATTAGGGAGCTTTGGTGTGTTTGTGACAAAGTAATTAAATATCATTAGAAAATATTCATCACTGTTGTTTGTATAGCTAAAGATTGTAGCGGATATCTAGAATATTAAAAAATGCAGAAACTGATGTTATTTTGTAGTTACGCTTCCCAAAAGTAGACATGGGCAAACAAAACACTCAACAGGTGACCACTTAGTGCCGCACACGGTGCAGGCTAACAAACTTGACAAAAAATAAAAAGACTTCCTTACTTTTCAAAATCTTTTGGGTAATTCTTCATATCAAGGACATTTGGCAGACTGCCTTTGGTGGAAAACTGGACAGTACTGCAGAATGCTCAATGATTGAATACACAATAATTCCACGCACCTTTTCATACAAGGCCACTAGGAATGATGAGATCTTTTGTTTTTTGGAAATTTTGTGTAACAGAGAATAAAATTCTAAATTAACAAAGACATATTCAAAATCTAATCTACACTTAAAATCAAGACAAAGTCGAGTCATTTTGACAGTATGTCAATAGAAAGAAGCAATTACATTATAATTATGTAAGATTTTCTCTTAATAAATTACTTTTAATCTATGTGTATGTGACAATTGTTTTTGAGCAGTTGTTTTAGAAGTACTTATAGAATAGTGTATTTACATCAAAGAATTTATCTTCAATTCCCAAAAACAAATTTTGGGAGCCTCCAGACATTCAAAAAGTCATTGTTAATTGAAATGAGTAAAATGAAAATTCTTGGGTGTAGATCAGCCTCAAGTGTTAATTATCACACTAAGACATTTGATCAAACATTATAATTCAATTATTAATAAAATACATGGCAACACTATACAAAATGATACTTTCATTTCAATAACTCACAGTATTCACGCAAGATTCGCAGTTTCTAAATATGCATCATTGACCATAATATCGATGCTGTAGATATCTTAAAATTACTTTTTTCTCTCCCTGACACATTTTCAGATGCATGTAGCTGAAATAAAGTAAAAATTACTCACCTCCCTGTCAACCTGACTTATACCATCTTTACTTTTGTCTCAACTCACTTCTGAAGGCACCACGTAAAACATTAATTTTTCCCCTGCATCTTTATTAGAAGGAGGTTCATGGGTTGTAATATGATACGAAGGGGGTTCAAGAAATGATATAACATATTATAAAATTATGTAACATCCACAGTGGATCCCATTGCCTTACAGAGTGTATTTTGAGAATCTACATGTTTTTAGGTTCAAAATATCTTGTAGCAATGTTATAGCAAAAGAACCTTAAAAAATATTATGGAATGTGTTTTGGAGAGAAGGGGCTTCACAAAAATTAACTAATATTTCTAAACAAGTTCATGAATTAATTCTCAATTACTTCAATGACCACAATAAAATAAAAGAAACTGTTAATTTTGCTATACAATTTGTTCAATCTTGCCCCAAATATATTTATTTTTAATACAGAACCCATTTTGATTTCCCAACGATTGTACCCATTGAACAGTCAATTGGATGGGAAAAAATGTTTTTGATTGAAATAAATTGTGGGCACCATTGAATGATTTTCTTACCCTGAACTTTAATCATCAAATAAAACAACCATTGACTTCAGAAAAGAAACATGGATACCTTATAATTACTAACAGAGGATTATAAAAGCATTTTTCATCAACACAGCATGGAGGTAGTATACAAAAATTCATTCATGATACATACCTACATTAAAGTAGACAATAATATACATATTACCATTTGAAACAAAAAGCAATTTAAAGTAGAAATGTTTATTATATGACTACAATGGTTATGATGAGACAGTAATTGCATAAAAACAAACTTTCGAAATGTATTAAATGGAAATTATACAATGACAACTGCGCATTGCAATGTAAATATTGAAACAGCATTCACTGTAATGTGGCCAATATTTTACTCTTTCTAATCCATTTTCCTTAATACTTATATCCAATATGCACTTCAACTTAGCGTACACACAAGGATTGCCCTGCCCGTTCCATACCGTGTAGTAAGTAGCTGGCGCAAAAGAAAGAAAGAAGTGAATGTTTTACAAATTTATGAAAGTTATATAAATTTACAAAAAATGTCAATTCAATTTCTACTTGGAAATAATTATACACAGCCTATATTGAGTAACAAACTAATATTTCTTGAGATAATTTAAAAAATATATTTTTTGTGTTAAATAATATCAACTTACTCATTTATTAAAAGGGGGTCATTAGATATTGATGAGACATTGAGGAAATCAAAGTTCTACAATTATAATAACTTTAAATCTGTTAATATTTCATTCAGCAAGATCTGAAGGGTGCATGAGAAAACTTTTCTCTTAAAAAACAAATGTTTTATATGAAATGTCACTTGTCGTTATCATCATAAGCCCTTTAATAATCGTGTTTGCAAATTTTGCTAGAAGCCGACAGTATTTTCTATAGGAAAATTAAAAGCTGACTGGTGAACTCATCTGTTCTAGCCAGTCGATCGAGCCTATGGTGACTTATCCACAAGCAATACGACTTTAGGGCACCGGATATTTAAATAACGATTATTGAATTTCATATTACAGTTAATAAAAATGCAATCCAAACGTTTGACTCATATTTAGGCTTATTATTCACACATTTTATTAAAAAAATTTGAATACATAGTTATGTACTCTACCTAATCACTCATTTTAAAAAGATATTTGTTTTTTTTAAAATTTGAATTGATAAAAAAATTTCATGACAGAAATAGCTTTTCTTATTAAACGGCTTGATTCAATAATAGGAACGAAAATGATTTTTGATTGACAAACATAACCATTCTGTCAGTGTTACTGTAACCCAGGAGCGTGTAGTGAAAACAAGCATGACTTTTTCCGTAGCATATATTTTGAAAATAAACCAAAATAAGAGATATAACTCGTTATGTTCCTATCACTATAATTAACATATTATTCAGATTTTAATATTTCATAATATTTTGCCAGACAAATATTTAATTTTGATTTTTTCCCAAATCTATGTTTGAATAAAAGTCATGCTTCTTGTTCTCACTGCACGCCCCTGCTGTAACCACTGTAAAAATGAAATAAATTTGCTACTTTTTATCCTGACAAAATATTTTAGAAGAGAAACAATGAATGTATCATAATTAAAGCACCAAACTGAAGGTAGCAGAACCAAACATCACTTTAGCAGCTCCAGGTGGAGGTTTTGTTAATTTATTTTGCAAATTTTTATATTATATCTGACTATTATTTTTATTGAAATAATTTTTTGAATGTTTTAATTTTAAAACATATTTCAAGAGTCTTATATATAAGATATCCCAAAAAAGCACGGCAACTGCAAATACATTACATATTCCATGTTGAGAACTCCTGCAATTCTAAATATCTAATAGAAACTAATAATGGGCACCATCTTCTATCCAGGGGAGAAAATGATTGAATTTTGGTTTCGCTGGATAGTTTTCTTATCTGCTCATTTTAGGAATACGGATCCATGGGGCCAATTCCTGAATTCTCCAACACAGAATAAACAGCTTGAGAAAATTCGGTTGATGGAATTCCACAAATTTTGATCTAGGTTTAAAATTATTTTTTTGTAATTGCTTCGATATCTATGTTGAAAAATGTTTTAAATGTCTGTAATTAGCACACAAGCAGTTATTCTTTTACTAGATTTGATCTGTGAAACATTTCAATGGTGGCGTGTTCCCAAAACATCACCATGCATCCTTGGAAAATATTGGATCTAAAAAATTTGTTTTTTTATTTTGGGTAACAGCATTATATAAGAGCAGCACTTTTATAATTTAAATTATATATATATTGTCATACACTATTATCATATACTATCATTGTCACAAACTAATTTATAGTTGAATTCGTCTGTAATACTTTCAACAGCATATATTATGAACATATCAATTAAATATCTCTACTAAAAAAACAGTCAATATTAGAATTTAAAGTCTTTATCTAAGAATGAATATATCTTTAGACTATAAAGAATATACATATCAATGGAATCCTACGATCTGTTGAACACATACTTTATGTAAATATTATTTATTCTTATTGTTATGTGAATGTTACATTTATTGTTATGTTTGACTTATTCAAATTTATTAATGTATAAAATGAAACTGAAATTAGTTTGATCTCGATTTCTTTAAATTCATTTATTGATTTTTCTTCTCAATCATACTTTTATTTAGTAATTATATTTGAATTGAATTCAAATATAATTATTATGCCAGTGTTCTTCTTGATATATAGAATCAAAAAGAACACATTTTTTTTACTATAATTGTGTTGATTCCTCGATTCTGTATAGTCTAAGGAAAATTATATCTTACAGGTAGTCCACGTTTTCATTTTATTCCCATTATTATATATAATAAGTTAATAACTTAAATGGTATAACCAGAGTATCACAAAATTTAATTTGATTAAATAATGAAAACAAAAAGTTGTATATTTTTTTAGGATATTTCTTAAATTTTGCCAAGTTGAGGTTTTTTACTAACGTGATTGTATTACAATTGCGGACTGCCTGTATAGATTTTCGTAAAATATTTGCGAGCGAAGCAACTCGATGGACCTTCAATTATCAATAATATACTTATTTATAAACGTTAATTCTAAAACTGTTTGAGGATGTGAATACATAAAAATATTATATTGCTTTTTGAAGACTTTATTAATGAAAATGGCATCAATAAAATAATTATTCTATAATCTATGTGTAGTAATAATATATACATTAAATGTTGCTTTTAATTTATTTTAAAATTAATGTTTTACATACTAATTTTCATGGCACACTAAGATAATGTAATATTTAAATTAGAGATGTAGTACATATTGAGTTTCGAATTTTAGTCCATTGTTTTGTGATAATGAGTATTCATTCAATATATTATTTAGTTTTAGAAAATTTATTCCAAGCAAAATTAAAACATTGGTTTATTTCTTATAATAAAAATAAAAGATGAGATATTTAATTTAAAATATGTATATGTAGTACCTACTTAAATAATTTTGTTACAATAATGATCTATGGGACTGGCCATGATTTCAAATGATTGACATTTGAATTTTGTGTAGGGTTTTTGGTTGAATCTTTGAAATATATTTATGTGAATTAAAATAATGTACCTTGAGTTTTAGATGCAGCTTGAGTGCAGCATACAACACTACAAGAGCAGTGAAAATAAAATGAATAAAAGAGTTAATTTGAAAACTATCCTCAGCTTTTCGGATGTTATTTAATTTATTTGTAGGCTACTGATAATTTTTAAAACACTAAATATTCACTTGCAAAATAGGTCTATTATAATATTATTTAAGATATATCTGCAACATTGGGTTGAGTCAATATTATAATGTTTTAGAAATGACTGTAGGAGATAGCATATAATAACAATGGATGCAAAAATTAATAAAATAAATACATGTTTAAATGTGCTATGTAAGTATAAATAATATAAATAAATAATTATATAACTGAAGAGTATGCCAAATGAGTTTGAAAAAATAAATAAATACGCTGAACATTGAACACGTCCTTGTATTCTTTAATACTTATTTTTAACATTGACCCACATAACTATGGATTACTTACATTTAAATATACTAGCAGGAAAGCAATCGGCTTCGCCGATTGCTTACTGCTAGGCTCCGCGGCCAGCGATAGCCGCTGCGCGGTCAATTGTGTTTGCTGTGCAGCAAACACAATTGTTTACTTATGCCTACGTCAGCCGCTTCGCGGCCAATTGTATCTGGCAAACTTCCATTCTTGCTATTGTGGCCGCTTCGCGGCCAAATGTGTTTGCTGTGCAGCAAACACAGTTTCTTCTTCTTCTTTTTTTTTTACGCTTCAACAGGCCATGAGGCCCAATTACAGAAGCGAAATACATCACAAAACACCCAGGCTTGAGTAAATCACATAGATTAAATTATGACCTCACCGGGAATCGAACCCGGAACCCTCGGTGTGGGAAGCCAGTGTCATACCCACTGCGCTACGAGGGCCGCACAGTTGTTTACCTATGCCTACGTCAGCCGCTTTGCGATCAATTGTATCTGGTAAATTTCCACTTTTAATTACGGGTAATTTAGATATAATTAAGACAAAGTATTTATTCAAAATTTCTAATCGATTAATAAGTCAGAGCGGAATAAACCATAGTTCGATAGGTAGGTACCTACTCTCTTCTCTTCTCGCAGTGTTGATTACTTTTATACAACATTATAAAAAATTAATCTTTGTTTAATTTTTACATAAACAAATATAAATGTTCAAAACCAAAAATGTAATTAAAATTTCAACAAAAAAAATATTCTCGACCGTAAAAAAAAAAATTCGATCCTGCCAGGATTCGAACCTGGCATCTTCTGATCCGCAGTCAGACGTGTTATTCATTGCGCCACAGGACCCGATAAACAACGCGGCAAAATTATTGTATGCAAATAGAAATCATCATCCAAATGCAGAAACGTATGACATTGGTTGGAGTAATTATAATATAGATACATAAGTAATTCTCCCATTGCTGAGAACAAACAGCAAAGCTGAATAAATTTTTCAAAGTTGATTTTTATATGTTAATAGGAAAATGCAATATGACCACATACACACAATGTGGTTTATAGATTCATAACCGCCACTATCCGTATGGGCTCCACATGGATAGTGGCGGTTTTGCATCTATACACTACATATATGATAAATCCAGTAATAATTAAATGTAGCAGTAAATCTGAATTATCACTACTTACCTAAATACATATGCAGAACTGGCATTAAATCTGGCAAGAATAGATGATATACAAGAAAAGGCAAATCCATTTAGCTTCTCTGTCTACCTCATGTACCCCTTCCTAATCCTCTAGCTAAATCTTTCTACATATGTGTAGAAAAGCCTACTTAAAATCAGGCCAGAAGGCTAGTGAAATTGAAAACATCTCATCAGTACAAATCAATATGTTTATGAAGTAAAAGACTGGATCATAAATCTTGGGTCTCATAAATTGAAAGCGAGTGGGGTGTTTTTGATGTTTCTGAGAACTACGACACACCTTGCGGCAGCATTAACATATCAATTTATTTCAATGATGAGGAATTGGCGTTTATTATTATACATTTAGATTAACGTACAATTTTTTTTTACATGTTATAATTTAATGACATTCATCTTCTACCCCTTATCCTAATGGGTCGGGGTCCCTGCACAGCATGAATGTTCCAACTTTTTCTATCTTGGACTTCGCTCTCCACATCAGCCCAATTTAGTTGCAACCTCGCTTCGCAGCAGTCCTCCAACTGTTTCTGCCAGCTCCTCTTTATGTTAATTACATTAAAAGAAGAAATAAATAATAATAATAAGAAGAAAATTAAACATTTTAACAATACACAGTTATTTTAAAAAATAATCGAACTAAAAGGGAATTTAAAAAAGTGAAAAACAATTTTAAATGCACCCAAGCATGAGTAATTGGCGCGCCAACTGAAGAAAGCATACACAGGATTCCCCAAGTTTAGAGATTGCAACATAATACGTTAAGGGGAATTCCACAATATACTGCGAAATATATAAGGCACACCACACGAACGCGGGCGCTCAAAAAGTCGCGCCCATTGTTATTTCAAATTATATGACTTAAAATGTAAATTTGTTTAACGTTGTAAGGGTCTAAAAATTATTTCCAATTACCAGAGTTTTAGAATTATCAGGGTTAATCGACTTCCCCGAATTACATTCAGAAGACCAAAAAATTCAAGGGTGGTGCAAACGGATGGTCAGATGCAGAGGTGAGGATTGGGTGACCTTATCCAGGACAGAAAAAAGTACAGCCTAAGGACGAGGAGGGCTGACCCCAATAGTCGACGACGACAGTAAGTTGGGATAAAGCCAGGGAGAAGGGGTTATTCAACTATCAAATTAATTTTTTGGAAATTGCATTTTAAAAATTTCGAATATCATTCGCTAATTAAATTTTTTGCTTATTTGTACTTAATCAGTGGGTATTTTCTCTGCAGTCAATTATTACTTTTTTCCGCCCCTTCTCATTTTAGTGATATAAAAATAAGGCTCATTTTATTTTTAATCAAATTCCCTGTAGAGATCTACACTTCACTATGGAGACCATTTACATATCATCTTATAATGTAGTTTATTTATGTTATTATGTAATATTTTCCTCCGTGATATATATTGCACTTTTATGCTATATTATATTTTTATTACTTTTTAATATTTTCATATGCAATATGAGCTGCGATGTGTACTGTACTTTGTATGTGTAACAATTTACTGTAATGTTTTGCTAATTTTTATATGTAGCTGTAGCGACTTTCAGGGAAATAGGTACTTGAATATAATATCCATGCTAGTTAGCAGTCACTACTATTTTGTTGCCATATTTATCTCTTTGCTTGTCACTTTAATAGCAATACATCTATTGATTCGTAATTTCAGATTTCCCAATATATAAAATAGTTCAATTTATTTCTGTGTACCATCGCAACAGGATGCCAAATGTCAAAAAATGTTGTCGTCAATTTGACAGTACATACGTTTAATATATGTACATACATAGAATAAGTAGTAATAAGTTGATTCAATATTTATATAAAAAGAGCATAAAGTGAAAGAAATATAGACTGTGAAACTATAAAAAA
This sequence comes from Agrypnia vestita, assembly GCA_016648135.1. NCBI lineage: Eukaryota > Metazoa > Arthropoda > Insecta > Trichoptera > Phryganeidae > Agrypnia > Agrypnia vestita. Next base: position 385,216 of record JADDOH010001248.1, read on the forward strand.
ATGTTTTTCTATAAATAAACATTTCTTGACATTCATTGTTTTTCCCGAGGAGTCTTCATTTACAAAACAAAAAGAGATAAAAACAAAACATTATTTAAGAATTTTTTATTTACTATGAAAATATTTACATGATAAACATAAAAACAATGTTCAATTATAATCATTATTAAGGTTAGGCAAAAAATCATACTTCAAAATCTCCCGGAACAAGGTTCCACATCGGTGGACTTCCTAATTATGAGATTTTGCTGCAGCTCGATTTTTATTAGCCATTTATCCGTTTAATTGCATACCTATTGACAGTTGCCAAATGAAAAACCAAAGAAGATGGCGAATTCAATGTTATTTATTAACAATAGTTAAATTTTTAATATAGTTTTGAATGTTACGCCACACGTAGATGACTATTTATGCTAAAAGAGCAAATACAGTGATTCTTGTATTCATGTCTCAAACATTTTCCACAAAGAAGATAGGTCTAGTTCACCTGCAAGGTTAAATGTTAGATTTCTTAACATTTTAAAGACCTGGACTTTCTTGTACCATCCAACGTAAACAAGAAAACAAAATGTAACACCAACAAGTCACATACGTAACACTTTGATGGGTTCTGCAACATTACAATTTAAAATTATAATTGTTCCTTCATATCAAGGGACGAATACGTATTTAGTTTTGTTTTTTATCAATAACTCTAGCTGCGTGATGTGGTAGATGCACTCAACATTCAGCCACTCATTGTTTCTCCGTGATCATCATCAACATTTGTTTAAAACTCCATCTTTGTTCACCTCGCAATCTTGTGAAGTGTCAAAACTGAATTTTTAAAATCTAATCATTCAAATAGATTACAAGAATAGATACCGAGACTACTTTGAACACTGAAAATATCTCTTTATGTTAAATTTACACTAGAAATGATTTAAAAATCGTACGTAAAAAACGTGACAATGAAAAGTTTAAATAGGTGATATTTTAGAAGCAGTCGATATTATGTAGGTTACTTTAAAAAAGCCATCGCAGTATTTGAATATGGATGGTCACGTCAAATTAAAGCAGCACATAGATTGAGAATTGCTGACATTTCAATACAACACACATGCTAATCTTGAATTAAGGTTTCATATAACCTTAATTTAAGAATTAAGGTTATATGAAAAAAAGCAGAGGCATGCAATAAGAACCAGAAGCATATGTTTGGAAAAAAAATCAAAATTATATATTTATCTGGCAAAATATTATGAAACATTAAAATCTGAATAAAATGTTAATTACTGTGATAGGAATATGTATTACGAGATATATCTCTTATCTCAGTTTCTTTTCAAAATATATGCTTAGGAAAAAGTATTTATTCAAAATATATGCTTAGGAAAAAGTTCTTATTCTCACTGCACACCCCTGAAAAAAGGGTAATCAAAATCTGAGAAACTGAGTCATAAACAGAAGACAAAACATTAAATAATATTTTATGAAATAAAAAAAAGTATAATGCAAACAAAAGTAACAAGGTTTAAAATATTATATATAACAAGCCATCACAGTGGAACCTCGCTTAACAAACATATTGTTTCAGACTCTTACTCGTTATGTGAAAATTTCCAATAGGAATCGATGTACAATTCAATAATGCGATTCCACGCTGAAAAAAATACTCAAAAAGAAGGTTCATTCTTGCCTTCTTCATATCTCTTCCTACTTAATTTATTCATCCTTCACTTTAACATAAATGGATTTGCCACATGTACGTATGTGGTCTCACATCCACTGCATGCAGTTTGCTTACATTCCTCTTCTGCCAGCTCCAGGCTTCAGTTCCACACATCAGTGTTGGTACCACAATTCAATTGTGCCCCCTACCCCCACCACCATTACACGCACCCAATCCTCATAAATACTGTCTGTAATTGTTTTTAATTTAGTTGAAAATATGTTATTGAAAATGGAGTTATCTCGAAAACGTCCCAAATACACAAACACATCGCTTGTTCTAAATATTCGTCACCTACTAGTTTTTTTCATTTCGGTAGTGATTTTTTTCTATTCACTAACAATATTTCACAAACAATGCGTCTGAACACAAGTTTGGAAAAGGGTACGATCCCAAGCGACACCAAGATGCCGGAGGAATAAGCACTGAACACAGACTGAGAGGCGAGGAGCGGCTGCACATGGGACCCGTCACCTCCTCGTCACTCATTATTTTGCTCATTGCGGGAGGTGCTTGTTAAGTGAGGTTCCACTGCACCATTCCCGGAGAGCATAATAAGTTTGCCAAAATCTTGAGAATATACAGGGGAATCGTAGCTAGTAGCAAAAACTTCGGGGAGTCTTCTCCATTCAATTTTGAATAAAAATGACCTTTTTTGTAAAATGTTAGAATATCATGAACTTAACTTAAGGGGTTATATACCTTCTTTTTTTTTCAAAAATCTTTTTTTTTTTATTGCTTTATCTGAAAGTAAAACTCATTGAGAACATTTCTTCAAATTTTCATGAAGATCCAAGCAATAGATCAAAAGTTGCAGAGTTTCGAAGCGCGCCCCGTAACCGCCGCACGGCTGAGCAGATAGCGGTAAGGGACCGCTTAGCAGGTAGCGCTTATCAGGGGTCGCTCCGCCTTAACGGTAAATCTTTTGTTATTGTAGAAAGTTAATTACATGAGGTAGGTACGATGTTTACTCGAACGTGCTCCATTTTTGACCATACAAACACCCTTATAAATCAGTTGTATACGAACTTCTGAAGCGTGAGCATCTAAGAATCGAACATTTTCCTTTTTACAAAAAATCAGTATGAGTTCCCGACAAAAAATTACACGCGTAACTCGTGAAGGTAGTAAAAATTACAAATCGCGATCGAAAAAGAGGAAGCAATATTTTAATCCTCAAACTGTGGAAGTGGACGAAAGTAGCTTCAGTGCGTCTCGTAAGAAATTAAAATTGAAGGACGATATTCATGTATTCATTCAATTTTGTTCAAGTGTTTACGGCTATTTCACAGTACGTAAAATGCAATACGTGTGACGGTTCTATGCAATTCGCGCCTATAGAAATGCGAGGACTTGATACAAAATCGCAGTAACGTGTGACAACTGTGAGCAGCGTAAAATAAATATGACCGCGGTTATTGATGGTGCGTATGAAATCAATAGACGTTTCATAATGACAATGCGATTGCTCGGTTTGGGGGCAGCGGGCTGTGAAAAATTTTGTGGATTAATGGATATGCCACCGTTTCTGAAACAAAAATCTTACGATGCCATCTTGAAACAAATTTTAACTACCGTAAAAACAGTATTTGATCGTTTTATTAGTTTTGCTGTGCGTGACGAAATAAAAAAAAACGAGGGGTTGATTAAAAAACATTTGACTGTATCTGGCGATGGAACTTGGAAGAAACGTGGATTCACTTCCTTGTACGGGGTCGCTTCTTTGGTGGGGTATTACACTGGGAAAATCGTAGACATTGCTGTGAAAAGCGCCTTTTGTAAATTGTGCCAAACTTGGGAGAAAAAAAGGACACTGCCGAGTATATAGAATGGTTTCAAACTCATGAACCTCAGTGCACATCTAATCATTCGGGATCAGCCGGCAAGATGGAGGTAGATGCTATACTGGAAATGTTCGGACGTTCCGAAACATTGCATGGGGTGAAGTACGCCAATTACGTTGGTGACGGCGACTCCAAAACTTTTTCCTCTATAAAAAATGCGGAGCCATACGAGGACCTTGTCGTGCAGAAGAAGGAATGCATTGGACACGTGCAGAAACGAATGGGCACACGACTGAGAAACGCTAAAAAAATAATAAAGGGCTGGGTGGTAGGGGAAAATGAACTGGGAAAATGATAGACAACTTGGCTGTTTACTACGGGTTAGCAATTCGTCGGAATTCAAATTCACTGGAGAAAATGAAAAATGACATTTGGGCAACGTTTTACCACTATAGCTCAACCGACACGAATCCCCAACACGATAAATGTCCCGCCGGTGATGAGTCATGGTGCGAGTGGCAGAGAGCTTTTGCTGCGCTACCCAACAAAAAACCAAAAAAGAAAAACCAGATCCCCGGATTTGTTCACTCCTACCAACCCCTACCCGATGATGTATTGAAGATTATGAAGCCGATATACGAAGACTTATCTAAAGATGAATTGCTTGAAAGATGCCTCGGTGGATTCACTCAAAATAACAACGAGAGCTACAACCAACTGATCTGGAAACTGTCCCCGAAACATCTTCCAGGAGGTGCAGTACCTGTAAGAATTGCTGCTTATACATCAGCCTGTATATTCAACGAGGGGCAAATATCTATTTTGAAAGTTTTCGAGGCAATGGGGGTGCATTGTGGCAGCAACGCTCATGAGTACGTCGCGCAGCAGGACGAGAGGCGAATTTCGACGGCCGAACTTCGGGCGCAAGGTGCGACAAGGGAGGGACGAATGGCCAGCAGACAACACCAAATAGATATTTTGGAGGCTGCATCGAGTGCAGATGACACGCTATATGGTCCCAGAATCGACGATGATTTGTAAGTTTACCTGATCGACTTTAATATTTATATAAACTAATCTTGAAACTTTAAACTCGATTATCTCGAAATGGTGTTTTTTCAAAAGTACGTTTGCTGTGATCACGATTGCAGAAAAACTATTTGACCGATTTTCTTCAATTTTTTTTTTAAATTGTTCGTAATTAATGTTGTGTGTACTTGAACGATTCATTTTTTATGCATAATTTTTTATCATGCAGATAAGAATTTTTTAATAAAATTTTTAGAGCTCAAAATGTTGATTTTTTGAGAAAAACATTCCCGTATGCAGAAAAAACAAAATATTTATTTAAATAATCGTTCAAGTACAAGGAATGTTCATGTACTAATGAAATATTTTTGATTTTATGATTTCAGTTAACCTGCTGGACTTCCATGGTGATCACCGCAAGCCTCATGAAAAAAAAAGGGTTTCGGGGAAAGAGCCATAACTCCGCCAATTGTTAATATTTTTAAATAAATTAAGGCGTGTTTTATTCAATGAATAATATACTATTACAAAATTATAACTTTGATTTAATAAAATTATTACTACATATTTAAAAAAAAATTCAAACTTTCCTTATTTTTTCCGCACAAAAAGGTATATAACCCCTTAAGGTGAGTTGGAGTAAGAGCATCTAATGCTTCTAGCGTGTATACAGATCATGTTGCAGTGGTGCCATCTTTAAAGACTTCTAAAATTAGTTTAATTCACCCTATGATGGAGCTGCTGTCAAAAATGTCAGTTATTAGCATTCAAATTTTGAGTACTGATTTATATAGACGTGTGACATGGGAGTGTCTTCGTAAATTATCTATAACTTCACCTAAACTTGCATTGCAGACACACAACTTCGTCAGTGCACTTTATTTGAGTAATATTTTGGTTTAATGAATATTTAAAGGAATTTTGATTTAAAAGAGTAGATACCCTTCCCCCATGATTTTGTCTTACTGGGGGTAGTGAAATAACATTGTTGATGCACTTCTAGATATTTTTGTATGGACAGAATTGTAGCTAGCGGTATCTACTTTAAGTTTTAGTTGTATTTAACTATATTTTTAAATTAAACAATAAATTGTTTTTTTTCCCCATCACTAGCAGTTAGTAGATACTTACTTCATCCAGCACTATTTTTATTTGATATACATGTTTTTAAAAATATATATGTACATATTCTGTTTTAAGGTAGCGATTTTGTGCGTTTATTAATGGATATAATTTTTTTTAATTACCTCAAAAATGTATAAAAACAATCTAGATAAATGCACTTACCCCAAAGATAAGTGCATGTATCCTGGACTTTAATTGGGAAAATGTCTAAAAAATTAATTAAAAAGCATATTGTCATTTAATTATACACAAAATTATGTTAATAGTTAATATACTACTTATAAAAAATTAAAACCGATGTGATAATCCGATGAGCTGTACGATCACTTTGAATTTGATCTTTTCATTTTCTAAGCTGCACTTACTGCAAATCACCTTATATAGAATATTAAAATTTCATTTGCTTTGATACAGGTCAAATAAAATGATTTAAGCCATGCAGAAATTTGAACCAGATGATAATATTTTTCCACTCGAAATTGAATAGACTCCCTCGAAGTTTTTGCTATTAGCTGCAAGATACCATGTATAATATTCTCATTGGGAAACAAAATAAATAGAATTTTGAGAACGATTCCGCACTTATCAGGAATGTATTTCTTTTTACATTCGAAGATTCGGTTGATTAAAATATTTATTAAACACGCATAAAACTTTCTGATAAATAGAGAAAAGCATTTTACTGACGGCACTGAATGCTTTGTATTGATTATATTATTATACATATATGATAAATAATATTTTTTTTATATAAAAAACAATAAAAATACAATAGCAAAATAATTTAATTTGTTTAATGCCATAATTGCACACTTTCACATGCTAGAACTGACAGCAGATCTTGAATGTTTTATCTTGTTAAACAATTTGATTGTCCATTCCTAGACATTTTTTTAATCGTAAAGCTGAAAATTGTAAAAAAATAAATGAAAATTCAAAACATGCATTCATAGCTTATAGCACATATCGCAAGATTTATAATATAAAAATGTTATTAATTTAACTTAGGAATCCAAGCTGTTGTGATTGGATTTTAAATATTTTGAAATACAAATAAATTTTACAATTGAGAAAACACTGCAATTGTGGTAAAAACTGACAGAACAACAAACATTGCTAAATATAGTGAGACTCATTTTCACAGTTTAATTGATATTACAATGAATTTGAACATGTATTAATAAAAGTATAAAAGTGATGTTCAGCGTAATCACACAGTGCTTCTCATCCATCAGTATGTTAGATGGTAGAAATAATTGTGCAACAACTTTTCTGTGGGATTTGCAAATCTTATCAAAACGTTAAATATTTATATACAAGAAAATTTCAAACCTGGTCTGCCAAGATTTAATTCAAGATTGATGGTATTCAACAAAAAATGTTAAATAATTTGCAAACCTCATTCACATTCAATACTAAAAATATTACTCGACAATTGGATTGATGAAAAATTTTCAACACAAATTCCACTCATTGACTTCTGCTACATACCATATTGTAACTAACATACAGGTCATTTTTCATTGCTCTAGTATTTTGCATAGATTTGATACATTTTTAAATATAATAAATTTTTTATTCTATTACGTTATGAACAAAATAACTGCTATAGGTCGACCACAATCAAAAGACCATTCCCCATCTTGGTCCGGTAAGAAGAAAGCGGGAAAAAGTTATCTTGCAAGCCCGTATTACGAGTCCCAATATGATATTCTAAATAAATATATACTTTTTAGTTTAAAAACTTACTTACTTACTTACTAGAAAAACCTCTTTTGTGTTCATTTTTTGCATCGAAACAACACACATATTTTTTGCACACATTCTTTTGAATACGGTGAAGCTATATTTAAAAATGCGGGCAAAATACTAGAACAACCGAAAATGACACCTTACTCATATACATACATTTAAATCTGTTACATAGTAAACTCACCCTTGACTTGTACAGATCGGCATGGTAGTCAATAAGCTTACGATCCAGCAATGATCGCGTAATACTCAAAAAGGTCAAAACTTACAATCAATTAATAAATACTACATATTTTAAAACAAAAATGTTGAATTATTTTGTCTTCTTTATTTAAAACCTATCCATTGGTCAATTATACAAGTTAACTAAAAGAGAATCTACTGTGCGCATAATGAAATTTTCCACCAAAAGGACTGAGCGAAATTTTTTCAGTCATGATTATAGACACGAAGCTTCTTCTACGAAGTATGACAATAGTCTTTGATCTGAATGTACAAAATGTGATTTTGGTGGAAAAGAGACTTACATATTATGTACATGTGATGCATTAACTTGATTTGTGTTCAAAATAAAACACAATCAATATTAAACTTTGAAAAAAAAAAATGCTAAATCTAGAAATATCTCGAGGTCAAATTTCAAAAGCCTTATATCTGAAAATATAGATATGAAGAAATATACACATCCATGTAGAACCACCGTAGTGCCAAAGGACGAAAATGCATATCCAAAAGAAAAGATTCCCGAGTCTAGTGCATTTTCGGAGCAGTTTGTTGCAGAGTGATCTAAGATACCCATATACAGTATTTTACAAGTTAGCAGCGTCATTTCCTGAACATATTCAGTATAGAGAGATTTATGAAGATTGATTGTATTTGACAAACCAGGCATTCTCCTTTTACTAAGTAGATTAAAATTTCTGTAGATACTCTTTCAGAAAAGAAAATGTGAAAATAATACACAAATTATAAAAATAGAATTGTACTAAACCTTTGACGCGATCATTGGCTAAATACAATGCGATAAATTTAGGCCAATATGGAAAATAATAAACATAAATAACGTGTAATAATATTAGTGTGTATATCTATAATCCTGAAACTCGCGCAGGGTACAATTACAACGCCATCTTTCTTCCTTCTATTGAAATTTCGACAGCTCTCCGCCCTGTAGCCTTTAGTCTCTTTTGGTCTATGAACCTCTTCATGTGTTTCTCATATCTCGTCATTTTTTTCTTTGTTTGCTGTGAAAATAAAATAATTATTTTCAAAAGGAATCATGGTAGCGACAGGAAAGATAACATCTTAATTAAGATTTTTTATCAGGAATCTACTAAAAATATTTTATTAATATGAAATACCTAAATCACAGACCAATGCGAATTGTAAACCACCATGTTAATAATAAAAAAACAATGATGAGATAAACCATGACTAAGTGTGATTGGTGTGTACTGAAGATTGTTGAACAATCAAACATCAATGGAAAGAAATATGAATACGATTATTGACCACGTTGTGAGAAGTCTTTTACATTCTTGGTGGATATGATTAATATTTTTCACACTGAGTTTATTAAGTTGGCAATGATACATTACAGACATACCAGTATAAATTGGCGTGCGAGGGAGGGCGTCCCTGTCGCGTAACAGAAGTTGCCAGGGTGTAAATTTATTACAAAATACATAATGTACAGAATGTCCGGTGACCGGTGTCGGAGCAAAGGCTTAATTATTAAAGAATAGAAATTTGGCCGGGCAACACTAAAGAAACAAACCAGTAATGGCAGCCGCTCTATCTGTTATCCTGTCAAACGGTAATATCGGTCCATTATTTGCTTTTTCAGCATCGCAAAACTTTAATACTTCATTGGCAATTGTTCTTGCACCATCTGTTTAGGATGTTTTGGACATAATAATTCAGTGTATATTGGAAATCACGCTCAACTGAACTGAATGACAGGGTGAGGGGTTACCGCCGGGTGCGGGCGGGGTGGGTTTTAGTTCCAAAGTCGCCGCACGCCAATTTATGTCGGGCAAGCAATAACTAAAACATATCACACGTATCTCACCTTGGACATCTCCACATCGCACGTGGACTTGGGCCTAACAACATAGTCTTTACTGGAGGGCATCGGGACCCGAGCCCGCGCCACCCATCCCTTCTCTCCGGGCTTCAAGGTTCTGAAATCACAGCAATTTAAAAACATTACTTTTTTTTAATAAGAATGTACATAGCCCGTGTATTGTTTAACGATCAAAAAAATTTACTCAATGAACTAATTCTCGTCATTATTTGTGCGGAAAGTTGCAAGAAATTTTTTGGAGCCCACAAATGTGAACAATGTAAATTTGACTCACTTCTCGTCACCCTGCCCTCCGATGTGCACGTCTCTATTGCCTCTCTTGCTGCTGCTGGCTCCCCCCTCCTCTCCGTCCGAGTCATCTTTGAGTCGCTTCCTGGCTGTGGACGACATCTGCGCCAGATCCCGCTCCTGTCGCTCCTCGCGCGTCAACGCTGAAATGAACATATTATAAAATCTTCGAGTAAGAGTCTTCGGGGACATGCCGTAGAACTACGCTCATTTTCCAAAATTTGAGGTAAAATGCGAGAAATGAGAAAGTGTTATGTAGCAAAAAATTGTACACTAGCGACATCTTTGGGAAAAGGGTGCATACAAATACCAATGTGATCAGATTTCGCAACTCAAACAATGTTTCTCACGCACCGACTCCAACACGCAAAAATAGGTCTATTCTTTCACTGCTCACAACAAAACATGTATTGTCAATCCTTTGCGTGATTTTCTGACGTGCTGTTCTATACGCCAGCTCCATCCGCTCCGACATTTCGTGGCGATTCGAGGAATTTCAATCCCACTGTTTTATAAATGTCAATTTCATTTACTTTTTAATATTAAATGAGATAAAAACTGCATAAAATAAACGTAAAATAAAACGTGCATTTTTTTTTACATTTAATTATTACTTTTTTTTTCTTGCTCATCATATTCGAAAAACATTTAAAAAATAATAATTAATTTACTGCCCGTATTATAAAGCAAAACAGTTTTAATTAATTTATTATTTATTTTATATTTTCCAGAGCATTAATAATTTGCATTAATATTTGGATAAAGAGAAAATTTATAATAAAAGTGATCATCTAATCTTTTATATTTCTCATTTGTTTATAAGTTTAATATGCAAGTATAGAATTATTAATAGAATGCAAAATTTGTATAACATAAATAAAGAAAGAAATGATCATATATAAAAACAGAGTATCCAGAAACATAAAATTAGAGCATAAAAAAATCAAAAGTAATAAGCGATAAATAAATAATATAGTATATAATATTTTAAAAAGTTTATTGATTTTTTTTATTGTTTTGGTGGCTTTGGCTCATATCCTCCCTGGATAATGTTACAAATAAACACATTTCTTAATTTTTTTTAATAAACATTCAATTGTCACAATATGAACAAAAATTTAAATGCAAAACTGTTGTCAAATGTAAGTATGTAATATGTTTTCACGCCTAGTAACATTTAATTTGCTGGTCCCATGAAAAACGTATTAAGAGAGTTTCACATACACCTACATTTATATTTGTATTTGACCTGAAAAAGCTATTCTGCAATATAAAGAACTAATCTATGGGAAATCTCTGCTAGAGATTTTTATGACAGAACAAAATTATTAGATTTAAAATGAATACCCTGAGTTAATCATCAGCTCTCAGCCACTCTTTAGTTTTTTTATAAGTGATTCACCATTCTTATCATGGCTGAAATTGCATAATTTCAGCAGCTGCTAGATTTTTTGAGATTTATTGAGATTACTCTTATTAGCCTTTTATTTTGATTCCTTGTGCGAGTAAACTGGAAATATCTATGCCTGAGATTGGATCAGATCAGACAAACTGGCATAAGATCTGAGTGAGCTGTGACCAATAAGGGACTGCCAAACCTTTGTAATCCGCGCTCAGGTTGAATATTGGGCGCGCCCACTCGGATATGAGCCGCCCGGCCCTCTCCCTGTTCTGCTTGGTCTCCTTGGGGTGCTTGTACAGGTACATGACAGCCTTCCCGATTCCAGATTGCTTGAGATATGACTTGTCTATGGTGGGAAACTAGAAAATAATATAAAAAACAATAGATTTATCCACTCGAAAAATATATATTATCACGAGATTTTAAATTACGGATTTCAGAGTGGTCTGAATCATCTTAGAATGAGTAGAATAATTTCAAAATAACTGGAAATCGAAAGAACACGCAAGGATATACCGGATGATTCTAGAAAAGGATATTTCACGTAAGTCTGCAGTGCGGTGCGTACGGAGCGATAGTCTTATTTTGACACTTGGTATCGTCAGGGCTATGTGATGATGGACCTTGCAATGGGATCCGAAACATCGGCCAGAAAAGTCATATATCGGGGAGAACAACCCAGAATACTCATACCAGAAGATTTGGAATGGCCATGAAGACATGTATATTCTCGTTTTACTTTTGTATAATTTATTTGTATTTTAACTTGCCTCTTAATAATGGTTTTTAAAACAGAAAGTCCTCGACTTACGTGAATTCATATTTATGCGATTTTTTTATTTGTAACGGACTTTGTTTCTAGCTGTTGATTAAAAAGCATGGTTGACTCAAAAAATTGTTGAAGTCTGGTTTCGTTATCATTTTATAACAAGAGGTATAACAATATTGCATATTTTATTGTTAGTTGATAATGCACCGGGTCATCCGCCTATATATAATGAAAATGTAAAAACAATATTCCTGCCTCCAAATACAACCTCCATTACACAACCGATGGATTAAGGTGTAATTTATACATTTAAAAATATTACCTACAGAAGATATTTAGGCAGGCAGTAAGAGCTACTGGAGAGAACGGCAAATCGGAACTCAATTCTGGAAAGAATATAATATTTATAAAGCCGTTAAAAATGTTGGTGATGCCTGGAATAAATTTTCAATGTCTACGATGAGTACTATGTATGGAAAAAGCTCATCCCAAAGTTGACCGAAGATAGTATCAAACTGAAGAAGTTGACAATGTTATTAGCGAACTGGTCGAAATAACTAAAGAATTTAGCCTAAATCTGGAAGAAGAGGATTTCGTTAATTTAATCAACAGTTGTTCAACGGAAATGAGCAACGAAGTTTCGATGGAACTCGAGGACCTGAGAAAAGAAGACTCTTTTTCATAAGAACAGAAAGAAAATGAACAAGTCAACTAATTTGAAACCAAGAAGATTGCTGAATATTTGAATATGACCGAAAATGGTTCAGCTGGCTTCAAGACCCAAGACAATGAATGAATGGTGCCAATCAGTGAATGATGCTATTGTTTGATATACAGTAGAACCTCGTTATAACGAACCCCGTTTTACCAAAAAATGACATATATCGAATTTTTTTTCGAAATTAATCCCTTACAATCAATTTTTCATACAAATGTACTTATTTAGCGAAATTTCGTTAAAATAGCGAAAACCTCGATGCCGCGCCGCCGCCCGCGCTGTCGGGGGGACACAACCGCGCCGCAACTGTGTCTCCTGCACAGTTCGAGTCGGCCGCTTTGAACGCCTCTACGATTATTTATTAAATATTATCAGAAAAAAATCATTTCTCGTTTTCACTAATCTCATCAACATTCGTCACTCTTTACGTTATAACTGAACGTTTACATTGATTGGATTATGTACGTCATTTTCGAAGGCCAGAACTAACGGTGCGGCGTTTTCGCGCCATTTTCTCACTAAGATGCGTTGATTCAAATTATCACGCGAAATATGTACATATTTTGAGTCAAATAATGGACAAAACTAAATAAGGGAAAATGAATTTTATTTTTAAGAGACCCATATTTTACCGCACACGAGAAGTTGCGGCAAAGTACGAAATTTATGTGACTACTCATTTTGAAAGTGTCAGATTCCTCAGGGATATTATTAGTTTTAAATAACTTTTTTTGTTTGCAGAATGCCTTATTATGTTAGCATCCATATGAATTGAAAATGGGGTCTCATTCAAAACCATTTGTGATATTTTTTAAGGCCGGTACTTTTTTTTCTATGACGCGAAATATACATATTAGGAAAAAAAATTCGTTATATATGGGAATTTTTTATAACGAAATTTTATTTTTCGGTCCCTTGGATTTCGCAATAACGACGTTTTACTGTAGTATCATTTACGAAGAAAAGAAAAGGGCCACAAGTCAAACAACACTGGACTAGTATTTTGTATTTAAATGTAACTATGCGCACGCAGAAATGATTATGTACATACGCTGATTCAGAACAGAAACTTTATTTAACATATTTAAAATTAATACAGTTGACATAATTTATAAGAAATATTTGATATTACAAATATTTAAAGAAAAGAAAACTATTATTTTACAAACGTGTCACTTGAACAGGTATGAAAATATAAAAACTCATAAATTTAATATCACATATTTTCAAAACGGTTTTCTATATAGAGACATACTCAACTTTAATAATTTACCCACAGAATCAAAAACTATTAATGATCACAATAAATTCAAATTGCATAGCCTGAGAATGAGAAGAGCCGACTCCAACAGCCTACCTAGGCAATGAGTTGGGACAGTACAAGGAAGAAGAAGAATAAATTCAAGTTGAAGTCCCACTTCAAGAGTCTATAATATAATTACCCTAAAAATGTTGCAATCGTCTCAGCCCTTGCAATGGTCGATGTCGTAGGATTTTTACTGTTGCCTGTTAAAAAACATTTTAGAGTAGACTAAAAAGATCACCTTAAAATACTAATAAATATAATATAATGTGTAGAAATATTATATGCGTTATTTAATATGAAGATGACATTTATTGAATAGTTGCTATTCGTATATCGAAATACATATTTTCTTCAATCAATTCTATTTGTACTCCTGGCAAGCCATATCGACGTCGAATTTTAACACATCGACCGAATGATTTGACATAAGTGAGACGTTTAAAGGTGGGCTTAAAAGCATTTAAAACAGATTGCAGTATATGTACAAAAAAGATTGTTATCTGTTACTAATTCCACCCACATTACCAAGATAGAAACGCAATTACAACTTACATCCTGCAGCAACTTGAGTATGCTCTCTCGGATGAGCAGGCACGGCAGCGCCCTGTTGGGCATGGGGGCCAGCCAGTCGCAGAGCACATTGAGGACGTTGTGCTCCAAGAACGCCAGCTGTAGATCCTTCTTGATCAGCTGTGACATGGCGCGTTTCAGCATGGATATTTTCTTCACGGCTGGCTGATTCTGCTTTATCAGATCTCGGTCATCCTGAAATATTTAAGTTGTATATCAAAAGGCACCGTACAATGAAGTCACATTGTAGAATTCAAATAAAAAAAATATTAGAAAATATAAAACTGCTTTTCTTTTTGTTTTGAAGGCAGTAAAACACACATGCGTTTCAATATCTGTTTTCCACTTTTCATGGTCATTCAGAATCTTCCAGTTAGAGTTTTGTGTGTCTATGACCAGAATCCGTCGTCAGAAAATTAAATGTATTAATAAATGGAAAAAAAATCTGATATAGACTACATCGGCCGATAGTTGAATAGTTGACAAAGTGTCTTGTAGCTGGTACCACACTTTGGGTGAAATTTCACCAGTTAAGCGACGTTAAAGTTTGCATTTTTTAAATATTTCTGACCTATCTTTTGAACGTTTAGATCGAGACAAGCTGGCACCCACCGTCGTGCGAAACGGCTCAGAGTCAAAAATGGGCTGTGACCTTAATTGTTCGCAATCCCACTGTCCATACCTGCCAGCACCGTAATTCCGGTACCGGGATCTTGGATAAGAATCTTGGACAGGAATCTTGGATAAGAATGTTCTTAGGTTTTCACGGCCACTCAGAATCTTCAAGTTTGTGTTTACTGGGGTATTATGCCGTGTTGGAAATGATAACACTCAGCGACGCACTGGAAGGCACTGGTTACAGGAAGCGACAGATACAACGCGTCATAAGAACGAGGTCTGTTCGCCCTGAAAAACAAACAGAACCTGAGTGCAAAGGCATCGCCTTTCTGCCTTTTGTCCAAAGCGTTACAGACAGAATTGCCAGAGCTCTCAAGAAAAGAGACATTAAGACAGTTTTTGGTACCAACTTCAAAATTAAGGATATGTTGAGATCAGCGAAGGATCGAGATCGCTTAGAAACAGACGGTGTGTATAGACTCAATTGTCAAGACTGCGATAAAGTATACGTGGGGCAAACGGCGCGTACCATTTCCAAAAGGGTCAACGAGCACAAACGGGCATGCAAACTCGGTCATCCAGAAAAATCAGCACTGGCTGAGCATTTTCTGGATACCGGCCATCATTTTGCATTCGAACCGAAAATCCTTGGAAAGCCTAAGAGTCACCATGCGCGTCTTATCAAGGAAGCACTAGAAATCTACAAGCATCCGATAAACATTAAGACATAGAGATGATGGTCTCAAATTAAAAACATCTTGGTATCCGGCACTTCAAAGTCATTCTCATCGCAGACTCCGCAGAGATAGTGATCAGACAACAGATGAATCATACATACAACACATCATGACTTCGGCACGGTATTGCAAGCCGATACTTAACCACAACACCAACATTCAAGACAACACATCAGCCCTGATGATGGACCCTGCAATGGGATCCGAAACGTCGGCCCGAAAGGTCGTAACAACACGGCATAATACCCCAGTAAACACAAACTTGAAGGAATCTTGGATTCCAGGATTGGAAGCCTCATTATTTAGTAAATGAAATATTGAAATGTTTTATCAGTTTGCTAAAAATTAGCTTTCCTAAATACCTCTGCAGCTGTCTTCATATTCTGCAACAGTTGTGCGATGAGGTCGTCGTTGTCATTGATGATGTCTATATCCCTCCTCTTCTTTCTGCGAGTGCGCTCTTCCTTCTTCCTCAGCAGCATTATTTCAAAATCTGACATTCCTGACTCTCGGCTGCGGAACACAAGCATAGAAATAAATTACCATTTCTGTATCAGCTTTCCTTTATCATTATTCTTTTTTATCATCGTCAAGAGTATTTCATTTTATGATTTATTTACAGCCATACAAAACCAACCATTTTACTTAATGACTTTAATATGTTGGTTTTATAAAATTTTAAACTATATAACTTTATTATTATTTAAAGTAAAATTGAATATTAATGGATAATTTAAAAAACTTTTTAACGTCTACCGGTTTCGATACCACAGTATCGTTATCAGGACGGACAAAAGAAATGTCAGAAAACAAAAAGTCCCTTGAAAAAAGAAATACACTAACTGCTATAATTAATAACTATAGAATTTAACGAATAATTCATTATTTAATATACTCTCCGCATCAATGTCTCTCTGTCAAACTCTATCCCACACTTCTGCCACAGACGAGGCCATGGCCCCATCTGACATTTGAATACATATTTAATTTATGGAAGTTATTGTGCGTCCATACTGACAAAAGTACTGTGGTATCGAAACAACGGACTTTAAAAACAATCAATATGGTTTATAGAGAGTTTGTTAGTTTTTTAAATTAATAATTATGTCTAACCACAATGTTAAAGTGAGATTTGCAGACTCAACTGAGAATTTAGCTACCTGAATCAACCTTAGAATCAAAAAAATTCATTCTTTCATGTCACTTCATCTTCTTCCAACCATGACCCGAACAAATCTGATATATATATTTTATATAAGTTATAAATATAAATTTTCAACACAAATCTATTGGGATTGCACTTTTATTTGCTGGTGCACATTTTAGTATAACCTACCTGTTCAAATCCCGCTCTGGTTCGATTCCATCATCCGAATCAGCGTCATCGTCCTTCTTAGGTTCAGCTCCTTCTTCCGCCGGCGCTCCTTCCGGCGGTTCTTCCCCTTCAGGTGGCTTCGCTGAATCATCCTCACCTTCGTGATCAGAGTCGATCAGTCCTGTCACACGCTTCTTTTTCTGTACACCGCCTGAGGAATGTGTAAGCAAGATTAGAAGAAACCAAGGGTAAGGACACGCCGAAGATGCCTCACTGCGATACCTCGCCATTGCGGTTTAGCTCGCTACCTCGATGTCTATACTCGCATTTTACACACACATATTATTTTATGGTGTCGAAATGCAATGATTTTTTATGGTTTAAGTAAAAAATTTTTTTTTCAATTCTGATAATGTTGCCAACACAACATTATATGAAAAATAATAATTTATTTTTATTTGTTTATTAGAGACAACACTACTATTATTATTTATTGCCTACCTAATAATCTTCTTCTGTGTGGTATATTTTGTTGCACGGCACGGCACACAACGGAACATCGCATTCATAACTCATGCGCGACCTTGAATGATGAAATATTTGAATTTCGATTGTACAACATGCCTTCGGGGCGCCATCTACAACTTTCCCATACGATTTTGACGGCAGAAAAACTTCTATTTCGATTGTTGATTTAAGCTATAATCGGCAATGTTTTTGAGTTGAAAATAGAACGACAGGTCACCGTGGGATTTCTCTACTGGGAAAAAATCACATTTTTCAAATTCGATACGCAGCTGTAAATCATTAATTACGTTCCTTCATTAAATCATTAATACGTTCGCGCTTCGACGCACGGGTGCGTCGTGGCCTGTGGGGACAGACGCGCTTCGACGCACAGGTGTGTCCTGGCCTCAGGTTCATTAATAAACATCACAATATAAATAAATTTACTAATGAACCAACGTTTTTCCCAAAGATTGCTGATACGAATTTGAACAATCACAAGCCAGATCACGGCGATGCTTGCCGTCAATGTAAAAATAAAATATTTTGTTTTCACGTAGGCATCGAGGTAAACCTCCAAGAGCCCGCGATGTATCGCAGTGCGGTATCCTTCAGTATGTACATGCGTATCTATTAGCGTGCATTTGTTTTATATGGAGGTGACATCGAGGTAGCAAGCTAAACCGCGATCGCAAGGCATCTTCGGCATTTTCTTACCCTAATATTCAATTCCAAATGGATGTAGTATGATAATAATCATTTTTTCATTGTAATCACTAAAACACTTGGTATAGTTGCACATACTGGTGTGTGTAAGATAATTTATTATAAAAGTATATATGCTGATAAAAAAGTTTTTTTCTTATGCATGTATGTATACTTTTCTCTAAAATTTAAAAACATCAAGAATAATGGCATTCCTTCTAATACAATTAAAGATTTCTTTTAAACAGGACTCGTGATTATCCAGGGCGGAAGGAAAACACATAACACTGTTGGAATTGTCTGTAAAAGATAATTTCAACAGTGTATATGTTACAGCGAATTTGCATTTTTAGTGAGACTATACTTTCACTAGTAAAAATATATTTTTCCCGGTCGGGCAGAGTGGGGGCAGTGAAAACATCTAAATCAATGAATTCTCAGATTCACTACACATAATCCGTGAAAATACATTACTCAAAGCATAGACAATATATCGGTGAAACCATCAATTTGTACACGTAATTCTTAAAGCGTAGAAAGTATAAAGGCGGCACTACACTAGGCGATTTTTATTCATTTTGCGGTCCTATTTTAACTCCTAAATTAAAATAGGACAGCGGCACCGCAAAACGAATACGAATCGCGAAGTAAGGTGTCGGCTGAAAGATCGCGCACTCGGGTTTTTTATGATATCTGACGACTGCCGGAACAAAACGAGGTTATGTCACCATGTAAATATTGGGGGGTTAAGGGAAAAATTTTATTAATGAATATGTATTTTGTCAATTAAGTTTATTAAATATGTTTTTTTTTATAACAATACAACAAAAGTTTATTTCTTACAAATATAGAAACATAAATAAACATACACCCGGTATTATTAATTTTAAATGAACCTTTAAAAGTGCGTCAAGTAACAAACACTCGATGCGAAAAATACAAAAATCAAAGAGATTCTAAGTCATCATTTACGTTTGAATTCATTCAGATTCTTCCGCATTTCCAATTTTCTATCTTTTTATCAAAAATGTGTCTAATGTCGTTTGCGTTTCTTGTTTGCGCACGTGTAAGCACGGGTGGTAGACGTACAACATAAAGTGCGCGGTTTTTAAGTTCGCAAACTTACTCGGCTCGACGTCGGTGACAGACGTGAAGCTTGCTCGCACCGTATCATTTTTATGAGTTTAATCGACTGTCTTTTGAATTATAAGATGATCAGAATTTCGTAAGTGTTCGCGATTAAAATTTTAAAAATATATTACGTTTTAGTTACCTACCTAAACTAATCATTGAATATCAAAGACCAGTCCAGAAGTGTGACAGTTCGAGAAACAGAACTATCGCCACAGAATAGAGAATATGCTATCGCTCAAAGGATAAAAATTAGAAATACTGTCGCTTTGTGATGACTTTGGACTAGACTAGTGTAGAATGAGACACAAAACGCAAAATAAATTTTGAAAAACAAGGTCCATGTGCCATTAGAATCTTGTTATAAAATCATATAATGAAGAATTGGTGCAGACGAAACTTTCAACACTTCAAAATGACTATTTTAATAATATCCGTTACCTACATAATGTTGATTTGCACAGAAGAAATTAATAATGCAGTAAGAACCTTGTTCACGCAATGACTTATTAAATTGTTATTCAAGGCCCGGTTGTTTCAATTTGGATAAATAAAAGTTCGTTTAAAAGCATAGATTTTTACGGAAACGGATTTCAGACTTGTCAAATTTAATTTTTGACAGTTCGGAAACCAATAAATTCACTAGTAAGTGCAGGTTAAAATATTGTATTCATTTCTATTGGTGAAAAACTCTTTGAATATTATAAGAATGACCTTGAATATACTTTCTCTAAAATGCCAGTGAATGATGGACTCACTAGAAAATCAGATTCACTGTAACATATATAACTCAATATCGCCAAAATTGGCGGGTTAGTCAATTAGCCTTTCCACCGTCGATATGTATTGTCAGTTCCCGAAATCACTGAAATGACTAGAAGCCAAAATAATAGTGATCAATTTAATAATATAATTTTGTAAAACTTTTATTAACATTGTTCAAAAATGTTCTATCCTTCTACTCTCTGACCTGGTTCGTCTTCCCCATCACGATCCGAGTCTATAAGTCCTGATTTCTTCTTGGGAGAGCCGACTAAAAATAAAAATATATTCTGTTTATTAGAGGCGAAGTGAACACTAAAAGTGATTAGAAAACGGAGACTTTATAGTGCTTATGCACTAACTAAAGATATCTATCTTTACTTACTACTTTAGATCTTTTTTTGATAATCACTCAACCCAGATGCTGGCAAAACTGAAATACATTATTGCGAGATTAATCATTACCTTCATCTTCAGAGTCTGACAGGACTTCTCTGTTTCTCTTCTTTGTTTTTCCAATCTCCCCTGAACCGCTTCTAGATCTCCTCGATCCACTGCGTGATCTGCGATTAAAAATGCAAGTTAAATTTTCATATTGGATTACTAAAGAAGCCACCCCCGCCTCCTCTGAATTTTTCTGACAAGTCCTTGGCATATCAAGCTGCCCATTACCATTCTACAATAACCCCTTTGTTGCTGTCGGAGTCTCACTGTTATGAATGAATGAAATACCTCTGTTATCAAATTTGGAATTTCATATTTAATTTTTACTAGCTGTTCCTACAGTGTTGCATTGAAAATAAATTTGTGGGGGAAAACAAAGGATCCATTGTTTTGCAAAGCCTCTAATTAAAACAATGTTTCTGTTTAATCAAGGCTGGGATGGATGGGACGTCAAGGAGACAAATATGTCCTATTTTTTCTGTCGGGAATATGTATGCAAAAATTTGGGTCCAATCGGTGAAGTGGTGTAGATTTGTACAGAAAATATATCTGGGGAAGGGGATGGGTTAGAAGGGGAAATGTTCCAAATTTTAAGTCCGATCCGTAGAACGTTACAGATTTGCATTAAAAATATATCAGTTGGTGATAGAAGGGGTAAAAGGGGAGAGGGGAAATGTCACCTATGTTACCCGCCGGGTCCTAAGCATAAGTTTGCAAAATTTGAGTCAAATCGGACAAACGGTGTAGATTTGTACAGAGAACAGACAGACAGACATTGAGTTTTATAGGTATAGATTTATTAACATTGAAAAGGTAGGTACCGGCGCCTTTTTTTTCAAATAATTTGTGCAAAATCATTGTGTCAAAAATTTAAAGCAATAGTTGAAGAACTTTAGGAGATTTAAGATTTTGGACAATCAAACATTTACATTTTTATTTATATAAATAAATAGTAGGTATACACAAAATGTAGGTATACAAAAACATCCTCATATTCGAATGCAACATTGTGTCAAAATTTCAAAGCAATGGGCGAAGAAATTTCACAGATTAGCGATTTTGTACAAACGAACATTTACATTTTTATTTATACAGATAGTCCTTGGAACTTACCTAGAATGAGATTTGCTCCGTGATTTCGAACGCGAACCAGATCTGGAGGGAAAAAAAAAGATTCTTAAAACTGGATTGTTAAGGGTATAGAAAATGATTTTTATTTTATTGTTAATTTTATGTTACGATCTTAGATCAGTGAACAGAAAAATAAATAAGAAACAGACTAATCATCTTTGAGCTACACAGTGGCTAAATGAAAACAATGGAAATTAATTAGCGATTAAACATTTTATTAAATTTACAAAGTCACTTAACACAAATTAAATTAATACACTAGTCTCAAATTCACAATTTATCATTTGTCTATGAACACTTTATTGTTACTGGGTAACACTAGACATTCCTTTAGAATATCGCACGTAAGTCGTCGCACCTTGTTTCGTGACCGCCAGCCGCGAAATGAAGTGTGATTGGTCGAAACTGACATCCGACATGTTCTATGCCAATCGCTAGCAAAGATTTAAAAACTTAATAAATCCGACCAGTTGGAAAGTGTATGGTGCCGGTGTCTTTTTCACTAAGAATTGACACCGGCACCATACGCATACGAAAAAAAGCCAAAATAAGCATTTGCAGTGAATGTCCAGCCTTAATCTTGAAATATCTCCAGAAAAAGACCATACATTTTGTTTACAAACTGACAGTATACAGTTCAAAGAGAGTAATGCTTTTCAGACATAAATAATATTTTTGAATAGGTTGTTAAATATATCATTTTCAAAAAGATTAAAATTCACATTCCATCTCCTATATTGTGGAATTAAAACACATTAGAGCTTTCAAAATCTCGTGTGCTAAGAGAATTTCATTGTCATTAATATAAAAATATTCAAAAAATTATACCTCAAGCCCAAGAATTTTAAATGATTCAATAATATAACCCCATTAAAAGTGGGCAGAATTCTGTCTCCTTTCTTTATTTATTGAATTACTATATTCTCGAAAGATGAGAATGAAATTTTATTAAACAATGATCTGATACTCGCAATCTTTCTTACCGATCTTCTTGACTTAACTGAAGATCAGGAAAATACGACACACAAAAATAGCCTCAGCGCAGAGTAAGAATCTTAAAAAATAAATTATTCAATTTTTGATTATAATACCTGCTTTTGGCTGAACCACTTCTACTACGTGATTTTGATCTGCTTCTAGAACCACTTTTAGATCTCCTAGAACCGCTTCTAGATTTTCTCGATCCACTTCTAGACTTCCTCGAACCACTCTTAGATTTTCTTGAACCACTTCTTGATCTCGCAGAACCACTTCTCGAGCGTCTAGAGCCACTGCGCGATCTTCTGGAGCCACTTCTGGATTTCCTTGAGCCACTCCTAGATTTCCTTGAACCACTTCGTGACTTTCTAGAACCGCTTCTAGATTTCCGTGATCCACTTCGTGATTTCCGTGAACCGCTTTTAGACTTTACCGAACCACTCTTTGATTTGCGTGATACACTCCTTGACTTTCGCGACGCACTTCTGGATTTGACTGACCCACTTTTCGATTTGACCGACCCGCTCTTTGATTTAACTGACCCGCTCTTTGACCTCTTTTCTGAATCATCCAAGGCGTCTCCGATCTGTTTGTTTTCAACATGCCTTTCTGCCGACCTTGATCGAGACCTCAGAGTTCTCGTCCTTTCTTTAACAGATTTCTTCAAACTATCTTTATCAATTATTTGTATTTCCTTTTCTTTAGATATCTCCTCTATCGCTTCACTGTTTGCAGAGACATCGGCAGATTTAGCAACAGCTTCATCCGGACTCTTCGATTTGGATTTGATGTTGGCTGAACCACTTCTAGATCTTGACCCTAGTAATTTTTTGGGACTATCCTTACTAGTTTGACTTCCGGACTTTCTCGAACCAGATCTCGACTTTCTGCCTTTAGACATGGACTTCGCAGAATTTGATAATTTTGAGCCAGATCTAGATCTCGCTGAACCAGATCTTGATCTAGGTGAACCGGACTTAGATTTTTTAGAGCCGGATCTCGATCTCGCTGTACCGGATCTAGATCTTGGCGAACCTGATCTAGATTTTTTAGAGCCAGATCTCGATCTTGGTGAACCTGATCTAGATTTCTTAGAACCCGATCTTGACCTAGCTGAACCGGATCTTGATTTTCTAGAACCAGATCTCGATCTAGCTGAACCGGATCTTGACCTAACTGAACCGGATCTAGATTTTACTGAATGAGATCTAGATTTTGCTGAACCAGATCTGGATTTTGCTGAACCCGATCTAGATTTTCTTGAACCCGATCTAGACTTTGGTGAACCAGATCTAGATTTTCTTGAACCCGATCTAGACTTTGGTGAACCAGATCTAGATTTTCTTGAACCCGATCTAGATTTTGGTGAACCAGATTTAGATTTCCTTGACCCAGAACCGGATCTGGATCTAGCTGAACCAGAATGAGAGGATTTTGAATGAGATCTAGATTTTCTTGATCCAGAATGTGATCTTGTAGAGACTGGTGTTCCAGATCGCGATCTGCTGACTATCTTCACAGGTGATTCTGTTGGTGAACGTGATCTGTAAAAAATAATTTTCAATTAAAAAATTACTCCAAATTCCTAATTTTCATCTGGCATATATAACTGGTGGTAATGATATCAAAATGATTTATTGTCATAAAGTTCACAGTACACGCCTAAACAGAAAGACCTAAGTTTTCCCATTAAATTTATTTTATTTTCACTTTGTAAACACAATAGGCATACTAAAACCATTTTTTATTACATCATTAGGTGTACAAATAAGTTTCCGCCGTTTTTTATCAAAATTTGGGCATCCATTGTGAAAGAACGGAACCTACTGTTTTATTCCATGATTGTTCATCGCTTGCTACTACTTTTTCTCATCTTTCTGGCAGCATATTAATATATTAGTGATATTTTACTTTTAGTTATAAATAAGTGTAAAACAAGAATAAGTCGAATAATAAAAAAGTTGATACAAATTGTTAAAATTCTAAATAAAATAACACATGATGAAGTTTGAAATATTTTTTATAAGTTACCTGGACTTGTTGGAGGAAGGTGTGTGTTTTCCAGACGAGGCGTGGCTTTTGGTGGACCTGGCTGGCGACGCTGAGCCTAAAGCAGAAAACCCAAATTTAGCATTCTAAGAAACAGAAGTGTTCTGCATCATACTACTATGTGGCATTTTGTAAAGATGACGCGGGTGGATTTTTTAATAGTGATGCACCGAATGTTCAGTTTAAATATGTGCCGAAGCCGAAGTTCGACCGAAATTTGGTTAAATTACGTGCGCTTTTGCCCGATAAACAGGTCAGATCGCCATCACGAAAACATGTGTAATGTTTATTTACTGTGTGTTTTTTAATTAATTAAGCGACACAACGTAATTCTGGATAGTTGTTATAGAATATTATGTATTAAAATTTATGCTTTCTTATTTATTTATGGTTTCTTTTCTAGAGAATAAAAATAATCCATTCACATGATACCTATTTACTTATAAATCAACATTTTCTCTAGATTTCATTTTAAATTAAATTTCTTTACGCTTTTCAATTTCTTATTTAAATCCTACTTATTTAATTTAATATTAATAAATGTGAAAGTTTAGATGGATGGATGAATGTTTGTTACTCAATCACGCCAGAACGGATCTGGATGAAATTTGGCACAGAGATAGATTATTGTCTGAAAAAGCACAAAGAATACTTTTATCCCAGTAGTCTACGTGAACAAAGTCGCTGGTAAAAGCTAATTAATTAAAAAGCTACCGAAGTTAGGTAGATTTAAATAAAATTTGGCCGAAGATGAAGTTCGGTAAAAGTTGTCAAAGTTCAGCTATACCGAATGTGAAACGAATATCGAAAACGAATGCATCTCTAATAAATTTTCCCCTTTCTAGATTCTTGCATCTTACGCAGAATTTAAATAAATTAATGAAAATGACTCAGGTGGACTTTTTAATATATTACATTTATTATTTTGAAAAATTATTACCATTTCTGGAAGCAACATTCGAGCCTGGGGATGGTGACCTAGATCCGGATGACCTAGAACGGGACCTTGATTTGGAGACAGTCGACCTGGATTTGTTCATAACTTCGCCTCCAGAATCTAAAAGAAAAATGTGACATAACATGAATGATGTGAAGGGAGGATGAAAGAAGATGGTATTGGAATGTGTGTGGCTCTAGAGAAAAAGATCTAATGGTTCTCTGCATTGAGAATAAAAAAAAATTTGAAGGCAGTAGCAGCTGATTAGTCGTAGTACATTTAATAGTATAATTTATCACACCATTTAAAATTGGGAAAAGATGGATCACGGCAGTGATACCAATATAATGTATTGGAAAACAGTTTGGGATTAATAAATAATAGTTGGAGGTAAGGTGAGCACGGAAGGTAAGGGTGGCTTCATAAACTGTCAGAGGATATATTTCAGGAAGTATACCTGTGGAATACGTTTATAATATAAATCTTAATTGTTGACATGTTTGTGAATAATACAAGAAAACACTTCAAGAGAAATTCATATATTTTTGACATTTAACAATAATTCGACGTTATATTTTATTACAGCTTTCAGTATCAGCTGAATCAGATCAATGTTTCCACTGAGACATCATTCAGATGGAAGTACACAAAATCAACATCAATGTATTCAGTGTGATTGTACACTAGATCATATAAACGCAAATTATAAACTTCTTTGATACCGATGAACCAAGTAATGCGAATTTGGGGACTTTCTAACGACGGATGCTCGGTGATGAGGTTATGTAGTATAACGCAGAAAGCAAGCAAACGTTAATACTAAATCATTTGCTGGCTATGCTATACTGATATTGAAATGTAAAATATTAAGTATATAAGTAGGTTTACCGGCGTCCTCGTCCATTTTTAAATGGTTTCTGTTTTAGAAATACGCAGAAGCCGCCGACGACAATCACAAACTGTAGTAATTTTACGATTTGTACACAGTGTACACACTACACAAAACATATACACAAATAAACCATAGATAAGTGTACTTATAGTAAGATTTATATTCATCTATGGATGATCTATGGTAAAAAACTAGATAGGGAGCAATAGGGAGTGTGCACCGTATGAAAAAAATACGTCATTCGCCTGTTTACTAATATTTGTGGTAGGCGATGAATGGGGAGGTGAAGTTCATGAAATTTTGAACCTTCGCAGTGTGTTTTATCGAATTAACTGAGTTCGAGTCCCTCGAAGGACCGCTCATAGTCGAACAACTTGGTAAAATAAATCAGTTTCACCAAAATAGCGCTTTTTATATTTAATTATGTTAATTTTAATAGAAACACATGATAGTACAAGCCCACGCAAAATTCGTAAAATGTTGACCCCCAAGCTCTGTTGTGAATCCATAAAATTGATTCCTGATAACTAGTGATGCAACGAATACGAATATTCGTACTTGACGAATAGTAGATATTTACCGAATATTCGTATTCGCCGAATATCATCAAGAATATTAAAAACAAACTATTTATAACTGAACGCAACGCTAATTACGGTTTGGCTGTGCACCGTGTATCTGAACAAACCTACAAACTCTATTATCGGAGATTCCGCTATCATTGAATGAATGGATTTGTTGAGTTCTCAAGTTATCAACTGTTACTTGTTCCACAGCATAACATGAGTTCTTTCACCTAGTTTCGTTGGGTTATTACTAAGGTTGGGTGCTCATTTCATGTAGTTTTTGTTTTATAATACCTATTGTTCGTTCAATTTTATTTCCGTTGTGCGTAAAAGTGTGAACTCTTCTAAAACAATTTCAAATTAAATTTTATAAAATGATGTCTCGTAAGCATGAAAAAAGTATTATTTATTTTTGAACGCTGAGAATGTAAAAACTAACAGATAAAAGAAATTGTCTAATGCCTGAGAAGTTACAAATGTTGTGCTTTTTGAACAAAAATTTGCCGGTGGTAAATTTTAACTATTACCTCTTAGTAAAAAAAGAACAGTGGTGTATTATTTATTACCTTGTTGAATTATTCGTATTCATATTCGCCGTAGGTTTGATATTCGTATTCATGAAAGTAATATTCGTTGCATCACTACTGATAATCGCCCCTCTCTTATATTCTAGTCACAATGAATATATTTTGGAATTATTCTATGACTTATAATTTAACGTAGTTCTGCTGAAAGAGTCCAAAACAAAAAACAAGGAATATAGAAAATGGCTTTTGAAAATTTGAATCCACAAATACCTAATACATCGATATTTGATTATTATTGAATATTTTTTGCATAAACCTCATTGTAAGGATATTTTTATGTTTTTTATTCAGGTTGGATTCTTCCTACAAAATATCTAATGTATGAAAAAGCACTTATTTTGTTCTATGTGGGTTGGATGTATTCTATCGAGTAAGAGTGACATTAAAATGCCAGCTTTTTCACACTGTATGGCTTGAATTTATTCTATAGAATTTTAATATAACATTTCATATAATAGGTAGGTATATAATATCAGATGCAATTTAGCATCAGCCATAGATTTTATTAAGAGTAAAGTAGAGAAGAGTAAAAAATGTATTCGAGCATTCTTGGACTTAAAAAAGGCATTCGACACAATATCTCATAGGATTCTTTTTTTAAAATTTGAGGACCTCAATATTTTGGGAAAAAAACTAAAATGGCTCAAATCCTATAAGACAAATAGATCACAATATGCCAAAATAATCGAAGCAAGTAAACCCGTACTAGTTATATATGGCGTTCTTCAGGGAAGCATTCTAGGCTCTATTCTACTTTTGATCTATATAAACAAATTATTTAATTTTGAAATAGAGGCAAAAATAATAAGCTTTGCAGGCAATATTGTTCTACTTGTAGAATCAAATTCTTGGGAATCAGCCTTCAAGAAAACCAAAACTGCTATCGTGGACACTAAAACATACCTGGATATAAACTACCTCACCCTCACTATTGAAAAAAAAAAATTTATTTCATTCAGCATAACCACTAATGGACAACCCACCAGAAACCTGAACATAAAGCTACATAATGAAAATTGCAGGAAAAAACTCAATGTACAAACATAGAACACGTAAAGCATATTAAATATCTTGAACTGGACATAGACCCTTACCTGAACTGGAATGAGCACATCCAAATGACTAATTAAGAGGATCAGAAAACTTACGTATTTCTTGAAGTAATAAATGTACTGAACAAAAACTTCCCGAAAAATACATACTATGCGATTTGCCAATCCATACTAGAATACGAAATCATAGGATGGGGCAACGCAATAATTTCGAGATCCAAAAAATGTTCAATGCTTAAAAAGCAGTATTAAAGGTGTAGCCTACAGTAGCACGAATGTTAAGGATATCTACCAGATTTATGCCAAACTTCTATTAAATCATATCCACCGTAATGAAGAATTGTATGAGGTTGACCAAAACAAGAAGGAGGGACAAGAAACAACTAATTGTACCTAAAATGATTACATAATACGGCCAAAAAAGTCATACATATCTGACTCCAAGAACTACCCCGTTAATTCGAAATTTTAGGTACAAAAAAAATCGCGATGAAATTGTGAAATTTACCAAAAACCGTAAAACCTTGAAAAAACCATTAATTTTATTAAATTTTGGCTTACATCTAAAGAAATCATTTATAAAACGCAATAGTTATTTTGTTAATGCAAAGATCGTGACATTTCTATTGCCAAAGTACATATTGACATATTTACTGTTCTCACTTGCGAAAATATCTTTTTTTTCATTTCCGTCACGTCTGAATGGCCGTAATCAAAAATGTTTAGTTATACTTGAATTTATGGAATGCTTTTTCAATCTTCACACGATTTTTTAACTTTTGATTCCGCCTTTTTTCCGCCTCAAGCCAACAAAACAATGCACAGTTACTAGAAATACTATTGTCAATAATTACGTAAAACAATAAGATACGTCACTAATAATATCTTACAAAGAAAATTAAATATTTTAATAACACAAACACAGTTATTATAAAAAATCGAAATAAAGGCAAATTTAAAAACATTAAAAACAATTTAAAACGCGTTTAGGTAGGTACGAGGATAAGCACAAATGCTACAAAATAAACTATCCGCGAATATCAAAGTGGCCAACTGAAGAAAGCATACACAGGATTCCCCTATTTTAGGCACAGAATAAAGAAGATTTTAGGGATCGCGTCACAATATGTATGAAAAAAGGCATTCCATAAGGTACCGTGAATTGACGTAATTATAAAACAGAATGCCATCGGCAGCGGCGTCATTATTGGCGCATTTCATGTTTTGGAATTTTTCTTTTTAAATAATAATTTAGGTGTTTTAATAAAAATAAAAAACTTTTATTAAGCCTCAGATACACATGCTTATTTAGTGGCACGTGAGCATGTGCAGTATCGACCTTCTCTAGGCCTTGCTTATTAGTGGCATGTGTGTACGCACATTGCTAGTACTGAGCATGCCACTAGCCATACAACCGCCGGTTGATTTATGAGCATGCTACTAAGTGGCATGTGTATCTGTACCTTTATGTGAGTGAAGCCCTAAAATATGGGAATAAATAGAATATACTGTTTAAAATCATCTCTTTATATAAATAAAAAGCGTTTTGAAATCAAGAAAAAACGTAAATTTTTTTTGCAAATTTGAAACATTATAACTTTATTAATATTAAATATTTCTTAATTTCCGTAGTACGGATTCTAGATAATGAAGTATACTTTATGCATATAAAAAAACATATTATGCGTACATATAAATATTCATTAAAAATTAGCGCCGCCTAGGACACTAAAAGGCATTTTTTGGCCGCTGCCTGTCGATTAATGCTTATATTTTATTAATTATTGTAAATAATGTTCAGTTTATTATTTTTATATAATAACAAAAGTACTATTTAAGTTCTTGCCCTAAAAAAATGCAGTCTATACATTCTGATATAAACGAATAATAAAACCCTCATTTGCAGTCAATGTGCCACCTTAAGGATTATTGCAGTGTCATCAGCAAAGGCCACAATTTTCCCATTTAATGATTCATTTAAACATTTGATTTATATAGATAAAAAATAATATGGGTCCGATAACATTCCCAACATTAGATTAAGCTACACAGATCAGGATATCGGAGATGTGCGCAGTAGCACCTACCAAGAAATGAAGAGGCTGGCAGGTGACAGAGAGGAGTGGAGAAAGCGAGTGCTTGTGCAGACTAATCCTAGGATTGAGATGCAAAAAAAAAACATTCCCTTGTGGGATTCCGAATTCCAAAATTTCAGCTTCACTTGTTGGATGATTTAATTTGAAATGTTGACATCTTCGATTTAGGTAACTTTGAAACCAATGTCAATTATTTTAGTTTGTTTCCGACAATACCAATTAGCTTGCTTAATATGTTATATAATCTAATTAATATAATAATATGCGAAAATAGACGGACTCACCATATCCTGCCTACTATTTATTTATTTATTTCAACGGTTACAAAACCTATTACAGTAATTTGATGTTGTACTGATTACCTTGTAATATAAAATGAGAGTAAGTAAAAGTAAGCATAAGATAATAAAGATAAAATATGTAGAATACAGAGTTAATATAAAATAACATAATAATGTTAAAAGTACGCAGACAATGAAGTGTTAGTGGCTAACAGTGAAGTTGAGCTGCAGTGCCTGGTATCCAGGATGTCCGATGTACGCATGCACAGTGAAATTCTGAAGAATGTCAGCAAATCAAAAGCGATGGTATTTGAGAGAGACGAAAGAGTGACTAAGTGTGATGTAATTATAAATAATGAATGCTTAGAACAAGTTGATGAGTTTGTGTACTTGGGAAATATGTTTAGTAGAGACAGCAAGGCTGAGAACGATATTAAAAGGAGAGTGACTGCGGGTAACAAAGTAAGTAAGTGGTGCTCTGAATGCCATTATGGCCAATAAGAACCCGTCAAAGGAAGCAAGACAAGTGGTACATAATCACGTTCTAGTGCCAACTCTGATTATTGAAGTGAAGCCTGGAATTAGCAAAAAAGGAATTAAAGTAGACTGAATGTGGCGGTAATGCGGTCACTAAGGCGCTTGTGTGGAAAATATTTGGTCAATAGAGTGAGGAATGAATAAATTAGAAGTAATGTAATGCTGGCTGTGTGGTGGGTAGAGAAAAGAAAGAAGTGCTGATACGGTTTGGTCATGTAGAACGTATGAGTGAGGAAAGGATGGTTAAGAAAATATATGGGGCGAATGTATAAGGCAACAGGAATAGAGGGCATCCGCGAAAGACCTGGCACGATCAGATGCTAAAAGTATTGGAGGATACTACCTGTTAAAAGCTTCAACAACAGTAGAACATGTGTGAGAAGACGAAGAATGCAGCCGAAGCAAAAGTTGTGTGTCAAGATAGAAGAATATGACATTCTATCCTCTCTATTTACCCCTGTGAAGAAACGGTATGACGGTTAGTTAGTTAATTAATATGTTTTCAATCTGCATTAACACTATAGATATATATCTCTGTCTGATTTGTACATAACCTATCTATTCCATTTGTTGGGTTACATTTTAATTTTCATTCTTCTTTTTTTCCTATTCCTTTTTCATGAACTCTATGCGTATATCAAAAACAAATAATGAGTGGAGCAAAATAGCACAAAGAGAATTTCATTCTTAGCTTATATTTGTGGTCTTGTATCCCTTAGCTTATATTTGGATCTCGCCTCGTGATCCAAAGGTCACGGGCTCGAACATCACTCCAGACCAGCAACTTAGTCCTATTTTCATAGCACAAGCATTTAGCTTACTTTGAAAATAGTAAGAATATTGATGTGATATGTATTCCGTGTTCGCATCTCTATTTAAAAAAAAAACATAATCAATTAATAACCTTTGAACCAAGCTAAAATCTTTGGAATTTTAGCCAAGATACTATTAGCTCCCTTAACACAGTGGTGGCAATAGATGAATCACTCATTACATTGGTTTACATACTGTTAGCCTGTCATAAGCAAAAAGCGTTGGAATAGCGTCTCAATCTATAATATTGATAAATAAATATTCAGGCTTATCATAAATTTTGTTTTTCACAAGTTTTTTTGATTTGATTCCAGTACGTTTGTTGAATCTTCTGTGTATAGTTTTCTGGGATATTCTGCCATGTATATATGACCTCTATGGCCAACGTTTCGGATCTCATTGCAGGGTCCATCATCAGGGCTGATGTGATGAGTGAGTGTTGAAGTGTAGGTTAAGTATTGCCTTGCAATACCGTACCGAAGTCAGGGTGTCTCCAAGTATGTGTTATGTTAAATACTGGATTGCAGTACCGTGTCGAAAGCAAGGTGTGTATCTTGATGTAGTGTGTTATGTATCTACTAACGGATGTCGGACTGTGCGGATCGTCGATTTGATTTATCCTGCAGCGCCGGATACCATGATGTTTTTAACTTAAGACCGTCATCCCTATTAATGTTTACCGGGTGCTTGTATATTTCAATTGCTTTTTTGACCAGGCGCGTGTGGTGACTTTTGGGCTTTCCTAAGATTTTCGGCTCAAATGAAAAATGGTGGCCCGTATCTAGAAAGTGCTCAGCCAATGCCGATTTTTCCGGGTGACCGAGTTTGCATGCTCATCACATCAGCCCTGATGATGGACCCTGCAATGGGATCCGAAACGTTGGCCGGAGAGGTCATATATACACGGCAGAATATCCCAGAAAACTATACACAGAAGATTCTGAACGGCCGTGAAAACCTAAGGACATTTTTAACATTTGTTGAATGTTAAATTTTCGAGAAACGCCAAGATGGACAATCATACTTTGAAAGCCCATGTGTAATTGATGCTTGAACGTTATTAGTGCAAAGGATTTTACAGAAAAATATTAAGATATTATAAATTTGCTTAAAATATCAAATCACGAAAACCTAAAGAAATGCAGATTGGTACATAATATGTACAGATAGTGTTGCAATTTCACCCAAGTGAAAAATAATTTACTCAATAATAATGACATTTCATATTATCCTGAAAGATGGGCATAGTATAACAATGCATTTGCAAAACGTCTGTAAAACTTATTTTTTTAAATTTTATGTCCATGAAAATAAAAAAAAAACAGGACTGACAAAATTGAGGTGAAAGTAATGTTAATAAGAGTTCAACAATGTGATTTATTGTATGTCACATAGCACTTGGCAGATTTTAAATATAATAAACTTAATTTTATCTGCATTAACTTTTTGGCTTTCTGCAAAAATTATTTGTTAACTTTGAAACATTTTTCACGGAACCTTACATGAGGGGAACATGACACACGCTAGTTAGGTTGGTCTATTTTTTGTTTTATCAAATATAATAACACTACTAATGGCCATAGTCTAACAGCGGTCATCGGTCGGTAAAGTCAGTTGCTTGCTGTTCGTTTGTATTTAATAAATAAAATAATCAGTTAGGTATAGGACAATAATTTGGTTTTAATATAAAACATGAACATTTCAAAAACATAAACATCAATTATCACAAAGATATGTTTTTTTCTTTCTTATTTAATTATAAATCCTAGCATGGACAATTTAAATAACACAGATGTTCTTCAAAACTTCCGAGAGAAAATTAAAATGTTATTAGTTTTGTTTCGGCAAAGATATTTTATAACTTACAAAGGTGAAAATATTCTATTTAACCTACATTCAATAGGCATGATGACAGTATTTAAGAATAAGTGACTTAAAAGAAGAAAATGTTTTGAAAGGATTCTAAAAAATGATCCAGTTTTAATATACATATTGAGATTAATAAGATTTTCAATAAAATAAAAGTATACAATTGTGCAATCCGCCATTTTAACTGAAACACCAGTCAGAGCGAATGACGTCATACCTCAGTACCCATCACTGTGTCTTTGAACCGTTGCCGTAAGACACAATGCAATGTTTACTGAGGCTTGACATCACGTAGACGAAATGACAGCTACGGGCGTTTTTGCGCGACATTAAAAATATATAGATGAAAATGCAATTATTTGCGTAAAAACTTAGTTTATATCTGAAATAATGTTATTTTTGGTAACAGTAAACGTGCACCTACAATACAGAATGTTATTTCAAAATCTGTCATCATGCCTGCTGCCTTGCC
Organism: Agrypnia vestita; assembly: GCA_016648135.1. Lineage (NCBI taxonomy): Eukaryota > Metazoa > Arthropoda > Insecta > Trichoptera > Phryganeidae > Agrypnia > Agrypnia vestita. The sequence continues at coordinate 420,235 of JADDOH010001248.1, forward strand.
ATCTTTGTTTTTTTTTTTGTCATGATTCTATTTCATCAAATTTGCAAGTAAAGTTGTGACAATAATGTTTGATTCACAATGAAAATAATATTATTGGATGACTAGGTTTGCTAATATACTAGCTATATCTAAAGCTGTTATTGTTTTCATTGGTTCCCAATTTCATAAATATTGTTCGAAATGTTAACTTTTAAATTATAAATTTTTCGAAGAATATTTCTTCTGAAAGAAGGTTTACAATTTGTGGTGACATAATAAATTAAATTAAATAAAAATGACTTTGTTTACACCACTTTAATAGATAAAATATGTACATATTTTGAGAACAACTAGGGAAATAACAACTAGTATATTAGTTCATCTGAAGATCTATTAAATGGTGTATACAACTATTAAAAGGTGTATACAAAGTAATTTTGATTTATTTTAATTAAAATTATGGTTGGCTAGTAGGTGCCTCCTCAAATCGGAGTTTCTATAATATCCTCGTGAACAAAATTGACAAACAAATGGAGGAATCTTGGTGTGAAACTTAGATACGTGATAATTCAGCATGCTCTTTTTGGAAAAAGCTGAATGGCAGCCTTCATAGTTGCATTGGAAATTAGTTGTTTCATTCTGATGTTTTTTAACGTGACGTACAAGATGTTTCCGTTGGAAAAATCGTTTGTGACAGAAGTCACAGCCGAAGGGCTGGTCACCCGTATGTCTTTTAAGATGTTTTTCTAAATTTGTGAATTGTTTTTTGCAATATTCGCACTGCCCCGACAGCCGCGAGTGTCTAACTTTCATATGTTGATTGAGTCTGTAGGTCAGCGCAAAGGCTGCACCGCAAATATCACATATTTTGTGCTTCGTCGAATGCATCGAAAGTATGTGTCGCTTTAAAGAATCATTTGTTTTCACAGCTTTATTACAGAGCTCACATTTGAAGCGTCGTTCATCTGAATGTGACACGAGATGCACTGTTAGATTTGTTTGCGAGGGGAAAAGTTTACCGCACACGTGACAAAAATATGGTTTTTCTCCCGTGTGATGGACCCGAATGTGAGTTTGCAGTGTCGATGTTTGTGTGAATCTTTGAGGACAATACGAACACATGTAAGGTTTCTCGTTTGTGTGTATTCTCAGATGTACAATTAGAGTGGATTTAGTTTTGCAACGCAAGCCGCAAGTATCACAAACATAATCCATTATTAGCAGTCTTTTGTTTTCATTTGTTTTATTTTCAGATATCTCGTTCCTTACACCTTTTGGATGCGACTTTCTCATATGATTGTTGAGGGTTCCAGATTGAGTGAAGCACTTTCCGCACAGTAGACACTGGTGCGGTTTTTCTCCGGTGTGTTTACGTACGTGAACAAGGGACGCTGAATGGTTTTGCACAACAACTCCGCAAGTCAAACATTTCAACATATCCTTTTTGAAACCGTGAACTCGGGATTTTAGGATTTTGAATTTTAATTTCAAGTTTGTATTTCTCATCTTCCTTTTCATTTGATCACTAAAACAGTTTTTATTATTGTATGTATCATTGGTAAAATGATTCTCTTTGACATTTTCATTGTCAGTTTGATTAATTGATTCATAAAAATCATCTGCAGGCATTTCTTCATCAGAAAATGTAGTACTTTCCTTTCTGAATAAATGTTTTTGGCTACTTTTTCTCTCTACCTTGGCTTCTTTAATACACGTAACTTTACTGATAAAACTTAAGGGTAAATTATCATCATCTTCACATTTTACAGTAGTTAACGTTTTAAACATCTCTAGTTTTTTGTTAGATTCCTGCACCTTAGAAATAAATTTAATAACTATCATTAGTTCTGACAAACACAAATTGCAGATTCCGGTTGGCAGGTTATCTTTATGAACTATTTCTAATCCTGTATATTGTTTTATTAAATCGCTATATTTTGTAGCACTCCGACATTCAAATAACGAAACATTTTGATTTGTCTCTAAAAGACAAATGCGACACTTTGACTGAAATTCGTCTAACATTGTAGAAACTTGAACCAGCGACTTATGACAGATGGAATGACAGACAGCAATCTGACAGCTAAGGAAACAAGAAACGAGCAAGATAATATTTTTCTATGGAAAACGTTTTAAACCCGGATCCCGATCCAGGCATAGTTACGTTACTATGTTCACGTCGCCCATATGTGCCGAAACTGCATAAAATGACGAGTATTTTATTCCTGATATGTAATGTCATTCGGTATGGAATATTTATTATTACATTCATGATATAAGTTGCTCTCAAATCGACCTAAATTGTGTTATGCGTGTATGAACTGTCAAACTTGTTGATAATATTTCCAAATAAATAATACTTTTACAATGGTTGAGGATATTTGTTCGAAGTGCCGAATTTGTTTGTTGGACAATAATAAAACTTATCCATTATTCGATGATGAAAATTCCTTAAAATATAGCGATTTGATAAAAGAATACACAGGTTTCGAATTAGACCAAAAAGATAACCTGCCTGCCTTAATTTGTGATTTGTGTCTATCTGAATTGATGGTTGTCATCAAGTTTATATCAAAAGTGAGGATATCCTGTAATAAATTCAGAGGTTTTCAAAATTGTCTCGATCCATTTAGCAAAAATGATTCAAGTTCAGTTAAGGATGAGGAGGATGAGGATCTGCCACTCAGTTTTATCAGCGCGGCTTCGTTTAATGTCGTCAAAGGTGAGCAGCAAAACAAATTTTTGGAAGACATTAAACAAGAAGACATTGAATATCCGGATGACGAAGTTTCTCTGGAAACCTTCCCGTGTGAAGCGTACAAAGTGTTTTGCCCCAACTACGAGAATGATAATTCCGCTTCGAAAAATAATATATTCAAGTCAGTGACGCTAAATCCAACATTTTCAGATGGTATCAAAAATAAGAGACTTAAAAAATCACAAATAAGGCACCGTCGAATTGCTAAATACATAAAAAATAATGGTCACACTAGATTAAAATTCATCAAAACTGCAACTGATAAAGCTGAAAGTGAAACAAAACCAGTCAAACGTAAAGCCAAAGTAAAATTTGTAATTCTTAAGTCTAAAGAACACGGCCTAAAGAAGGATATGATGAAATGCTTAGTTTGCGGAGTTTTGGTCCAAAATAAATCTGCCTCCGTTGTTCATATGAGAAAACACACTGGGGAACAACCGTACCACTGCACCCTGTGTACAAAGCGCTTTACGCAGTCTGGCACCCTCAATACGCACATGAAAAAATCACACCCCAAAGAGTGGACTGACATGCTCACAACTCTCAAAAAAGAAAAAAAAGTCAAAGAGCGCAGAAAAGACAAAACTGTTAAGGCTAGGAGAGAAGTGGAAGGAGGCGTCATCTGCGATTACTGCGGAAAAAATTTCAAAAGAAAAGGAACTCTGGTTATTCATTTACGCACACACACAAATGAAAAACCGTATGCATGTTCTTACTGCCCTCGACGTTTCCCGCAGACTTCGTCGCTAAAAGATCACGTGAGGGCACGGCATACTGGTGAAAAACCCTATTTTTGCCACATGTGCGGAAAGTCATTTTCATCTCGCACTAATTTCCGCGTGCACCTTCTTTCACACGTGGAAGAAAAGAGATTTAAGTGTAAGATGTGCGATGCAACAGTCAAGACAAAAGAGAATCTAAGACGACACATAGTAGCTATGCATTCAACCAAAAATAAAATATGTCATATTTGCGGTTCGGCCTTTGCGCTGACATACTACCTCAATCAGCACATTAAGACACGTCATTCAAAACAGCAGAAGTTGGAACTGACATATGTAGGTCGGACGTATACGAGACGTGCGACAGGAAACATTGTCGTTCAATGCGAAGTATGCAAGAAGCCTTTTTCAAATTTAGAAAAGCATATGAAACGGCATACTGGAGAGCAGCCGTTTGGTTGTGATTTTTGCCATAAACGGTTCTTCCAGCGTAAGCATCTCCTCAGACACGTGAAGAAGCATCAAAACCAGAGCATGAACTTTGCGTGTGTCTACGAAAACTGCAGTTCTGCCTTCTCGAAGAAGAGCATGCTGAATTATCATGTGTCTCGATTTCACACTAAGATTGCTTCGTTTGTGTGCCAGTTTTGCTCCAGAGGGTATTATCGTAATTCAGATTTAAGACGGCACGTATTGGCTAATCATGAATCAAAATCAGTGAATAAAATAAATTAGTTTTGTGTTTGAAAGAAATGCCGAAATCTCTCCGATGTTCCAAATTCTAGTCGCTTTGTCTCAGTTATTAATTTTAATATTTAAGCAATATTGGGTGAGATTGAATGTATATATTAATAGATTAGATTTTTATTGTGATAGAGCTCAATGAAATTTAACATGTATTAATAAAATCATTGTATGCGGGACATGTAGGTATCTATATATCTTTTAAGGAAAATGACGATAAAAGTTTGAGTGACAAAATATGCCTAGTTGACATTAAATGTCATTGTATCCCTTATTGTCATGGCTGACTATAAGGGAAACACGAAATGACTTTGAAAATAAGTCTGACATGACATGAAGATTTTTTTTTAAAAGCACATAGGAGTTTTACAGCGTACTCTACCATTAATCCACAGGTTTATTCCCCAAAGCCACCCATTCAAAAGGTTATGAGATGTTTCGTGGTTGGCATAGAGGAATACATAAATCATTGACACAGTCATTGTGCTAATATTTCAAATAGCAAGAAATCAGATGGTGGTTAGATCCTTTACTATAGGATCTGACCACCATCTATAGGACCTATAGGCTGTTTGACTAAGCAAAATTAGATTCTTATTGTGGCCTAAGGAAACAACTAAAATAAAACTTTTTGTATTTTTCTTTGGCTGAAGTTCGGCATTGAATGCCACCCACGAGATATCAACTGTGGTCATGGTCAAGTAGTGATCGGAGGGAATGTGTTAGAAACATTTTAAAACAAGTGAATGGTGACAGAACATGCATGTATGGAATTTTACAATGTGATGCTAGTATGAGTGTAATCCACTTATTGTAAAAATGCTCATTTTATGTAAGGTATTTATTTTACACATTTAATAAAATCCAGAAAATATACTATCTCAATTAAAGTCAATTTAAATAAATATCATTTATTAAATCAAGTACACATTGTTTTATTGTACTTGATTTCTGTGCGAACAACCCATGAACAACCATAGTTTGGAAGAGACAGTGTTTTCTATCAAGTGTACCAATTACTCAGTTTTATATGAACATGGTATGTATAGTATGTATAAAATGAACATGGTATGTATAAAATGTTCTTACATGAAAAAGTGCACTCATTCTTGTCTCTTCTTCACCTTGGGGATGTCTGTCCTTGACATAAAAAGTTGGGAAGTCGTGTCCTGGACGGTTTCCTAACTTATACAAGTGTTCTTTATCTTCTTATTGATAGCTTGGTTAACTGGCTAGGTTAGTAATCAGGTTACTTTTACTATTTACTAGGTTACAGGTCTTCTTATTGTTTTGGTAGTACTTATTCCTCCTGTAATTTAAACAGCGTTGTTATCCCGTTTCCTCATTGCATGACCAAACCGGCTTCCTGTCTCCGTGTCTGCATTCAGCAGTTAACTTTTGTAACAATATTCTTGTACGGTAAACCCTCGCCTGCAAATCTCCTCAAGGGTGTACTGGCCGAAGGCATTACATTAAGTCACAAAAACAAGTTCTGAGATAATCGCGTTTAAAGAGACATTTGAAGCAAATTTGTAGAATCAGTTTGGATTTTTTTTTTTGTGCATCATACAGGACTGTCTTTTGGGCACTCGCATCATAATATTTTGGAATCGATGAGTTTGATGTTACTTAAAAAATAATAACTTTAATAAGTGATGTCTACTATTGACTTCATGCATTTTCTCAGTAGTTACGGACTGGGGACACTTGATCCCTCCATTTTATTTTTTACCTCAAATTGCCTTTTGTATATCACGTTTTAAATGTCTATACTCAAAGACGTGGAATTTAATTGGGTATACTTGGTATAGTAACCATTTACATTGGTTTATGAATTTTGTAAACATCCCACCAACAGTAGAGGAAGGGAAATACCAAGTGTACCATTGTAAAGGTGATTCTTTTACAAAAATAAACTGAATTGAAGATGCATATATATCTTCTCCTGGCGGAGAAGTACTCACCTAGAGTTGAATAGCAGTGAGAACAAGAAGCATGACTTTTATTTAAACATATATTTAGAAAAAAAATTGAAATCAAATATTTATCTGTAAGAATATTAATAAATATTAAAATCTGAATAATATGTTAATTGATCAATACATTATAGATGTCTCACAGAGACGAAATTATATTTTTATGGGAAAGTAGGTATTGAAGTCTTTGAATATTCTGAATATGTTAATTAGTGCGATTGGAATATTACGAGATATATCTCTTATTTCGGTTTCTTTTGAAAATACATATATGCTTAGGAAAAAATCATGCTTCTTGTTCTCACTGCACGCTGCATTGGTTAGGTTGGTAGGTGGACTCTCAATATCTCAGATGTAGTGTGGATTCAGGGTTATTATTATACATCAACCAGTTGCAAGCAAATGAAACAAATTATTTTGGAATTAAATTGATAGGAAATTTAGGAGAACAACAATTATAATTAACATAAGATAAAAGTAAAAAAGTGAAACAAGGCAGTACAATTTAGGAACACAGGGATATTTATTTATTCATTAATTAATTAATTTATTTAACGCCCTTATGGGCTTTTACAAATATACAGAATATAAATTTAAAAAATAACATATACCAAAACAAACAAATAACAAAATAATACAGTTAAAAGGTACAAATAATAATAGTTAAAAGGTAAAATAATAATACAGAAAAATTTATTATCCATTTCCGTTTCGTTGAGATGTAAAGAATTGTATCAGCTTTGTCCTATACACAGTTATATTACCAGCAAAAATGTCAGCCGCTTCTGCTGACTAATGAGTGTAATCTGGGAATTACACAGTTTGGTAATGCATTAGTTCTGACATTTCCACTGTAATAGAATAATGCACTGTGTCTTGATGACCTCGATGGGGCATATAAGTCGATCAGACTAACAATCTGGGGGCAATCGATCATGCTATTTATGATCCTATAAAGAAATATTCGATCTGTCACAGTACGTCTCACAGACAAGTTTAATAGTTGTAAATAACTAAGGAGATATTCATAATTGATATCTTCCAAGCGTATATTTAATGTGTAATTAATAAATCTTGTAATAATGTTGTAGAATATAAAAATTAATGCTTTTCATTAGTGTCATGAAGCAATGGATCACGTTGAAAGGCTTACCTAGGAGAAACTTACTTGGCGAAAGGGCAGGACTGCGCCTGTGGTCAGTCAGCTCAGGAGATGTGGCGTTCCGCTTGGGCGGCCTGTCTCACGTCTTGCACCATGCCTGGAGTCGGGACGGCGGTAACTTACACCCGTGGCTGTAGAGGGAGGTGGCAGAGTGTCGTGTTGCCCGCATGGGTGAAGGCAGTCGGCAAGATGGCAAATGGTATGCGTTGCTGGATCAGCCGGTCGGCATTTTCTACCCATGATGCCGAACAGAAAGTCGCAGAGCGTGCCCCTCAAAAGATTCTGAGGGACGGAGGCTTGCAGAAACAGTAACCACACTGGAGAATGAAGGGGCAGGTACACACATGCGATTAGTCTATTTTGATCTATATAACTTGTAAGTAAAAATTCGCGGACGGTCTTTACACCACATTTACAACTATTTATTTGCCTCCGGATTGGTTGTATTAACTATAGCCAAGTTGATTTAACCGGCCTTCCTGCGGCCTGGCGGGAACGCGTGTAAAAAATCTTAGCATGAGCGTGTGCTGTTTGATCCGTTTCTACCTTTAGACTGGCAGGGGCGCTGGTCAAAACAAAACGTGTTTGTTTAAAACAAGACGTGTGGAAGATTCAGGAATGTGGAGTTTGGTGATCCAACAAAGAGAGGGATAGCTATTTCGCGGGGTAGGCAACAATAAGAAAAGAAAGCGGCTGAAAAGGTTGAAACCAGATGTTTATTTTTAAATGCAGCGGATCTGGGGTTGACAAAGGAAGCGCGCGGAGAAAATTTTTTCGTTACGGTTTGATTTAAAAGATAATATGTCTTGGGTGAAGCGACTGTTGTATGTCAGGACAGAAGAGTGTGGCGCTCTATCCTCTCTGCCTACCCCCACGGGAAACGGCGTGATGGTAAGTAAGTAAGTACTTTTCGTACCTGGGTACTAGGGATGGGCGTTGAATGGACGGACTAGTTGAAATCAACCGTTGACGTTGCATCGACGAGTCGACCGTTTACGTTTATCGCATGGACTAGTTGAATTCGTAGACGGTGGACAGCGGACGCCGTGGTCGGTGGACGATTCGAGATTAACGCAATGCAAAGCAACGAGCGAGAGCAAGACAAAACGTCTCCGTTTATTTCTCTCTCATCTCTCGCTGTCGACTTGTAGATGCCATAGGCCCGGTTGTTTCAAGTTTGATCAAAGTAAGCGGTTGATTAAAGCATAGATTTTTACGAAAACGGATCATCTGATTGGTGGAGAACGTAAAAATCGATGCTTTAAAAGAATCTTAATCCAACTTGAAACAACCGGCCCATAGACGTCATAGACAGCTCGACCGGTAATTTCATTTCAACTCTAAAGTACACTACCATAGAGTGCAGATCTGTGTACACGAACTATGACTAGAGATTTGAAATTTGAATACCTGCGTAGGGCGAGATAGGCTTAATAAGCTTAATAATTATCTTTTATTTTTTTACTTGATTTTTTGTGATGTCACGTGCGACGATTTGGTGAATTCCCAATTTTACGCTGTATAAAATAAAACAATTCTGTTTAATTATTTTATTTTTTATTGAACTATTATTAATTAACAGGCCGGCTAGATATTTTTCTAAAATCAATATTTTATTCGATCGATCTCGACTTCTTATATCTACCTGAAAAGGGATGCAAAAATTTAATTATTGTGTTATTTCCTTACTTTTCAACTTTAGCATATAAATGATAAACAAACTTGTAGGGAATAAAATTTTCTATACCTAACTATAGTCCTTATTCAGGAGTCCAACATTAATTATTATATATGTAATATAATCTTGAATTTAGGTTTAATTAATTTTTATTAAAAATTCCCTATTTTCAATATAGATAAAAAATAAATCTATTATAATTTTGTTTACACCACTTTTTAACTTCTTTAAATTTAAAAAATTAACGTCATAAAAATAGCCAACGGTTGAGCCGTCGAGAAGCGTCGCGTTGAACCGTAGACAGTTGACCATCGTCCCGATGTTTAGATAGAACGTCCGCGACGTCCGCGTAACGAAGTTGACCCGTCAACTAGTTGATGAATTCAACTAGTTGATCGTCTCGTCGATGGACGGACGTGGACGGTCTCGTTTCGTCGACGGTAAATACGTCGACGACCCATCCCTACTGGGTACACAATTAATTGTTCATTGTAACAAAACTACTTAACATTCTTAAATAATTTCTGCTTACAGTTGACTATTTATCAATCTTTTTTCCTAAGCATCTTTTCTTGTTTTATATGCTCTAGGCATACTGGATTACAAAAGAAAAAAAATCAATAAGACACTTGATCCGAGGGAACAAATATCCCATTAAAAACATGTACCAAGCGTCTCCTAACTGGGTTGAGGAGAGAAAATTTTATTTACAAAATAACTATTTTGACTTCCTTATTTTTCTGTGTAAAATTGAAAACTACGTAGATAATGACTTGTATTGAAGACTTAACCACCTCTAACATCTTGTCTAAATAATTGTTTAACCAAAATAAAAAGTAGTGAAAAATATGTGCCTTTAGAAACAAACACCAAACCATCCGCCATCTGCACAATTGTCAAGTCTGACTGATGTCACTACATTAGAAAGATAGCGGGTACAATAGACTACTAATATTGCAATTTAAAAATAATGCAATGTTCACAGAAGTTCTGTAAAACTCGTGTACCTAGTCTTCCATAAGGATCAAGTGTCCTCAGTCTCCCCTACATATATAAATTTTATTTTGTAGGGGAGAAAAAGAAAAGAAGATTGAAATATTTTTAGTTTTTTTATAGATTAGTGTACTGTAGATACAAATAATGTAGTGTAGTGTAGATACAAATAATACAAGGCATAAAAACAATGTAAATAATTTATGTTGTTATTATATATATTTTCTTCATTTCAAATTAGATACCAACTGATATTACAGTAAAACTCCGTTAATTCGTACCCCGATAATTCGAAGTTCGCCATAATTCGAAAATTTGAAAACCAGCAAGTCCCAAAATGTGAATTTCATAGTAGTAGGTACCCCGATAATTCGAAAACCCCGGTAATAAGTAATATTTTTTAGCCCCTTGCGCCATAAATCAATCCTTTTAGTTAGCGTTATTTGATTTTTTTTAAAATTGACATTGAAATTGAAAAAAATATTTTGATTTTTTTCGCAAGTGAGAATAATAAATATGTCAATATCGGGTACTTTAATAATAGAAATGTCGCGATTTTTTATAATAAATATTGCGTTTTCAAAATGATTTCTTTAGATATAAGCATAAATTTAACAAAATTAACGGTTTTTTCACGAGTTGTACGATTTTCGGTTAATTCACAATCGCATCGCGATTTTTTTTTGTAGATAGGTACCTAAAATTTCCAATTAACGGGTTCTGCATAATTCGATTTATTTGGGTCCCTTGAAATTCGAATTAACGAGGTTCTATTGTATTTAATAATATCTAAATGCTTAATGTGTGAATTATGATAAAAAACGGCCGGAGATGGGGCTTGAACCCCGGGCCAGCAAAACCGAACCGGCCGCTTAACGCATGTTGCCGCCTCTCCGTGGACCGTCAAAAATATACTGTACATTTTTTTTTTCTGCTTACTAATTAAGTTTCTTTTTCTCTCGTTTAAATTTTATTTATTCTTTCTTGTTGTAGGTACCTATTATTCTCAACATGCCTAAGTTTTTCTGCTAATAATTTAATCTTTTTTCTTTTGTTTAAATTTTTATTCTTTCTTGTTATATTATTCTTAACACATTTATCATTATTAAGAAATTTCTTAAAGTGGAGTCCTGTAATTGGCCATCTATAATATATTAATGTTTTCTATGCTTCTTTGTTGTGCTGTTGGTCTTCCGTGAATATTAAATACATAAAAATAAAATAAGTAATAAAATAAATACTAGGGTTTAACAAACACGCGAACCATTTCTACTATTAAGCCATAGAGTACAAACGAAAAATGAAATAAAAATATATTTAGAAACTAGACATGTAGGTTTATAGCACCACGTAGGGGAATTTTGATATCTAAAAAAAATGGCAGACTAGCGAATTTTATTTTCGATTTTTTATGGAATATTTTCATTATTTATTAGAAAAAAAATAGAAGGGGGCCCTTTATAAAAAAAATCCCTACGTGGTGCCACAGAGATTGGATTTTCAAATAGTTTACGACTTGGCGCATGCAAATCGGATGTATAGTTTTTCTGATATGCTGTCAACCATGTTGATAAATGTACTTTTGAGAAAAACGCGTTCAAAGTTTTGCTGAAGGATAATTCAAAATAATTCATTTTTTTTAAACCGCTGTATCTCCGTCAATTTTACAAATTTCTTTAAAATATTTGGTGAGAGCATTCTTAACAAATGTATCTTTCAGAAAATGACAAAAAATATTTTTTCACAGTGGTCTGGGGCCTTAACAAAGCCCACACAGAACGGTGTTATTCATCATCATCATCATTCTTGGCACTACAACCCTTGGTGGGCCTTAGCCTCCTCAATAATTTTCCTCCACTCATCTCGGTCTAGTGCCAGCTCTCTCCAGTTTCGAAGGTCTAAGGCAGAGATATCTTTGAGGACGTTATCACTCCATCTTAGTTTTGGCCTTCCTAAGCTCCTTCGCCCTGTTGGCCTTGAGTTTAGCAGTTACTTTGGTGCTTGATGCTCGGACATTCTCTCCACATGACCCAGCCACCGAAGTCTTCCCAGTTTTATAAATTTTGTGACGTTTGGCTCCTTAAATAGAGTATAGAGCTCATTGTTGTAACGTCTGCGCCAAAGTCCATTTTCTAGAACCGGTCCGAAGATACGCCTCAAAATTTTCCTTTCAAAAAAGTCCAGTGCTCGCTCATTCCTCTTAGTACCCACGTCTCAGCTGCGTACGTGAGCACTGGCCTAATAAGCGTTTTGTACACTAATATCTTGGCGTTTCTGGACAGCAGTCTGGATTTTATCTGCTATAGAACGGTGTTCTTAGTCCGACTTAAATGGTAAACGTAAAAGTTTGGAAATAGTACGCCTTTGTTTATGAGTAGTAAATTGTTTTTGTCTCTTTCATAACGCTAAGCTGTGCAGGAAATCATTGTTTTCTATAAATAATTCTCGTAATTTATTCATTTTACATTTGTCAAGGTCGTAGATATATCGTGACTGAAAATTATTTGCAGACTGGTGATTGCAAATTGGAATCTTCTTACACTTTTTTCCATAAGAGATACCATGAAATAGATATTGTAGGTACATTGTGAATTGAGGTGCGGCCCATAAAACAATTGGCTAAAAGGCTGGAGGAGGATGTAATAAACAATGTACGTGAGAGTTTGAAACGAAGAAATATCGGAGAGTGTAAATTGATATAATAACTATTTAAAAATATTCTAATTAGAAGACTTAAAGGAAGATAAAAGAGAGGACATTAGATTAAAAAAAGAATCGTCGTTGTCTCTCTAGAGGTCGACCAACGTAAATTGGCGTGCAGGAACTAATAATAGGCGGGTACGAACTAGGGAATGCAATCCCGATCCCGCGAGATCTCGGGGCATTTTACGAGATCAATCCCGAATCAATAAATCGGACACGAGATTATCGGGATTGATCAGCATTTTTTATGTTTTGTATGTTTAATTGTATATCTCTATAGAGCTTTTAGTAAGTACTTAAAACTTATGTGCATGTCACATTCAAATAATGAAAACAGCTTTGAATAATATTTGCTGTATTTTATCAACCTAACATAGTAATAAAAACTACAACTAGTTAGTAGTTTTTACTCTACTACATTGACTGATTGATGTTTAAAAAAACGCCTACAAAAATTTTAATGGAATGATTAATAACGAACATTTTATTAAAATTGCTGATATGCAAGACATTGTCGTTAATTGCTATTAAGCTCTATAAACAAAAAAAAAACACAAAAGTATTCGGGATCCCGATCCGTAGGGATCCCGCGGGAATGGAAATTCTAATCTCGAGGGATCCCGAAAGGGCAACCCCGACTCGGGATTGCATTCCCTAGTACAAACAGCTAGTCTATACTAATATTATAAAGAGGAAAGATTTGATTGTGTGTTTGAATTGAACAGGCTCCGAAACTACATAATAGAGTTTTCCAGAAGATACAGATTATTCATTTGGCACAAACGTCATTGGAGAAATGTCAAAGTAACTGATCGTGACAACGCAAGACGCAATCAATGTGCGCGCTCCATACGTACGAAAATAATCGTACGAATACGTACGTAATAATTCGTATCCAAATTGCGGCCGGCCTTAGACGGAGTTCCAGTCTCTTTTGTTGACAAACTCATAACAAAGATTGAAGGTATTTCTACTTCAGGAGTTGCGGTTGTACTTGACTTCCATCCAGCGTCCAGTGGACTATATTTCCATGAGTCAGAGCCTGTTCTTGCCCAACATCGGTAAAGTTTCCCTCGGTTAACTCGCCGCAGGAAGCAAATTTAAATACATCAAGATTATTACTTTTTTAATATCTTTCTTGTCTTATCTCCCTGCAGGTTTTCAACCGGATCCGACAGCGGAAGGCGGGGTTTTTCCTATAAAATAAAATACATTACTCAGACCTCCCGTGTTTTTCTGGTTCGAATTTTTTTTTTAAAATATCAATTGACCGGTCGGATGCCGGAGCGTGGATCTGCGCGACAACTTTTGTACACGTATGCGAATTCGGCCTATTTTACCTGCGTTTATGGGTTTTTAAAGCTTATCGTTGGTTGTATCTGAAGTTTTTGAATGAATGAACGAGTTCTATTTGTCAAGTAACCTCATTTGCCGCGCAAACCGGCAAAAAATCATTCCAAATGTCGTCTTCAAACCGCGCATTAATTGTGTTATTTATCTGTTAAAAAGTGTTTTCTTTTTTAAATAAAAAAGTGTTTAAGTATTTTTATATTCATTGATATATTTAGAACGATACTATTGAAATACAATATCTTTAGTGTTATTGCTTCCATGGTTTTATTCGATAAACGTGTGCGTTCATTTTCATAATTAATGAATAAGTAATTATTGTACTAGTAATTATTGAAATACAAGTAATTATTGAAGTCTGTATATTGAGAAACCAGAAACTGCAACTTCTTAGCGATTATTGTTGATTTTTACATGAATATAACCATTACAAAAAAGTGTCTAAAAAACAGCAATCGTGCGCAAAATTGCGCGGCAGACGGGGTACATTCCGCGTTACGTACGGCTGGCATCCGACCGGTTAAATAAATATAATAAAAATTTCTCGCAAGGACAACCGAACGTTGGCCTCCCGCGTGACAGGGGGGATACTTACCATGCGACGTCAGGAAAGCGATGGGACGTGAAGATAGCAGTTCACTAGTTAAGTTGTTCTAAATAAAATGTTGTTAAGATTTAATTAGATTAAGATGAGGAGATTCTCAGAAAAATGCGAGAAAAGAGTTACACGACAATAGTGATGGGTCCGCTCTGTAATCACTACTACAATGTAGTACTACATTACATTGAAGTGCACACTTCACACCTTTTGAAGTGTAGTGCACACTACAAACTACACACACTTCAAAGTTATTTAAAGTATATACTTCAAATAGTGCACTTCATTTCAAAGCGAACACTACAAAGTATACAGACACGAGTACATATTTCAAATAGTACCTACATTTTTTATGTGAAATTTTTAGGAAGTCGATGTAGATAAATGAAGGAATTTTTGGAAATCGAAACAACCCCCTCTCCCCACCATGGTTAGAAAAAATTTTGGGACTGAAAGAAGAAATCTGTTTGGCGACTTTTTTTAGGTCGGCATTTGTCTTAAATATCTTTCCCGTTGACCTTTTTTTTTTAGTCACCGAACTTTTTATTTGGGAAAAAATAACAAAAAATATCGATATTGTACTATAATACTACAATTACTACATTAGTAATACAATTTTGTGGTACAATTACTTCACTTCATTAATACTACAATTACTTCAATAGTACTACAATTTCGTAGTACTACAATTAGTTCACTTCATGTACTTTTTACTACAAATGTAGTGTACACTTTGTAGTCTTCAAACTGGTGAACGCGTGTGTGTTGTAGTCATAATCAAAATTGAAGGGGCCAAGTAGTGACGGTAATAACCGATATTTTAACCGCACATCGTTATTTAAGATTTAAAAAAAATATCTATTAGAGACACTAATAGGATAATGGGTACACGATACTCTAATAAAAAATATTATAAATGAAGACTATGCCCATTATCCCAATTACAAATGTCTTCGGCACGCTTTAGTAAGATGTATTTTTACATTTATGTATATTTTACATGTACATTTATGTGTATTATATATTTAGTGTTTGAATATAGTGTGATCGTATAAGAATATGTAAATAAATAATTGATTTAATGGATATATAGGTTCGGATCATCGTTTAGAAAATGGATATTGTGTATGAGTGAGTTTTTGAACGAAGATAAGGTATCTGCAAGAATATCAGCATCAATTTTAGGGTCAGCACAATACATATTACTATATAGGCGACAAAACTAGAGTCTTCAAATATTCGTGATTCCAATTATTCGAATATCGAATAGTTAATGATTAATATATTCGAATATATTCGTAAAATTTTTAAGAATGTAATAATTTACTTCGGATGATAAATATAGATAAATACATTCTATATATTTAAAGAAACATAACAATTTTACAGAATTTATCTATTTTAATTTTTTTAAATATATGTTATAAAAAAACCACAAAATATATTGAAAAATAATGTTGAATTTTAAAACACAAATTAAAAAAAGAAGACAAAAAAGTATTTCAAATATAAAATAATAAAAAATTAGATACAAACGAGTCAGTATTCTCTCGATAACTGACAAAATTTTAGATATGTTGATATTATTTCATATCTCACATCCCACGTGCAAGTTTTTTTAAAATTATTTTGTATATAAATTCTTGTTTGTCGGCTAATTATGAAAACTTAATACTAAACAATGATTGAAAGCCGACTCCATCATTGTTCAAAACAAAGTGTGTTAACCGTAAGTGCTTATTGTCATAAAAGAATAAAGCAAAAGACTTTAAAAAAAGGCAAATGCAAAAAATATCTGACAATTTACGGCGTTTACCTACATCTTTGATGTCCGACACCGAGAAAAAAATCGTATACCTGTAAATGCTTGACTATGACTTCCAGAGTTCGTAATCTTTTGTTTCGTTTAGAAAAATCTTTAAAAAAATCGTTCAAAAATTTAAAAATCTTATAATATAAATATGAGCGAATACTTTACGAATACTTTTTAAAGTATACGAATAACGAATACTTAAAAACAGGCGAATATGTTCGAGGTTCGAGTATTCGAATATTTGAATCGATGGGAGAAAAGTAGCCAACATTATTAGTATGCTGGCTTATTCTAAAGAATTCCGGATTTCTTGTAGGGGGTTTAACATGCAAAATGTCACATATAAAAAGAGAATCAATAGCTGCACCAAGAATCTTGTGTAGCACAACGAGATCGGATATTTTCCGTCGGGACTCAAGTTTGTGCATCTTGAAAAAGGCAAGTCGATCTTTGTAGCTGTGAAGGTTATTGTTGTATCTGATTGTATCGATGATGAGTTAACTTTGGTTTGGTAAGCACTGATGGTTACCCGTCGAATTGCGAAAAATCAGTTTATTAGTAATTTCCACAGATCACCAATATATACATGGTTATTTGTAAAACATTAATAACCTCGCAGGACTACATTTTTGCCTTGATTATGAGTCGAAAGTGTTCAAACTATCATGATCTAATATCAATAGTTATGGAGATTTGCGACATGCGATATGCGACACATGGAATGTTTTCCAATTGGAATTCGAAGATTTTTATTATTTTATTTGATTTGTATTAAAGTAAATGAATTTTTCATATTCGATATAAGTTACTGTAATGATAGTCCAACATTTTACAAAAAATAAGTCAGAAATATTGAAAAAAAGATGCAAACTTTGATGTTGCATATCTCCATAACTATTGATATTAGGTCATAATAGCTTGAACATTTTCGACTCACAACCAAGGCAGGAATATAGTCCTGCGAGGTTATTAATGTTTTCCAAATAACCCTGTATAAAACTAACGTAAATTTCTTAGTACACATTCTGGTTCCGTTACGTTTGATTTGTTTAAAAAAATACTAGGACCTTGTAAATTTAGAAATAATTATTTAAAGGTCGAATTAAATACTCTTAATACTAAGTCTTAGTAAGTAAATCGCGCTTTACTACAAAAATATGTTTTTACTTGAAGAAATTTTAATTTGAAAGAAGTTTACAAACAACGTAGGTATATAGTAAAAAGTACATTTCGTTTACTGGATGATTTAATTATGCAACAATAAATACTTTAACTGCAATATAACTGCGTCTTAAATATAAGCGAGGGGAGATATACTTCCGATGTGACCCAAAGAAGGGGACCCTCGCCTAAAGTAGGAGTTTAGTTCATCTCTGTACAATTTTATATTCTGGCGATGGGAGACAAATGAAACACGAAAAATTAAAGTCTTTATTTATCTCTAAAAGTCACTGACAACGAACTTAACTGGAGAAGTATTATTGTGTAATTCGAAGTATACAATTACGTACTAATCACTCGTTTGTGAAACAGTTTTAACTCGCCTGTATAGAATATTCGCACGTCTAAGATCGCATTTATTCACTATCGTTCGCTCGGTAGATACTCTCTTAATTCATTTCTGTTCAATACGCGCACTAAGGCCCGAATTCATAGTCAATACTTAAATGATTTAAAGGTTGAGGTATGCCTTCAAAGCGTAATTTTCAGTACAAAATAACACTTTTAAGGCGTACCTTAACCTTCATATCATCTAAGATTTGACTATGAATTCGGGACTAAATCGCCCGCTTTCTTCTTCACTTGTTTCTGTGGAATCGCCGAACTGTCACAACAAACTGTTTTTCGTCCTTTACATATATTAGGTCCTTACATATGAAATTGGCGTTTTGCCGTACTGGCAAATTTGATCTCAAATATATTCTCTTTGGTTAGGAATTCCAAATCTAAATTTATACAGCTATT